>OY757022.1:110822772-111422772 GCA_963580285.1 Lucinisca nassula | reverse complement strand
TTGTCTGCACATTTTGGACTCCTTGCTGGATTGTGAAACAAACTTGTTAAACTTTTAGGAGAATTACAACCTAACATGTGTCTATTTATGCTTTCATTGTTATTGATTTGTTAAAATTTACACAATTTTAGTTTTATAAGTATCATTGGTTTGTGTAAACGGTTGTTGTTATGAAATCCAGATTAAATTATGCCTCTGTTTACAGTTTTGTATTTCTTTATCCCCATCTTATTAGTATAACACATCTGTTTGAGATAGTATATTCTATAACCCATTTGGTATCAAATGGAATCTTCCTCCTTATAAATGGCAGGAGTCCATTTCAAATTTTGGGCTGTTAGGTTGTGTTTTCTTCAAAATTTATATGGAAAATAGCTGAACTTTTTGCAAACAGTGTAGGCCCTGATCAGGCGCCACATTCTGTGGCATCTGATCTGGGCCTTCACTGTTTGCCAACTATTCGTTTTGGGGTTTCTGGTACAAAAAGAGTTAACCCTTGTCCTCCTGAGCCCGGATATGCCTTATCTTTCAAATAATGAAGATCCAGATCAGATGGCTTCTGAAGAAGCCATCTGATCAGGATCTTCATTGTTTGCCTTCCAGTTTATGAATTTGCTTTAATAATTTGCATCAAGTAATCTGATTGGCTGATAATCAGTAGTGGGTGTGGCATATTTAAATATTTGGCAGGACAAGGGTTAATATCAACAAAACTGAAGTTCTGATGAAAAAAAACAAAATAAAAAAAAAAACAATATTTTTCTTAAATTTGCTTCTGACGTAGATTGTAGGCTTCTAACAAGGAAAGACTATCTTCGGAACCCGGGAAGGGACATGATTTTTTTTTTTTGTTTTGAAGTTGTGCGCACAAGATAATATCTTGTGCGGACAAGATATTATCTTGTTCGGACAACATATTATCTTGTGCAGACAAGATATGATCTTGTTTGCACAACATAATATCTTGTTCACACAAGATATCTTGTTCGCACAACATATTATCTTGTTTGCACAACATAGTTCTTGGGAAGTTGTGCGGACAAGATATTATGTTGTGCGGACAAGATATTATGTTGTGCGGACAAGATATTATCTTGTCCGCACAAGATAATATCTTGTCTGCACAAGATAATATGTTGTCCGCACAAGATAATATCTTGTCCGCACAAGATATTATCTTGTGTGCACAACTTAAAAAATAAAAAAAAAATCATGTCCCTTTCCGGGTTCCGTAACTATCCATGTTTTGGTGAAGATATAAGTAGAATAATGTATATAAAGTCCGGTTTATTGAGGTGCTTATAACACAAGCTTGTTTTAGTGATGTGATATTTTGGGTGGTTTGGTGAGGTTTAATTGCTGCAGATCACTGGAAATCATCTTTAGAAACTGGGGTGTCTGATTGGTATTGCTTAAAGACAGGTCAGGCTTGCTTTGTGGAAGAATGTGTACTGCATTGGTTCATATGTGTAGCTCTCATTAAGCACAGGGTTTGCACTGTTTGCTAACAGCATTTTCTGTCAAATAAAATACCCCTCCTGACCAACGTTTTTGGTGTGCGGACAAGATATTATCTTGTTCGGACAACATATTATCTTGTGCAGACAAGATATGATCTTGTTTGCACAACATAATATCTTGTTCACACAAGATATCTTGTTCGCACAACATATTATCTTGTTTGCACAACATAGTTCTTGGGAAGTTGTGCGGACAAGATATTATGTTGTGCGGACAAGATATTATGTTGTGCGGACAAGATATTATCTTGTCCGCACAAGATAATATCTTGTCTGCACAAGATAATATGTTGTCCGCACAAGATAATATCTTGTCCGCAAAGATATTATCTTGTGTGCACAACTTAAAAAATAAAAAAAAAATCATGTCCCTTCCTGGGTTCCGTAACTATCCATGTTTTGGTGAAGATATAAGTAGAATAATGTATATAAAGTCCGGTTTATTGAGGTGCTTATTTATCAAGCTTGTTTTAGTGATGTGATATTTTGGGTGGTTTGGTGAGGTTTAATTGCTGCAGATCACTGGAAATCATCTTTAGAAACTGGGGTGTCTGAATGGTATTGCTTTCAGACAGGTCAGGCTTGCTTTTTGGAAGAATGTGTACTGCATTGGTTCATATGTGCAGCTCTCATTATGCACAATATACATGTGCGTGTATTGAAAACTTTGCAATAAAGAGAAATCAGTTCAAAAATAAAGCATTTTTTTCTTATCAAAGGGATTACTCTTAAAGGATAACAGTAGTTTTCTTCTGGTTACCCCACTGCCATTAACCACTTATGTGTAAGCTTGACCTTAATAGTATTGACTGGGCCGCATGTTAAAGTCCAAACTAAAACCAAACAAACAAAGAAAAATGGGAAAACAGGCCTGCTGACCTTGCTGCAGGGATTGTTAGTGAGGGAATGCTTTTATTTTTAGCTCACCTGACCAAAGGTCATGGTGAGCTTTTGTTAACACTCTAGAGGGCACTGTTTTGATCCAATCATCATCAAACTTAGTCAAAATGATCATCATGTCAATATGTCGGTCAAGTTCGAATATGGGTCATGTCGGGTCAAAAAGGAGGTCACCAGGTCAAATCAAAGGAAAACTTGTTAACACTCTAGAGGCCACAATTTTGGTCCAATCATCCTCATACTTGCTCAGGATGATCATCTTGATAATATCTTGGTCAAGTTCGAATATGGGTCATGTCGAGTCAAAAAGTAGGTCATAGGTCAAACCACAGAAAACCCTTGTTAGCATTTTAGAGGCCACAGTTTTGGTCCAATCATTCTCAAACTTGCTCAGAATGATCATCCTGACAATATCTCGGTCAAATGCGAATATGGGTCTTGTTGGGTCAAAAAGTAGGTCAGTAGGTCAAATCATAGAAAAACTTTGTTAACACTCTAGAGGCCACAGTTTTTGTCCAATCTTCCTCAAACTTGGTCAGAATGTTCATCCTGACAATATCTCGGTCAAGTTCGAATATTGGTCATTTTGGGTCAGAAAGTAGGTCAGTTGGTCAAACAACAGAAAAACCTTGTTAGCACTTTAGAGGCCACAGTTTTGGTCCAATCATCCTCAAACTTGCTCAAAATGATCATCCTTACAATATCTTGGTCAAGTTTGAATATGTGTCATGTCGGGTCAAAAAGTAGGTCAGTAGGTCAAATCATAGATAAACCTTGTTTACACTCTAGAGGCCACAGTTTTGGTCAAATCCTCATCAAACTTGCTCAGAATGATCATCTCTACAATATCTAGGTCAAATTCGAATATGGGTCATGTGGTGTCAAAGTAGGTCAAATCATAGAAAAACCTTGTTTACACTCTAGAGACTGCAATTTTAGTCTAATTATCATCAAACTTGTTCAGAATGATCATCTTGACAAGATCTAGGTCAAATTCGAATATGGGTCATGTGGGGTCAAAAAGTAGGTCAGTAGGTTAAATCATAGAAAAACCTTATTAACACTAGGCTACAGTTTTAGTCCAATCATCATCAAACTTGCTCAGAATTGTCCTCTTTTTGTAATACGTTGGTCAGGAGGGGTATTTTATTTTACAGAAAATGCTGTTAGCAAACAGTGCAGACCCTGTTCAGATGCCACGTTCTGTGACGTCTGATCTGGGCCTATGCTGTTTGCCAGGCTACCCCTTCAGGGTTTTCCCGCCTTTTAGGGGTTATTATAACTTTAAACAAATATTCTGTATGATATTTTTTTGTTTGTTTGTTTTTGGTTTGAGATATTTTTTACTCATATCGAGCCGATCGTTAATCAGAGGTGGGCGAAAACCGAAGTACCCGGAGAAAAACCACCTGACCTTCCGTTGCAGAACTTGGCGTGTCACTCTGTATGATAATACAGTATCTCAAGCAATTAAGACTTTCAGGGTGTTCGTATCATGGTCAAAGTTCTTTTGGCTATTCTTAGAAAAAACATTGTCATCACTCGACCTACCGGTACTTTTATTTAATAGTTTCCCCACCGTAAGTATGCTACAGATTAGAAATGATTGAAATCAACCTTCAGGCTGCAGAAATATAAATGCTGCCAGACATGAAGGGGCGGATTTTCATCTTAATGTCCGGTAAAAGTCCCACAAAATTGGAAGCAGCGTCTCCAAAATGACCTAAATAGTATACGAGGACTGTTCAAATATGAATGCAACTAAGCACATAAAAATGATTCCGTGATAGATTTCGATGAAAAATTTATTTTCTCCCCTCAAAGTATTCCCCTTTAACAGATATACAAACTTTCAGTCTTCTGATCCAATCATTGAATGCATTTTGGTAGTCTTTACGAGGTATACTATGAAGGCACTGGAATATTGCAGAACCGAGGTGTTTGCGCTGTAAACATTTTCGACCAGAAAGGTATTTTTTCAGCCGCGGGAACAAAAAAAAAGTCACACGGGGCAAGGTCAGGGGAATACGGGGGGTGAGGGAGTTCAACAACCTTTTCCTGCTTCAGATAGTCTTGCACAATGAAATGCCTTGTGCGATGATGCATTGTCATGTAGCAATCTGACATTGGCCAAACCAGTTGCGGGTCTTCGTTCTTTGAAATAGTTCTTCAATTTGAATACCCCTCCTGACCAACGTATTACAAAAAGAGGACAATTCTGAGCAAGTTTGATGATGAGACTGTTCATTTGACTGTACACTGTTTTTTACCTCGGTACAGATACTGAATGGCTTTAATGATACAAGACTATCTGTTTTAGTAAACTGACCACTGTGATACTTAAGGATTTTAACTTTTGAAGATTGTCTATATGTTACTTAATCCTATGATTGTTTACTTGTATCTTATGCTTACGTAGATGTTTCATACGCTCCCTTTGGATACATATATGTTTTAATAAGTGCATTTTAACTATAGAAAGGAGTACCATTTTAAACGCAGATATTCATGCTAAGTCATTTTTAAATTTTTGCACTTGTGCCATGTCTTATGTGATTTTAACCTCCTTTTTGTTTTTCAGCATTGTTTCATCATTTATGTTTACATGAATCTTGTGACAATGTGCATGATTGTATGTATATATGTATATAGTTTTTATAGAGGGCCGCAAGGTAGAATAGCTTATTAGCTAATTGTGTCACCCTCTCAAAATATTGTACAAATAAAATAAATAAATAAATAAATAAATTTTCGAAGAACTTTATTCTTGTAAAACTTCGCATTTACAGATTTGCCTTTAGGCACAGAAACCTGGATAGCAGGGTCCTAATTTGAAAAGAATATGGCATGCATTACCTTCTTGACGCTCATGGTCCGCTTTGCAATGCATGGTCTTTTGCAATACTTTGTTGCCCATATTTTGTTCTGAACCTTTCGTTTTGGCTCAAAAAAGTGACGAACACCTGTGACGACATTAGGGACAGACCGTGCATTGTAATTTGGAAACTTTTTAAGCAACTTCTTGGCGCACCGAATGCGTGTCTTTTTCTGCTCATCTGTCAACAGATTGGGAATCCATCTAGCACAGATCTTTCTCATTTTCAAATCCCGTTTCAGAATTGTATGAGCTGCTCCTAATGAGATGACAACCATACTAGCTATTTGCCTAGTGGTGTATCGTGCATCGGTAGCAACTATTTCTTTCACTCTAGCAACCATCTTGGCAGATGTTGCTCTTTTCGGCCGACGATCATGTGGTGCATCTTCTGTTGAGCGTAGCCCACAGCTGAATTTCTTACACCAACGAAAAACTGTCGGAAGACATTTCATTATGCCCATAAACCGAACATATTTCATCAAAAATGCCTTTGCACCGTATACCAAGAATACAACAATTCTTTTTCAACGGCGTACTCTAACCTTCTTCCAACCATGTTTTGTATTAGTATACAAGAGTAGACAGTGTTTATCGAACGATATACATGGCTAAAGTGCACGGATTTTAACAGGTTTGGTATCACTGTATAGGTAAAAGGTTTTTCTACGCTGTGATATTTATTTCCAGGTGATTTTCGCATTAGTGCATGAGAAAACGTTCTACTTGCATTCATATTTGAACAGTCCTCGTATCGTATTCTGACTATGTTTGTGTTCAGACTGATGCGAGTCTTTGTCGAGCGCACGTGCTTTGTTTGAATTTGGCTTTTACATCCCCATTAACACTATTTAGGTCATTTCGGAGATGTTGCTTCCAATTTTGTGGGACTTTTACCCGACATTTGGATGAAATGACATCTCAAGACCTACCACCCAAAAATACCGCTAAGGTTTAAGGAGTGGTCCGACTCGCACCTCATTTCCTGGGCAGGCTTAGACCTAAGCGGTTTACCAGTACTCCAGTTCGGTCGGTTTCAGCTCTGCGTGGAAACATCATGCAGACAAGTCTGTTTCTCCAAGCTCCGATGGGCGGGGGCGCGTGCAAATGCTTTAAGGCCCCTAATGTCAAGCTAAATGATAAGCTTTATTATAGTAAATGCATATAATCAAAGTACTGATAGCCCATTGTGGGTCGATCGTCTCTGTGCATGCGTATAGGCTGGGAAAATGGTCATGTTGAGGTCTTGGACCGGTTAATTAACCCCATGAGATTCATTTACTTTAAGCAAACAGTGTAGACGCTGATCAGACGCCGCATTCTGTGGTGACTGATCTGGGTTTACACTGTTTGCAAGTGGGTCTGCACTGGATCTACACTGTTTGCCAGTGTCCCAGAGCAATAGCCCTATTAAGATTTTAAAGATAACCAATCATTTTGCACAGGCTCTGACGTCACATACTACAATAAATTACCATTACCTAGATTTTGTGCACGGTTAGCGATTGCCAGGTGTACAATAGTAGGCGGGAAGCTTCTGTCGTTAGTAAGTCAGTTCCAGGTTTGCTTGGAGTTTTAAGGGCTGATTGTTTTGTACAGACACAAGCGATGTAAACCCTGGCTAGGTGTCACAGCATCTGATCTGAGTCTACACTGTTCGACAAACCCTTTTTTGTGTGTAAATGGTTTATGTGCGCGTGAGTGCATGCATGTGTAATAACACGTATACGTGCACGCTTTCACGCGTGGGTGCATGTGTGTAGAACATGATATGTATGGAGAAAGTAATAGCAAAAGCCACTTCCTGATTAAAGTTTTTTTTTTTTATTACGAAAAAACGCTTATTCAAATATATTGATAATAAATTCTACCACCAAAAATTATTTTTTAGATAAAAATCCTGATATTTCTGCACAAAACATAGATTGTGGATACTCGCTCGAACCGCCTCGGCGAGGCAGTTCTAACGAGTACCCACAAACTATGTTTTTGAGCAGAAATAAGAAAAAATGTCCACCCCAGTAAACCCCAGTTTCACTATATAAAAGTCGGGCTCAAATGGGGCAGAATTATATAGGCGAATTTTCGTGGTGTATGCCCCCGCCACTAGAAGAATGGTCGAAAGAAAGGACATATAGTGTTAAAGCTGTCCGTACGTCCATCAGCGTCCGAGATGGGCGTTCGCATTTTGCGTTTAAGTTTTTCCGAGTTGGTGCAAAGACCTATAAATGTAGTATATGTATTTTATAAGCCGGTGGATGACGTGAGCAATTTGCGTTTAATTTTTTCATCAGTATTACAACTACTAGGCGGGGGCTTCCGTGTCCCTTGCACACATTTCTAGTTGCCAAATTGCAGATCAGACTGTGCACCCGCGTAGTCAAATCAGTATTTTTGTCATCTCCGCTTATATAGTGCAAGCGGGAATAAAGTGCATGGCCTGCCCTTTATTAGTCTTGTGATATGCATTAAAATTCTATATAAAAACCACCTTTAAATTTGGGACTGTTCAAAAGTGGTCTTTAAGACCACTTTTGAACAGTACCAAAGGTGGTATATCATTAGCAGACTTTTATCGGTGTAGAAAACAGAAAGAAATCTGAAACCTCAATAAGCTCTTAAAAGCCTGGCAGATTTAGTCTTAACATGGCGGAAGTTTACTGTACGAGTATACATATATGTCATATTGTTATATCACAAAATCGTGGCTGTTTCAGAAGCAGTCTGGTCTGGGTTTACACGGTTTGCTCAGACCTGAAATTTAATTGTTCACTGGTGATATATACCAATCAAATGCTCTCTGTTTCGCCTTAGCCCCGGGGAATTTTTCATGCTCAACTCAGTTGAGGATGCTGTCTGTAACGCTCATAATCACCGAAATACAATCAATGGAAGGGCTAGCGCTCATCGGGGCTTGGAAAATAGATTGGGCTGCATGATGCTTCCATGTAGAGCTGAAACCGACCTCACAAGTACTGGTAAACTGCTTAGAGTGTCTTAGCCTGCCCACTAAGCCTGTCCAGGCAAAATGGTGCAGGTAAGACCGTCCCTACATATAAACCCTTTTGGTTTGCTTGGGTGGCAAGGCTTAAGATGCCATTTCATCTCAATGTGGGGTAAAAGTACCACAAAATTCGAAGCAACGTCTCCGAAATGACCTTAATAGTGTTGACGGGGACGTAAAACCACAATTCAAACAAACAAAACAATTAATTGAAGCAATATTCTTGCATAAAATCCTATGATTGAGGTTTTACGTTCCCATCAACACTATTAAGGTCATTTTGGAGACGTTGCTTCCGATTTTGTGGGACTTTTACGCGCCACTGAGATAAAATGACATCTCAAGCCCTACCGCCCACAGAAACCGCTAAGGTTTAAGGAGCGGTCCGACTCGCATCACTTTTCCTGGGCAGGCTTAAGCCGGTGCTAGAGGGCGTGGCCGGTGTTGCATATTTCAGTACTGATCATGAACAGACTCAATAAAACCGAGTCTGCTACTTTCGTTTATTTGGTGTATTCCTTGCTTCCAAAGGATCTAACTTCAGAACTTACTTAGATCTAAGCTGTTTACCAGTGCTCAAGGTCGGTCGGTTTCAGCTCTGCGCGGAAGCACCGTGCAGCCCAATTAATTTCTCCAGGCCCCGATGGGCGGGGGCTCAAAGCTATTCTTGAAGTGAGTGAGTGAGTCTGAGTTTTATGCCCCACCAGCAGCTTAGGTCATACGGAGACGGGACCTCGGTTTAAAGACTCATCCGAAAGTCTGGAGAAGTCCGGGATCGAACCAATGAACCCTCGTTTATGATGCGAGTAGTTTATCCACTTCACCACGGAGGCTTCTTACTAAGAGCCGTGTTCAAACAACAAAACTCATGTTCAAATCATGAAATTCATGATGTTTGAACATGAACTTTAAACTGATGGGCATTGCTTTGTTTACGCTGCGTTGAGCGATGTAAGGTTATCGCCCTGAGAGTTTTATGAAGACGTCAGAGAGTCATTGAGTAACTGGCATCATAGTAAATGTAAGGGGTCGACCGTGTGTCTTGGTAGCTCAGTCGGTAGAATGTTCCCATTGTATGTGAGAGGCCCTGGGTAGGAGTCACGATCGAGCCATGTTCTTTTTCCACCCTGTGACATATACAACATTCTGAACTAGCCGCTATGTTGGTTTGCCGTCGCATTTGAAGAGCTTATATGGTGTTTATATGGAGCTTTGCGGCATTTTTAGTCCAAATTTGCCGTTGGAATCATAAGATATGCATCAAGAAGGGCAGTTGTCAGTTTCTGACGAAAGAATGTGCACTGTACTGGTTAACCGCTTACGTAGAAGTTTGCCCAGAAAAAGTATGGATAGGTAAACTGACCAGCTCAAAATGACCTAAAATAGTGTTGACTGGGTCGTTTAACTCCAATACAAACAAACAAACAAACAAACAAACAAAAGTTATGCAAGAAAAACGGCCATCCCTAGTTACATTTGCCGAGTCCCGCGGAATTTATTTGAGCAATCGGCTTAGCGGCTTCGTGTTCAAATAACTTCTCGGGACCCGACAATGTTTATGCATGAAAAACAAGGGTGATCCCTGTATCTTTACTCAGATAAGCCGAGATTGTTACTTGTCCTGTTCATGAATTTGAAAAAGCCAACATTTGTTGACATTTTCAAATTTATGAGCGGAACAAATATCATGCTACATGTGTTGATCATGAAAAAAAAGTTTCATAAACCCGGGCCCGGTCCTACAAAACCGAAACTGGAAGGAACTGTATAGACGACGTTGCCATAGTGATGGGGAATTCTGAATCGATATAAAAAAAAGTTAATTTTCTGAAACAAATCGACTTACCTAAAGCTTTGTACAAATGAAACGCATTATTGAAAAAAATGTTATGACAATGTTCCTGATACTTTTCAAGCACGCTTCGTATTTACCTTGCATAAAACAATAGGGGTTTGAATCATAAAAAAAATCTTTTTTTTCATGATTCAAGCCCCTATGCATAAAACAAACGAAGGGGCTATTGCCAGTGAACTGGCAATAAAATGGATATTGCCAGTTAACTGTAAAATCGCTATTGCCAGTTAAAAGGTGATAGAAAAATATTTTACGACAATATTAGCATGAAATAAAAAGTAACACCGAAAATAAAATAAACTAAATGACTATGCACAGTATGGTAAATTATGGTTGTTTCTGACAAGTGACATAAAGCCATCTTATATAATAATGCATGTATATGCTACCAAAATGTAGATTGCAGAGATCAGTCGTGTGTTGTAGTTATATATATACGTGTATGCGAATGGATCAAAGGCTCTCTATATTTTCCCTAAAACATAAGATAAACTCGGGGTGAGCCCCGGTTGGGGTCACTGAATGCATCTTGTCATAAGGAAAAAGAATAGAAGGTTTTGGGATTGGTCTCAGAACGGTTTCTGAGATGTTAGGCTTTTTTGAAGTGTTATGGGTGGGGCATGTCCCCGGCGGTTCCGGGAGGGGAGGGGGCGGGACAGTGAAACCCTCTGAACAAAACTTCATATATGTAATACCCCCGAATTTCAGAAAACTTCCGACGAGCGGTTACTAACAACTCCTCTGGACAAAAATTGAGCGGATTTTTTCATGCCGCCAGGGACCCTTTGGGTTCGAGGTTTTGAATTTTTAATTTTGAAATCCTCTTACATAACTTCATATATCTGTCATATCCCAAACCTCGCGGTGGTTACTGAGAGCTCGTCAAGACAAAATTTGGGCGGAAAGAGAAAGAAGTGCATGCAGAAGACAATAAGAAGAAACGCAGCTGAAACAATGTGGCACCCTACTAGAATCTGTGTACAGCCCGTATATATGCTATAGAGGATTAATGCTATCAGTGAAGACTGATCAGACTGTGCGGACCAAGTCGCACAAGTCTTATGGCAGGTTTTGTCGTGAGTTGGCTCAATTATATCATATACAGTAAACTTCCTATATGAAGACCACCTTTGGAACTGTTCATAAGTGGTCTTAAAGACCACTTTTGAACAGTCCTAAAGGTGGTCTACCACTAGAGCACACTGGGTGAGAAAACACAAAGAAAATATACCAATTACCTAAGGCATAAAATGTCTAAATTTTAGGTTGTCTTTTAATAGATCCATGTTGAACTGTCTTCGGTCATCACTAGTTTTGTCCATACATCATCTCAGACATTTCCTTCTATTGGACAGCCACCACCTATAACCGGCCAGTTTTGGAGTTTTGTCTGGGTGGCTGCTTAACGGAAGTTACACGGTAACTTAAAATCAAAGCGCTTCATGTACAAGTTAAACTTTTGACACCACCTATGCCTATTGCATTACACAAAAAGAATTGGTGTGGAAATAAAATATTGACATTGACATACATTCAATGTGGGACAGTTTTACGTAACAGATCTTCAGGTATTCTTCATGCCTTAATTCAGAAACAGTTTCTGAAAAAAGGATATTAGTAAACAATGTAGACCCCGATCAGACGCCGCCGAATGCGGCGTCTGATCGGGGTCTACTCTGTTTGTTTGAAGTTGCACTTGAGTGATTGTACTGACTTGGTGATACATCGATGTAATAAAAGTTGCCACTTTAACCTAATTTTATTGACAATCATAACAAATAGTGCAAATCTAAGTCATTCGACAGTACATTGACAGTTGAAGGATGGATTGCAGTTACTGTGAATGTGAACAACAAATTAAACTTTTGTAATTATATGTGATTGGAGGTGATAATTTCAAGGTAAATATCTCACTGGCAACCCATCACGCAAAGAGACCTATATAAGTTTGACCCCCTTGAACCCCACTTTAATGTAGTAAAACTGGGGTTGACAGGGGTAAACCTTTTTTTTTTTTTTTTTTTTCTCATTTCTGCTCTTTTCTCAAAATCTATATTTTGAGCAGAAATAAAGAAATATCACAATTTTTCATCTTAAAACGGTCGTATTTTCGGCCATAAAGGTTAAAATGCATTTGTATAGGTGTGGTTTCGTAATGAGTAACACGAGAACGATAAGCATTAGTGTGTGTGCGTGCGTGGGTGTGTGTGTGTACTGCTGCACGAGAAAATGTGTCTCCGGGGTTTGTGACCAGGTAAGACAATAACCAGCCTGCTCAGTTAGACAGACAATATCTAGTAACAGTTTGAAAATCATCACGAAAACACGCCTATATAATTCTGACCACCTTGAACCCCACTTTTATATAGCAAAACTGAGGTTTACAGGGGGTAAACCTCTTATTTCTGCTGTAAAATATAGAGTGTGGGTACTCGTTAGAACCGCCTCAATGAGTACCCACAATTTTTTTTTCCTCTTAATTTTCTTTTTGGGCGATAAAATATACAATGTATGTCGTTTTTCGTAATGTTAGCTACGACAATAACAAATCCGTGCGACAAAGTGCTTTCTTTAATATCTCCGAAACAGTTATTTTTCATTTATTTAATACATATATATGAAACGCGTGATATTTTTCTTATTTCTGCTTAAATCATAGGTTGTGGGTGCTCGTTAGAACCGCCTCACGAGTACCCACAACATATGTCTTGGAGCAGAAATAATGTATACCCATGAAAACTCAGTTTTCTCTGTATAAAGTGGGGGTTTAGAGGGGTGTTCATTATACGGACTTGTTATTGTGATAGAAACTAGAGGCGTTGTACTATCTAAGCAGCTAGCATAAATGTGCTGATCAGACTGCGCGGTTACACAGGCTTATCTACATTTTTGTTGTTGTCTACGCAGACATTTAGAGTATAAACTTTCACAAGAGGAAAAAGCGACACATAAATAGTCACACAAAAAAGAGGCCCAATCACATTTGTACAAGCCCATATTTGGTGTCATATTTGTATAGGTTGATACAGATTTATGAAAAGCAACCTTTTCTAAATCATATAGGTCATTTATGTCTTGTTCCATTGTTTTTTTTTTTTTTTTTTTTTTTTTTGAGGATCTGTCATTTGGAACTCTTTCCTAGATTATTCATTTCTTAGTATAGTTAAATTATGATACATCTGTATTCGTAATAAATATCTTGTATCGTGTATCTTGTACGGGCTAATACAAAATATACATCTACTCGTATAAACTCGCGACCACAAAGGACAACGGCCTATCCTATAATCAGTTAAAAAAAATTGCCTCGCCGTAGGCAAATTTTTGCGTTAATCTTCAGTTAGTCTTCTATAAAGTGTAGGAAAGTTGTCTTCTTAAATTCTCCAACAATTTTCAAGCATTCCATTTCATGAGATGTTACAAGCACATTGAAGTTGCATAGGTGCCTTTTTAAAAATGAAAAAGTATTTTTTGACAAAATTACAGCATTTGCAACTTTGGCATTGTAGACGTTATACTTCAATCGACAAGATCCAGGGTGCAGACTGGCAATTAGAATATTGCCAAAGACAGTTAATATTTTAAGGCATTTTGAAGTTGTGCTCTGAATTTAGTAAGTTATTAAACCCGTTTCGTGAAAACCCTTGTAAAATCTGCTTTTATACAGGGAAAAGTGGAATTCTCAGGGATGTTCTTACAAGACGCATATACCGCTACTGCCGGGTCTTGCATGACTCAGAACATAGAGCAGGTGTATATTGTAGATAATTTCAATGATGGAACCTTTGTATCTTTTCTTAATTTTTCGTGAAATCATTGAACCTTGTGTGTTGCTTGCAGGTGAAAAGAAAAAGAAAATATCTGTCAAACGGCCATAACTACAATACTTTTTGAGATTTCTTGATGGTACATGGCACAATTGTTCACAAGGCTGAGACGGTGTGTCATGCGCAAGAACCACAACTTATGTGTGATTGTATTTGATATTTGCTTCTAATAAAATATTGTTTAAACCAAGAACCACAACTCTGGTTATCTTGGCTTTTAGTCATCTCCCCTTCCAATAAACTATAGTGACTACATTCTGATGGCCATAACTCCAATAGCCTTTGAGATATATTGATGTTACCTGGCACAGTTGTCACAAGGCTGAGACGGCTTGTCATACGCAAGAACCACCACTCTTGGTGCCATGACTTTTGAGTTATCTCCCCTTCCAATAAATAGAATCAAGCCCGTGTGATGGCCATATCTCATATACTTTTTGAGATATATTAATGGCACTTGGTACTGTTGAACATGAGGTTAATCAGGCGTGCAATATGCAAGGACCGCGACTCTGGGTGTCCGTTTTTGAATTATCTCCCCTGACAATATAACCTTGTGATGGCCGTAACTCCAAAACCCTTTGGGATATATTGATGATACTTGGCACAATTGTATACTATGTTGCGACGGCGTGTCGTGGCTAAGAACAACGATTCTGGGTGCTATGGTATTTGAGTTATCTCCCCTTCCAATATAACACTATGGCCATCTTGTAATCACAATATCTCCAATACCCTTTCAGACATATTGATGGTACTTGGTACAGATGTGCATGGGGTTAAGCAGGTGTGTTATGCGTAAGAATCAGAACTCTTGGTGCCCTGGTTTTTTGTGTTATCTCCCCTGACAATATAACCTTGTGATGGCCATAATTCCAAATGACCTTAAAAGTGTTGACGGGGACGTTAAACATCAAATCAAACAAACAAACAATAACTCCAATACCCTTTGAGATGTATTGAAGGAACTTGGCACAATTGTATACAAGTCATAGAAGGCATGTCCAGCGCAAGAACCACAACTCTTGGTGCTATGGCAAATATATGAGTGATCTTTCCTTTCAATATAACAGTATGACCAGCTTGTGATCACCATATCTCCAATTCCCTTTGAGACATAGTGATGCCACTTGGTTCAGATGTACATGAGGTTAAGCAGGCGTGTCATGCACAAGAACCACAATTCTGAGTGCCGTGGTTTTTGAGTTATCTCCCCTGAAAGTATAATCGTGTGATGGCCATAACTCCCATACCTTTGAGAGATATTGCTGGTATTTGCAACAGTTGTATACACGGTTGAATAGGAATTTCATGTGTAAGAACCACAACTCAGTATACCCATCCTTTGTGAATTGGAGATCATTGATCTTCATCATGTTGAGAATGATTCGGTGAAGATAGTCTCAATAAACATTAATTATACAAAATATACTGTGGGTCAATTTAATTCGAACTTCAAAGGAATGTTGCCTGGGTGGCTCCCTACCAAAATAGCTAAAATAGTTCCGCTCTGATAAAAAAGATGGCCACCAGAGCTAAAATAGAACAAAATCTTTAAACGACAACTTTTCCTGTACCATTGAACCAATTTCATTCAAACTTAATAGGAATGTTGCTTAGGTGACCTTCTACCAAAATAGTTAAACCGGTTTTGCTCCAATGAGCGAAATGGCCGCCAGAGCTAAAATAGTAAAACATTGTAAATTTGCTCCGCATAAACCCTCGGGCCAATTTGATTCAAACTTCACAGGAATGTTACCTAGGTGGCTTTCTACATTTAAAGCTAAAAGTGTTCTGCTCTGATGAAAAAGTTGGCTGCCAGAGTTAAAAATAAGAAAACTGTAAATTTGCCTCAAACGCGAATTCCTCCTCAACCCTTGGGCCAATTTGATTTAAACTTTGAACAAGATGTCCACCAGAGCTAAACATAAAATGTACCAGAGACAGTGACACCCAGGTGAGCGAATTAGGGCCCTCTGGGCCCTTTTGTTTTCAATGCGCTCTGTTTACCTAAATCCTAAACAAAAATAAGATACCTTAAGAACTTGCTGTAATTCCCCTTAAATTTTAAATTTATTTCACGATCCAGCATGGGGTCCAAAAGGTGCCAACGGAATTGCAAACAGTGTAACCCCTGATCAGACTGCTCCTTTACGAGCAGTGTGATGTAGGTGTGCACTGTTTGCTTAAACCTGTCTGTCCCAATACTTAGGATCAATACGGTATGTGTAATTGTCTTGCAGTTTAACTTGGTGTCTTGAACAGTTACAATCACTTAGACAACAGCAATGAACGACAAACAGTACTGTCAACTTTGGGTCGATTTCCAAATAATCGACCCCAAAAGGGCTCAAGCAAATATGTGGTAGCCCAATGCAGTCAGATAGACTATTTGTTTGTTTGATTTGAGGTTTAACGTCCCAGTCAACACTGTAAAGGTCATTTTGGAGACGTTGCTTCCAAATTTGTGGGAATTTTACCCGACATTGAGATGAAATGACATCTCAAGCCCTGTCGCCCATTGAAACAAATAGGGTTTATTAGCATGGACGGTCCGCCTCGCACCGCGGTTCTTGGACAGGCTTAGATCCTCTAAGCGGTTTACCAGTACTAGTGTGCGGACCGGATTCAGCTCTGCAATGATGGAAGCATCATGCAACCCATATATTTCTTCAAGCCCCTATATGGGCGGGGGCTGAGTCAGACAGACTAATGGACTTTTTTCGCAGGTTATTGAAGTTCAAGATTCAAGTTTTCATAACACTTCTCTGTTAGTAGAAAAAGAAGCTTAGTTACATATTAGTAGAATACGTTCATTCTTGCATATGATCTTTCTTAAAAAGCCTCCAGGTGGGTGTCAAAAATCTGAAATACACCAGGACATGCGAACACTCGGATTAGGCTGTACATTCATTCAATATCAAAAGAGCTTTTTCTTATCGATCTGTGGGACAGGAAATACTCTGATTCTGATCAGACTGTGCAGATGCGCGGGCTGATCCGAGTATTTTCTGTTCGGACAAGCCGTATTACGCTTTGTCAGAGCATGGCTCACTATTGAATTGGGACATCAGTGGAATTTTCGTTAAACTGTAGTTGACCTCATAACAATTATCCAACTGAAAAGTAACTGAAAAGAAGCACATATTTTATTTTTCGATCTTATATAAGATAAAATATGTGTACACTAATTTGAATCTCCTCATCGAGGAGTTTTTAGTGAGTTTACAAAACATACATTTTCAAGATAAAGTAGAACTTCAGTGGCTCGAGCACCGATGGCTCGTTTACCATGACTGAGTCGAACCCGTTTTTGTGTCCCTTGGGAAGTTCTCTACATAAGAAATATAGACAGAAAATTTAAGATATTTTCGTCTTTTAGCTTGCAAATGTATGCTGTGTGTACTCATTAGAATCGCCTCAATGAGGCGATTCTAATGAGTACACACAGCATACATTTATATCATAGAACAGCGAAAAGAAGTCCCAAAATTATCCCGTTATGACCCTCAGTGGCTCGAACTACCCCTGTAAATACAGCAGATTTGCGTGGTCCCAAGGGTGTTTGAGCCAACATAGAATATTGTTATAAAGAGCTTTAGGAACATAGCCATGGAGTTAAGGGGAATGGGAACACATCAGCGGCAGATTTTCCCGCCATTTTTCAAAGGGAGACAACTTTCGAGACTTCCTGTTCACTTTTTGAAATGAGCCCTGTCCCGCTGAAAAAAGAGCAAATTCTTTCCTACAAGAGATGACCCCTATTGGCGTGGGAGACAAAAATACTTTTGGAAGAGTTGCCTCCCCAGAAGGTGTATCTATTCCCCTTAAGCGCGCGTTCGACTCAGCCATGGTAAACAAGCCATCTGGGGTTCGAGTCACTGAAGTTTCACAGTAGACAATACTCAGTACCCTCGTTATAACGACACTATATGTTCCCTTTCACCTTGCCGCTAAAAGAATCCCCATAGGGAGTAGTATTTGTTCGTTTGATTCGAGGTTTAACGTCCCCGTCAACACTGTATATGCCATTTTGGAGACGTTGCGTCCAATTTTGTGGGACTTTTACCCGACACTGAGATGAAATGACATCTCAATCCCTGTTGCCCAATGAAACATAGGGCCGGTTTATATGCACTGGACGGTCCGACTCCCACCGCTTTGCCTGGACATGCTTAGATCCTCTAAGCGGTTTACCAGTACTCACGTGCTGTCGGTTTCAGTTCTGCGTGGAAGCATCACCATGTAGCCCATATACAGTAGAACTTCGATGGCTCGAACACCGATGGCTCGTTTACCATGGATGGGTCGAACCCATTCTTTAGCCCCTAGCGAAATCCTCTACATAAGAAATAGTGGAGGATAATTAAGAAGATTTTAGTCTTTTATCTTGCAAATGAATGCTATGTGTACTCATTAGAATCGCCTCGATGAGGCGATTCTAATGAGTACACACAGCATACATTTTCATTAAACAACACCGAAAAGATGACTAAAATATCTCGTTATGCCTCCTGACAGTAACCTCAGTGGCTCGAACTACCCCTGTCTCGAACAGATTTTCGAGGTCCCAAAGGTGTTCGAGCCATCGACGTTCTACTGTATTTCTTCAAGCCCCGATGAGCGGGGCCATATAAGGAGTAGTAAAAATAGCAGATTCTCACATGAGCGTTCATGTATTGTTGAGTTCATTAAGCGAGACGGGAGAGAGGGATGAAAATTCTCGTTTAAAAAATTCAATAATACATGAGCAAGAATGCAAGATTCTATTTGTCATATGACATTTAAAACGCATTTCATTCACGATTTTTTAACAAAAATGTCAATATTCCGCCATTAGTAAAGTTAACGCGACGTCGTTAAGGACGCCGAAGGACGAATGTAACTAATTTGCATATTTAATCCACTAGTGGATTATCGAATTTATTACATGACGTTATTACATCCTCAGACGCGACGTCGTACGACGTTGTAATAAATAGAGGATATTTGATTTTTTTTCAGTGTAAGATCGAATTTTATTTCATCGAATGAACACCAAAACTGTTATTTTCACGAGTGGCGTAGCCACGAGTGAAAATAGCAGTTTTGGTGTTCATGAGTGAAATAAAATTTGATCTTGCACTGAAAAAATCAAATTTTCAGTTTCTTACATGCTTCAAAAGGCAATATTTAGCGTCTTTAATGAAGTCGCTCACATTCGGAGAAAATTATCTTTGTTCCTGTTCGTTTCGCGTCAAAATAGTGGTGTCCATCGTGTTAAGTGGGTATACTATTTAGTGTAAACTGAAAGTTTGCACCTGAGAAATGGCCTGGGATGGTATTATTATGAATGATTAATGAAATAATTGAGAGAGTAGTTTTCCAAGGAAGTTGCTGGCAAGTCTAACGTCGCGCGACAAAAGACGTGACGTCAGCGTCATAAATGACGTCAGTAACGTCCCCGTCCCACATGAACGGGCTATGCGTCAATTAGAACACATTTCAGTATTGTTCAGTTATCTGACAAAGATAAAATTGAAATTAGAGTTAGATTTGAAGAAAAAAGTAGTCCCAAACAGTGAAAAATAAAAAATCGTATTTTCACTGTTTGAAACAGTGAAAATATCGATTTATATTTCACTGATAAATCTCTATCATTCATTGAAAAGCATGTAATAAAGAGCCTTTTTACCATAGTTACTCCAAGAAACAAATGTTGTGGGCATTTCAGAGATATCCATGAGGCAATTCTAGCATATATCCACAGCATTTGTTCCTTGGAGTAATACATCTATACTTTTTAATCTTCCAACTTGATCTAAGGTTTCGTCCAGTTGAAATTGTCGATGCAAAGATGAAATGTCAGTATAAAGAGGTGTGTCTTGAAAATGTTTTAAATGGCCGATTAATTATATCGAAGGGTTTGCAAAGTTGTCATGTACCTTACGTCACAGGGGCATCCAAATGATTTTTGCTCAACCCATTCAGTACCAGAAACCCCTAAAGGGGTACCTTGGCAAACAGTGCAGGACCAGATCAAACGCCGCAGAACACGGCGTCTGATCTGGGCCGCCACTGTTTGCTAAATGTTCAGTCATTTTCCAAATAAGCCGGTAACAGTAGAGGGGGAATGGCAATTAATGTTGCTATTTCTTCACTTTCTACACCTCCATCCCCTACCTTTGATCTTCTCTACCGTCTCTTCTATCTATTTTTTACTTTTCTCCTGGAGACGACCCAAAATGACCCACATTTGTTGGCGTGTCGTAAAACAGCAGCCTAACTAACATCGAAGCTGCAAATTCCTTTTGACATTGAATCAAATTTGCTGTAAGTTCATCTTCTTTAAAAATCATAGACAACCCATGACGACAATTGTCGTCTGCTATGTCGTCTACCGGTTACTGCAAAACTCATTTTCGCAAACAACGTGGACCCAGATCAGACTGCTCTAGGAGCAGTCTGATCTGGGTCCACACTGTTTGCAAGTCTGTAAACATATTTTAAAAAAAAGTTTGCAAAAAAAAAAAAAAAAAAAAAATCAACACACGACATAAGCAGACGACATTTTTAGATGACGTTCTCTCGGCGTCTTAAGGGTTAAAAGTTTCTTTCTTTTTTCTACGTCTAGTGTCCTCTACTACCAAAGATAATTTTACATTAAAATTCACAATCAAAACTGAGTATGCTTAGTTTTTGTCCGAGGTATATAAAACGTCCCACTGACCTAGTCTGGGGATTACAATAATCCTCTGGCTAAATAAGACCATGACAAACAAATATTTTTTTTTAATCAAGTACGGTCGAGTTTGGGGCCCCCGCCCATAGGAGCTTGGAGAAATTGATTGGGCGCGCAGAGGTGAAACTGACCGTACTTGAGTAACCGCTAAGAAGGTCTCGGCCCCGCCCAACGGGGCTTGAAGAAATAGATGGGCTGCATGATGCTTCCACGCAGAGCTGAAACCGACTGTACACGAGTACTGGCAAACCACTCAGAGGATCTAAGCCTGCCAAGGCAAAGCGGTGCTAGTCGGACCGCCCATGCTTATAAACCCTATTGGTTTCATTTGTCGACAGGGCTTGAGATGACATTTCATCTCAATGTCGGGTAAAAGTCCCACAAAATTGGAAGCAACATGTCCAAACTTACATAAACGGTGTTGACGGGGACGTTAAAAATCAAATCAAACAAACAAACAAACCGCTAAGAAGGTCTAAGCCTGCCAAGGCAAAGTGGTGTGAGTCGGACCGCCCAATGCATAAAAGCCCTGTTGGTTTCATTGGGCGGCAGGGCTTAAGAAGTCCTGTCATCTCAACTTCGAGTAAAAGTCCAAGAAAGTTCGAAACAACGTCTGCAAAATGACATAAATAACGTTTACTGATCTTTGGTATTCACCCCCCCCCCCCCCCCCATCCCCCCCCCACCCTAGGATTTACTGCCCTTTCAAGACTATTAGCCGATCGTTAATCAGAGATGGGCGAAATCCAAAACCACCTGACCATCGGTTGCAGAAAATGGCGTCTTACATGTGGCCCGAGCTAGACTCGGACCACAGTGGTGAGCGGCCTAATGATTACGAGTCAGTACTGATATCCACTAGGCCCCGGAGACCCGTATCAACCTTTGGAATGTGGATGAATGTATACAATTATCAAAGGCTAGTCGGCCTGAAATCGACTCCATTCAAAATGACCTTCTATGTGGGGGTAAACTGACAAAAGTCGAGGGACAGAATGCTTGACCCCAAGATGACTTTTCTGGACAGCGTAGCAATAAAGGACAAGGTGAACATAAAATAGACCCACCTTTAAAAAAGATATCTTGCAATTATAAATCTTAAACCAGTCAGCGTTTCATGGCGTTAAGTCTATTTGCAACCAAGTTGCAGATGCATGGATAAATGCACGCAATGTATTTATATTACAACAATCTTTAACCATTAAAACGCCGAGAAAATCTACATCTGAAAATGTCGTCTGCTCCGGTCGTCTGCTGAATCTTCTTGCAGACTTGTTAAAATAGTTTTGCATACTTGCGAACAATGTGGACATATCAAAATAGTTTTGCATACAGGCAAACAATGTGGACCCAGATCAGACTGCTCCTAGAGGAGCAGTCTGATCTGGGTCCACACTGTTCTTAAAAAATGAGTTTTAAAGTGCCCGGCAGACGACTTTTGTCGTGATTGGCATTTTATGGGTAATAAGCATGTTTTGTTGGTTCGTGGCCTGTACAAATCCGATCCATCATAGTTCACCGACAGGCTAGGAATTACTAAATACAGGTAGAGAAATTTAAAATTAATAAATTGGTTTCTTTGTAGTATGGAGTATATAGTGTGTTTAGATATACTGTAATTTCACAAGCATTGCTTAACCCTTTTTGTTCCAAATGGAATCCTCCACCTTATGTATAGAACAAGTGCATTTTAAAATTTAGGAATGTCAGGTTGTGTTTTATTGAAATTTAATTTGGAAAATGGCTGAAACTTTTGCAAATAGTGTAGGCCCTGATCAGACGCCTCGTTCTGCGGCGTCTGATCGGGGCCTGCACTGTTTGCTAGGGTATCCCTTTGGGGGTTTCTGGTACTAAATGGGTTAAGATATTCTAAAATATTAACAAGATAATTGTCATTTGGAAATATGTAAAAGCGGTGCTGACAGAATGGCAAACAGTATATATCCAGATCAGACTGTTCCATCAGGAGTAGTCAGAGCTGGCTCTACAGTGTTTAAGAACAATTTTTGTCTTAAAGTTTAGACTTATAGTAATATAATCTTCAAACGTATATGGAGTTATATAAAGTATCAGGAATGTGAATTAATTTTCATCTAAAATTCGTTTTTCTGAACACTTCGAACGTGAGTAAAATAATTTCTTTCTTTCTTTCTTTCTTTCTGTTTTACCTGAACTATTTTTACAAATGTTATTTCACATGTATCGAGCCGATTGTCAATCTGAGATGGGCAAAAAACAAAAACTGGGGCAAAACTACTCGATCAGCCGTTGCCATTGCAATAACACGCCCATGCGACATAACGCATTCTTTCATATCTCAAAAATTGTTACTTTTCTGATGAAAAAATTATGATATTTCCCTTATTTAGACTCAAAACATAGCTTGTGGGTACTCGTTAGAACCGCCTCGTCGAGGCGGTTCTAACGAGTACCGACAACCTATGCCTTGGAGTAGAAATAAAAAAAAACCGTATACCCCCCCCCCCCCTAAACCCCATTTTTCTCTACAAACAGTGGGTTTAGATGGGTAATCATTACAGGGACTTGCTACCATGATGCAAACTTTGCGTTCCATATATGACACCTACAGCGGCGACGGGCGTTATGACGGCCCCGCCCATCGGGGCTTGAAGAAATATATGGGCTGCTTGATACTTCCACGCAGAGCTGAAACCGACCCGCACACGAGTACTGGTAAACCGCTTACAGGATCAAAGCCTGCCCAGGCAAAGCGGTGCGAGTTGGCTCGTCAATGCTTGTAACCCCTATTGGTTTCATAAGGCGGCAGGGCTTGAGATGTCATTTCATCTCAATGTCGGGTAAAAGTCTCACGAAATCGGAAGCAACGTCTCCAAATGACCCTTACAGTGTTGACGGGGACGTTAAGCCTCAAACAAACAAACAAACAAACAAACAAACAAACGGGCGTTATGCTAATAGCGACTGAATGACAAGCCTACTGCTTCCAAAAAAGATACGATTTCAATGTTTTGCATTATTCTACATATTTTGCTTTAATTCAATCCACTTTTTATTATCCGAGGATATCAAATTTTCAGTTATAAGTTTTTCTTTGTTATGCATCTTTTGTAACCTGGTCATAGCAACAGATATGTGCCCATTTTGTGATAACTGAAGGATAGATTTCCTTATTTCTCTATATAAACCTATGTTGTGGGTATTCATTAGAACCGCCTCGCCGAGGCGGTTCTAATGAATACCAACAACATAGGATTTAATGCAGGATTGACAAAAACTATCCTTCAGTTATCACAAAATACAAATCTTATCTGTTGCTTTGTACTTGCTAGGTTTAACATCCTCGTCAGCACTGTATAGGTTATTTTGGAGACATTACTTCCAATTCTGTGAGACTTTTACCCGATATTGAGATGAAATGTTTGTTTGATTCGAGGTTTAACGTCCCCGTCAACACTGTAAAGGTCATTTTGGAGACGTTGCTTCCAATTTTGTGGGACTTTTACCCGACATTGAGATGAAATGACATCTCAAGCCCTGTCACCCAATGAAACCAATAGGGTTTATTAGCATGGACGGCCCGCCTCGCACCGCGGTTCCTGGACAGGCTTAGATCCTCTGAGCGGTTTACCAGTACTAGTGTGCGGGCCGGATTCAGCTCTGCGTGAAAGCATCATGCAGCCCATATATTTCTTCAAGCCCCTATGGGCGGGGGCGGATTGAGATGAAATGACATCTCAAGCTCTGTCGCCCAATGAAACCAATAGTGGTTTGTAAGCATGGACGCACCGCTTTGCTTGGGCAGGCTAAGATCTTGTAAGCGGCTTTACCAGTATTCGTGTGCAGTCGGTTTCAGCTCTGCGTGGAAGCGGCATGCAGCCCATCTATTTCTTCAAGCCCCGATGGGCGGGGGCTGCCAGTTGCTATGTAACCAAGGCAAATCTTTTTAATCCAGTTAAAAACGTTCAAGTAAAGTACAGTGGAATTCCGCTATTAAGACCAGCTAAATTAAAGACAAACTCTTCTTTTACAACAATTTAAAAGTTTCAGTTTTTTTTATTGCTTTGTATTTTTTCTACACGAAGTGCCGCTGAATAGCAGGAGACCACCATTGGAATTGGTCAAGTACAGTCCAAATAATGGTCTTAAAAATCTTATCCACTACTGAATAGTCTCAAAGGTGGTCTTAAAATAAATAAAGGGTACTCATGCGCTCTCAAAGCGAAAGCTATTGTCTCTAACATGCCACATGCAAAAAAAAAAAAAAAAAAAACGGGAGCGGAATTCGAGCCGAAGCTGAGACTACCTCTGCACTAGTTGACTGATTAAACGTTTAATGGGCATAATCTGGGAATCAAATTACAGCCATCTCCCATCCTTAAATATTAGAGGGCTAAATGGTAGAGGGCACACCGTGAAAATGGATAATATACCGTGCAATGCAGTCATCAGCGCGTTCTGTTTAGTGCGCCCTCTTTAAATGAGCCAGGAGCCAGCTTGTGAGAAAATGGTACTCATCGCAATGCCGACCAGCAAAGATTCAGGCAAACCTGTGCATAAGCTTAGTCTCGCCAGAGTCTTAGCTGCTTTATGTTGCAGCTCTGTCGGTGGCTAAACCCATTTTATATGGTTTACAGGGGTATACGTTATTTTTCTTATATCTGCTCCCAGGCATAGGTTGTGGGTACTCGTTAGAACCGCGGTTCTAACGAGCACCCACAACGTATGTTTGGAGTACAAATAAGAAAAAATATCACAACTATTCATTAGAAAGTGACCATTTTGGACATATGAAAGAATTTTCTATGGCGCACGGATGTGATAGTATCTTCATGCAAGAATGCATGCGTCTAGCACTATTAGTTCATCACGATAACAAGTCCGTGAAACGAAGCCCCCCCCCCCCAAATCCACACTTTATATAGAGAAAAGTGGGGTTACTGGGGTATTCATTATGTGCCTTATTTTTGCCCAAGAACATAGATTGTGGGTACTCGTTAGAACCGCCTCATTGAGGCGGTTCTAACGAGCACCCACAATCTATGTTGAAAGCATAAATAGTAATGGTGTTATCATTTTATCATTTTCTGACACCATGTTGGACGCCATTATTTGTTACGGACATGTTTTCCTAATGTAGCTGCGGAATGCAAATATCGGAATGCAATTGGCCGTTCCCTTACGATTCGGCAATTTTGTTCAGATTGTCGAGAGTTCTAATCGCGAAGATGCTTACTAGCATTTACCGGCCTCGGTAGCTCAGGCCATGGGATGCGCGTCTGACTGGTGATCACGAGGACGCGGATTCGACACCAGCCGGGGTCAACAACATTCTTCCGTGGAAATTGATCATGAAATCTTTTCTACGGTCACTCCCACCCCTTCCGCTTATTCAAGAAGGGCAGTTGTCACTTTCTGACGAACGAATGTGCACCGTAATGGTTAACAGCTACGAATAAGCCTCGCCGATAGGTAAACTGACTGGCTCAAAAAATGACCAAAATTGTGTTGACTGGGCCCTTAAAACTCCGATAAACACAAACAAACTTTCTAGCATTTTCTAAAGACGTGTAAGTACCTACATACCGCGAAAAGTTTTTATATGCAGTTAAGAAATACCAATAAAGGTAAAACGTCGGTCAGACACTTAATTAGTCTTGATATCTGATGGCAGTTTAGATCGAACTGGTTATGACTTTTAAAGTTATAAAACATACCTCATGAGTCAGCGGATCTTAGAACATAGAAATGAAGGCAATGGTCAGGAATCGATACAATTAACCCACACCTCCCATCAGAGACACCAAAGGGAAAGAAACAAACATAAAATTACTAGACCCTAATGGAAACACCAATAGCGGAAAGCCAAAAGGACAGTTACTTTCTCACTAAATGGTCAATTGACTATCCAAACAGACTTTCGGATGAGTCGTTAAACCGAGGTCCCGTCTCCGTATGACCTTAGCTGTTGGTGGGACGTAAAACTCAAACACTCACTCATTGGCTATCCAAAACAAAAAGATATAAACGATACATACCATAACAAAAATAAAACGTGAAGTAAGTGATATAAAGCCGGAAACAAAACAAAACTTTACGGTGTTTTTTGTTTGTTTGTTTGGTTGGTTTTACGGCCCTTTCAAGCTTATTTCACTTATTTCGAGCCGATTTTAAATCAGAGGTGGGCGAAAACTGGAGAACTCGAAAAAAAAATAAATAAAATAACATCTGGCCTTCCGTTGCAGAACTTGCCGTCTCACATGTGATCCGAGCGAGGCTCGAAGCACAGTCAGCGCTCTCTTCAACTTGTTACTCATTACAAGTAGGTATATGAGTCTCGGTTTTGTTGTGACTTTTCTAAACCCTTATCCCTCTGCAAAAATTAAGCCACACCCATTTACATTTCAACCAATCAAATTACTTGATGTCATTTATTCATTCAAATTAGCAAAGTGAATGTCAAACAGTGTAGATCCTGATCAGATGGCTTCTTCAGGAGCCATCTGATCTGGATCTACACTGTTTGCAAAGGTAGGGGTCGTCGTAAACAGCAGAGTTTAGCAGTAGTACATGTAAAATGGCTTACAGTGCATATCTCAAAAACTTTTTATTCTGCTGAACATTTGTGATATTTTCTAACTACAGTCGAACTTCAATGGCTCGAACACCTTTGGGACCATGAAAATCTGTTCGAGACAGGGGTAGTTCGAGCCACCGAGGGTTACTGCCTGGAGGCATAAGAGTAACTTTTAGACATCTTTCCGATGTTCTATAATGAAAATGTATGCTGTGTGTACTCATTAGAATCGCCTCATCGAGGCGATTCTAATGAGTTCACACAGCATACATTTGCAAGATGAAAGACTAAAATCTCCGTAACTATCCCAACTATTTCTTATCTAGAGGATTTCGCTAGGGGCTCAAGAATGGGTTCGACACATCCATGGTAAACGAGCCATCGGTGTTCGAGCCATCGAAGTTATACTGTATATAATGCCCCAGACATACTTTTTGGTGCTCGTTGGAACTGAGGCGGTTCTAACGAGTACCCAAAATCAATGTTTAAGAGCAGACATAAAAGTATACCCCCTGTAAACCCCAGTTTCCCTATATGAAGTGTGTGTGGGTGGGGGGGGGGGGGGTGTGGGGGGGGGGGTGTAGGTCTTCATTACAAAGGCTTGAAAACCTGATGCAGCATTAGGATTAGTATTCCATGTGATAATATGTCTTCGCATATGGCCCTAAAATCTCCATGGACATTTGTTGTAGAGTTCTAATTTCTGCTTCAAACATACGCCTAATTGAAGCGGTTCTAATGCGTAACCACAATCTATGTATTTTAGCAAGAATAAATAATATACTCAGTCAAAAAAGTTCCTATATCTAAAATTGCTTCTGTTACTATAGCTACTACAGATAAAAACTACACAAAGTTTGTTATGTTTTGATAAGAAGGCTCATTTTCCCGTGCAAAAGCACCATTCGTTTTTGTTTTCGTTAACACATCATCGTAGACTATTGCTTTAAACACCCAAGGGGTCACTGTGTCATTTTCGCAGAGAAAATCATTAAAACATGCTATGATTTAACATCAAAAAATTTCCCTGTACCCTACATTTCTAAAATTTGATACATGTGACATTTCTTTAGATACCATTTGCGTCTATTCACAAAAGATTTGGAACTTTAGTTGCATCAGCTACGAGAAACAGGCTATCACATATTGACCTCCACTTCTTAGAAGTTGTGTGCAAATGCTGCTTTCAATGGGAACTCCATAGAAAATCGCAATCGATAGTGCTACATGCTACATGAATTTTCTGTATTTTTTACCATCGTGATTAAAAGCAATGGTGGACACAAAGCGTTGTTTGAAAAAATGGCAAAAATTGATTGACAGGAATAAAAATTACAGCAGTTCGAAAATTGCTATATTTTTAATTGCAAGGGAGATAATTTGAGAATTTCACAAATTAAAACCTCGCTTATAATGCGAGATCATGAGATATTGTAAAAGTAAAGTGTTATTCGATGTTCAGACAATATTGTCTTCCATCTTAGGCAAAAAAAAAGAACTTTCTGCGCATGCGCAATGTCCATTTTCTACCAAAATCTTTCTAGGCACATATTGGAAGACAACTCTGGAGCCGAAAGGTATGGACAAATGCAAGTTTGAGCATTCTCTAGCTAAACGTCCGATTTAAATGTCTATAGCCAAATTTAGTTCAATAGCTGCAGGATATCTAGTGAGTTTCACCCGAAAGTTGTTATAGTTACTTTTTTGACTAAGTATATAATCTATACCCAAGTAAATACTACCTTTTCTCTTTACTAAGATATTGACGGACTTGTAAACGTGATTGTGTGTCATGCGCTGTCTTGCAGAAAACAAAATTAATGCACTTACGATTGTCCCTTAGAAATGGTCCTAGACTTAGACTGTGTGGTTCGTTTAACTCTGAAACTGCTTTTGGGGGTTGCTTGCTTATCAATCGACCCAAAGTTATAAAGCGCAGAAAGCTTTTCAGAGCTGAAGTCCACGTGACTATCACTGACTTGGCGGAATTCCAGGTATCGGTTATTTATATCAGCCGCGCTATTTACAGTCGAACTTCAATGGCTCGAACACCTTAGGGACCTCGAAAATCTGTTCGAGACAGGGGTAGTTCGAGCCACTGAGGTTACTGTCAGGGGGGCATAACGAGATACTTTTAGACATCTTTTCGGTGTTCTATAATGAAAATGCATGCTGTGTGTACTCATTAGAATCGCCTCATCGAGGCGATTCTAATGAGTACACACAGCATACATTTGCAAGATAAAAGACTAAAATCTCCTTAATTATCCCCCACTTTTTCTTATGTAGAGGATTTCGCTAGGGGCTCAAGAATGGGTTCGACACATCCATGGTAAACGAGCCATCGGTGTTCGAGCCATCGAAGTTCTACTGTATTATGAAGAAATAGATGGGCTGCACGATGTTTCCACGCAGAGCTGAAACCGACCCACACACGAGTACTGGTAAACCGCTTACTGGTAAACCTCTAAGTTTGTCCAGGCAAATAATAGACAGAAAAATCATGTTGAGGCTATCTGATGAGATGAATGCTACTCCTGTTTGATGTTTGTTTGTTTCTGGGGTCTATCAAGATATAATGTAATTATCTTTTTAAATAAATGAATGGATAGATAAACAACTGCCCCCTCCCCCTCCCATCGGGACTTGGAGAAATAGATTGGGCTGCATGGTGCTTCCACACACAGGTGAAACTGACCACACACGAATACTGGTAAACCGCCTAGGACTAAGCCTGCCTGTAAGTCAGACCGTCCAATGCATGCATATATAGCTTTTGGTTTCATTGGACGGCAGGGCTTGAGTCTTTCATCTCAATGTCGTGTAAAAGTCTCACAAAATTGGAAGCAGCGTCGCCTAATGACCTAAACAGTATTGAGAGGAACGTTAAACCAACAAAAGAGAGATAAACACATACACAAATAAATACATGAAGTATCACATAAAATTCTTTTTTATGTGCATGCACGCCTTCACAAATAAAGCCACCACGCCAAAACAAATACTGTAACATTGAAAAGTTGATGCAAAGGCCAGCTTTGTTTGGTTTGGTTTATAAATCTGCGGGTGTATCACCTGATGCTGGCTTAATGTAAAATCAAAACAAAAATATGACAATGGAAGTGAACGTCAAAAAAATATGTGCCATGTCGTGAGAACCCGTTTCTGCCACTTGCAAACAAAGATACAGATCATCATAAAAAAGGGTTATGGGGTTTAATTTACGGAAATGCAAACCATGAACAGCAGTTCAGGAAAGCTGTCTTGTTTGCATGTGGTTGTAAATAGGTTGAAACTATTGAAGAGCCTGCGACTTGGTAATTGCTTAAACCTTTATCCTGCTGAATAAATTAATTTAGCCACACCCATTTCTGAATATCCGCTAATTGAATACTTTATATAATGTCTTCGTTCAGTTCACCCACTGCATGACAAACAGTGTAGATCCTGATATCTGATCAAAACTGGGCGACAGGGCTTGAGGTGTCATTTCATCTCAACGTCGGGTAAAAGTCCCACAAAATTGGAAGCAATGTCTCCAAAATGACCTTTACAGTGTTGACGGGGACGTTAAACCTCAATTCTAACACAGCGCGCCTATATAGACAATGGAAAATAACTGTGTTTCATTCTGCAACAAATCACAGCTCGGAAGAGCGTGACGAGTGACGTCATTAAAAACTGCAAATTTATGACGTCACTAGTCGATTTCTTGACGTTAGACGGTGTAACGTCATATTCTTGCGTCAAAAACGTTAGAAAAGGGTATAAATGCATGTGTTTCAGTCGATAATTTTAGCGGGATTTCTTCTAGCAATGGCGAAAAGTTGTGAGAATTTGAAGGAAACAACAGCAATATTGCCGAGTTTCAGCGTGTTAGAATCGAAATAGATCAGCTCTAGCCAGTGATTTGTTAGGTAATAAATCACAGTTTGTCGGTCAGTTGTAAGTAGACAAATCACGCGCGCTACGCGCTCGTGATTTGTCTACTTTACAACTGCCCTCCAAACTGTGATTTATTACACAACAAATCACAGCTAGAGCTGATCTATTTCTTAATCAAAACAAAAATATGACAATGGAAGTGAACGTCAAAAAATATGTGCCATGTCGTAAGAACCCGTTTCTGCCACTTGCAAACAAAGAAGATACAGATCATCATAAAAAAGGGCTATGGGGTTTAATTTACGGAAATGCAAACCATGAACAGCATTTCAGGAAAGCTGTCTTGTTTGCGTGTGGTTGTAAATAGGTTGAAACTATTGAAGAGCCTGCGACTTGGTAACTGCTTAAACCTTTATCCTGCTGAATAAATTAATTTAGCCACACCCATTTCTGAATATCCGCTAACTGAATACTTTATATAATGTCTTCGTTCAGTTCACCAACTGCATGACAAACAGTGTTGATCCTGATATCTGATCAACACTGGGCGACAGGGCTTGAGGTTTCATTTCATCTCAACGTCGGGTAAAAGTCCCACAAAATTGGAAGCAATGTCTCCAAAATGACCTTTACAGTGTTGACGGGGACATTAAACCTCAATTCTAACACAGCGCGCCTATATAGACAATGGAAAATAACTGTTTTATTCTGCAACAAATCACAGCTCGGAAGAGCGTGACGAGTGACGTCATTAAAAACTGCAAATTTATGACGTCACTAGTTGATTTCTTGACGTTAGACGGTGTAACGTCATATTCTTGCATCGAAAACGTTAGAAAAGGGTATAAATGCATGTGTTTCAGTCGATAATTTAGCGGGATTTCTTCTAGCAATGGCGAAAAGTTGTGAGAATTTGAAGGAAACAACAGCAATATTGCCGAGTTTCAGCGTGTTAGGATCGAAATAGATCAGCTCTAGCCAGTGATTTTTTAGGTAATAAATCACAGTTTGTCGGTCAGTTGTAAGTAGACAAATCACGCGCGCTACGCGCTCGTGATTTGTCTACTTTACAACTGACCTCCAAACTGTGATTTATTACTCAACAAATCACAGTTAGAACTGATCTATTTCTTAAATCAAACAGTCTGGCAAAAGTAAGCCAAGCTTTTGTTTGCATTACGGTAATACGCCAGTGGCATTACGATAACACATCCGTGTGATTTGGTACATTTTTCAAACCTCAGAAAAGGCAATTTTTCTGATGAAAAAATGTGATATTTTTCTTATTTATACTCCAAACATAGGTTTTGGGTGCTCGTTAGAACCGCCTCATCGAGGCGGTTCTAACGAGTACCCACAACCTATGTCTTGGAGCAGAAATAAGGAAAATAATGTTTACCCCCGTAAACCCCAGTTTTCTCTATATAAAGTGGGGTTTAGGGGGGTCTTTATTTCACGGACTTGTTCACGTGATGCGTCTTCCCAAACTCTAGAAATTGCATTTTTCAGCTGATTTGTTTACATTATTAGGAAAACATGTCCGTCAGAAACTACATATTTTCGGTAAAATGATAACATCTTTATTAATTCTGCTTGGTTGGATCTTTATTAATTCTGCTTGGTTGGTTCGGGTAACAATACGTTTTCTTCTAACTGTCCATTTCCATATGAGCTGGCTGAAAACTCTGAGCTACTTATCGCCAGCCACTGTATCGGATTTCTCTCATATCAAAAAAAAAAAAGGAGAAATTCCATTTCAGGAAACGGCTTCTGTGCGACATGACAAGAATTTGAGGTTTGATGATATTTTTGTTCATTTTATCGGGTGCTTAGGATTAAATACTTGTGCAATGCTGTCTTTGACAACTCTGGGGACTGCTATTTTCTCAGATGAAATTCTGTTCGTCTTAGCATACTTTGAGGGTCGTTCTTTAACACGGACGAAGTAAAACAAAATTATTTATATGCCAAATAAGGAAAGAGTGTGTGTGTCTGCCACGTTGGTGGGATGGCTGGGAGAGCTGCTATTACAGGAATGTTTTTGCTTTCTAGAGGAGCGAATTCTTTCCTTTTAAGAGTAGCCCATATTGAAAAAAGAAGGGTTCGCCGGCTTCAAAATATTGTTTCATTACGTGCATCATGGGCGTTGCGCTTTGCGAAACGGCTTATAGCAAGACCTCGATATAGAGGTTAAGACAAAAATGGACAATATAAGAATCTTATATGGGTGTGAGGGGTGGATTGAAAAATCCGTCCCGAGGGACACTGTCCGGCATCACGAGGCTTGCCGAGTGATGCCGGACAGTGATCCCGAGGGACGGATTTTTCTATCCACCCCTCACACCCATATTGGATTCTTTTTCTTGCATACCTTCCATTTCTATTGCGAATTTTAATGCTGCTGTCACTTCGGTTACCGACGTCCGCCATTTTGTGATGACACAACAGGAATGTTAAGTGACGTCACGTATGACGACGCTGCGCATGAGGTTGTAATCAACCAGTGCATTTATCAAACACGCGATTATATTCGATTTGGGGTCGGAACACCAGGGACAGAACATAAATTTCTATCCCAGGGTAAAATCACGGATTTCCTTGTCTGGTGTGCAAGAAAATGTGTTTCCTTGAGAACTGTGTATAAAAATTGGGCTTATCCAGGAGATGTTTGAATGCGTTGAGGTTTAACGTTTACGCCAACACTCGTTAGGTCATTTTAGAGACGTTGCTTCCGATTTTGTGGGGTTTTTCAACGGACATTGAGAGAAATGACATCTCAAGCCCAGGAGGGATCCGACGCAAACTGCTTTTCCAGGGAGATGTAGTGATGTTGAATATCAAAGATACATGCATGAACATGAAATAATTTTTTGTTTTTGTTTTGGTTTCACGGCTCTTTCAAGATTATTTCACTCATATCGAGCCGATCGTTAATTAGAGGTGGGCGAAAACCGGAGTACCCGGAGAAAAACCGCCTGACCTTCCTTTGCAGAACTTGGCGTCTCACATGTGACCCGAGCCAGGCTCGAACGACAGCGGTGAGAGACCTAATGATTAAGAGTCAGCGCTCTTAACGAAAGACGTTACAATTACTTAGATAATTAGAATGATTCTTAAGAGGCTTTGATATTTACCTTTCAGTAAAATTAAACTGAATTCCATCACGATAAAAACTCCCGAAAAATGAAATCCCCTAAACCCCCACTTTATATAGACTGAGGTTCACGGGGGTATTATTTTTCTTTTTTCTGCTCCAAGACATGGGTAGAAGCCTCCGTGGAGTAGTGGATAAGCTACTCACCTCATAAACCAGGGGTCGTGGGTTCGATCCCGGGCTTCTCCAGACTTTCGGATTAGTCTTAAATCGAGGTCAAATCTCCGTATGATTTTAGCTGTTGGTTGGACGCAAAACTCAAACAGACTCACCCCAAGACATAGGTTGTGGGTACTCGTTAGAACCGCCTCAATGAGGCGGTTCTAACGAGCACCCTCAACCTATGTTTGCAGTAAAAATAAGAAAAATATCACAGATTTTCATCAGAAAAGTAGCAATTTCGTAGATGTGAAAAATGCACTATATTGCAAGGGTGTGTTATCGTAATAAAAGTTCATTCATGACAATTTGTTTTCAGTATATACGGTGACTAGAGTTGAAAAGAAACATGCCTAAAACGGGCAACAGAAAGGCCGAGAAAGAACAAGAGAAGATAAACGAAGTAAGTGCTTTACAGATATTGGTTCAAATTCATTTGAATGGTGTGTGTGTGTGCGTGCGTGCGTGCGTGTGTGTGTGTGTGTGTATGTGTGTGTGTGTGTGTGTGTGTAAATTCGGGTTTAACGTCGCTTTCAGCAATTTTTCAGTCATATCACGACGTTGTCTGGTTGCGACAGGGAGCCCAATGCTCACTTTTGTAGTGCTGTCTCACTGAAGTATCATGTCCCAGACACATTACATGATACCATACCCAGTCACATTATCCTGACACCGGGTCGACCAGTCCTAGCTCTACCCCGTTAATCTGAGTGCCAAGCGAGGAGCAGCTAGTACCATTTTTAACGACTTTGGTGTGTCGCGGCCCAGGATCGAACCCGTGACCTCCCGTTCCCCGGAGCGGACACTCTACCAACTGAGCTATCGGGGCCGGTTTCGTTTGAATGGAGAATGATGGCTAAATCTTTATTTAGAAATATGGGAAAATCTCTATAGGGACTCCAGAATGAGTTCGACTTAGTCATGGTTTTGTTTGTTTGTTTGATTTGAGGTTTAACGTCCCCGTCAACACAGTATAGGTCATTTTTGGAGACGTTGCTTCCAATTTTGTGGGACTTTTACCCGACATTGAGATGAAACGACATCTCAAGCCCTGTCGCCCAATGAAACCAGTAGGATTTATAAACATGGACGGTCCGACTCGCACAGCTTTGCCTGGACAGGCTTAGATCCTCTAAGCGGTACACCAGTACTCGTATGCGGGTCGGTTTCAGCTCTGCGTGGAAGCATCATGCAGCCCATCTATTTCTTCAAGCTCCGATGGGCGGTAATTAAACCATTTAAAATTTGAGCCAGCGCATGACAAAATCTACAAGAAGGCTTGAGCGACCATCGAAGGCTCAGATCAGCCTGCGCATTCGAGCAGTCTGATCAGGGTCTTTGCTGATCGCATGTACCTACTATTGGCCAATATCTATGCAAAGAGACAAAGGCAAAAGGTATTGTCATAGTGGATGGGTGCGCAGGTTGATTTGAGTCTCTACTGGTCGCACGGTCTTATTGTAGGTTTGTCATGTGCGGGCTCATTTTACTGTGTCAGCGCATGGAGTGGCAGAACTAAAAGTGAACGCAATGATCAGGAATCCGCGATAAATTACCTCTGGGAAAGAAACGCGAACACAATGAAAACATCACTAGCGGACAGCCGAATGGAAAGTTACATTCCCATTAACCCTTTTTGTACCACATGGAATCTTCCACCTTATATATAGGAGGAGTCCATTTCAAAATTTGGGGGTGTCGGGCTGTGTTTTCTTCAAAGTTTGTTTGGAAAACGGCTGAACTTTTAGCAAACAGTGGAGGCCCTGATCAGACGCCGCGTTCAGCGGCGTCTGATCTGGGCCTGCCGCTGTTTGTCCTGGTATGCGTTTTGGGGTTTCCGGTACTAAATGGGTTAAAAGGCCAAAAAGCTATCATAAATAAAAAAAAAGATATAGGCAATACATACATGCAAAACCGGCCCCTATAGCTCAGTTGGTAGAGTGTCCGCTCCGGGGAACGGGAGGTGACGGGTTCGATCCCGGGCCGCGACATACCAAAGTCGTTAAAATGGTACTAGCTGCTCCTCGCTTGGCACTCAGATTTTCGGGGTAGAGCTAGGACTGGTCGACCCTGTGTCAGGATAATATGACTGGGTGTGGTATCATTTAATGTGTCTGGGACATGATACTTCAGTGAGGCAGCACTATAAAAGTGAGCATTGAGCTCCCTGTCGCAACCAGACACCGTCGTGATATGACTGAAAAATTGTTGAAAGCGACGTTAAACCCGAATTCACACACACACACACACACACACACACACACACACACACACACACACACACACACACACACACACACACACACACACACACACACACACACACACACAATGACAACGGCCCCCGCCCACAGGGGCTTGAAGAAATATATGGGCTGCATGATGCTTCCACGCAGAGCTGAATCCGGCCCGCACACTAGTACTGGTAAACAGCTTAGAGGATCTAAGCCTGTCCAGGAACCGCGGTGCGAGGCGGACCAACCATGCTAATAAACCCTATTGGTTTCATTGGGCGACAGGGCTTGAGATGTCATTTCATCTCAATGTCGGGTAAAAGTCCCACAAAATTGGAAGCAACGTCTCCAAAATGACCTTTACAGTGTTGACGGGGACGTTAAACCTGAAATCAAACAAAATCAAACAAAAATCATGCAATGACAAACTATAGCAAATACATGTAATAAACCATGACAAAAGAACAGCCTCCCTGCTAGCATTCTACATAAATCTACAGCGGGCCGTTAGCGGCCCGTCAGCTACCCTGACGGGCCGCTAACGGCCCACTGTAGATTTATGTAGAATGCTTACTGGGCTTGGAACGGTCAACAAAAGGGCTTAAATCGATTTTACATGGCCATAATCCTCGCTCCTGGTTCGGTCGTGGATTAAACAAATAATTGGTTCAGTACGCATAAAGGCTTTCTAACTCATCAGTGAACATTAATAACAATTCTAACACAGCGCGCCTATATAGGCAATGGAAAACTACTGTGTTTTATTCTACAACAAATCACAGTTCGGAAGAGCGTGACGAATGACGTCATTAAAAACTGCAAATTTATGACGTCACTAGTCGATTTCCTTGACGTTAGACGGTGTAACGTCATTTTCTCGCATCGAAACGTTAGAAAAGGATGTAAATGCATGTGTTTCAGTCGATAATTTTAGCGGGATTTCTTCTAACAGTGGCGAAAACTTGTGAGATTTTGAAGGAAACAGCAGCAATATTGCCGGTTTTCAACCTGTTAGAATCGAAATAGATCAGCTCTAGCCAGTGATTTGTTGGGTAATAAATCACAGTTTGTCGGTCAGTTGTAAGTAGACAAATCACGCGCGCTACGCGCTTGTGATTGATCTACTTTACAACTGACCTCCAAACTGTGATTTATTACTCAACAAATCACAGCTAGAGCTGATCTATTTCTTAATTCTAACACAGCGCGCCTATATAGGCAATGCAAAATAACTGTGTTTTATTCTGCAACAAATCACAGCTCGGAAGAGCGTGACGTGTGACGTCATTAAAAACTGCAAATTTATGACGTCACTAGTCGATTAACTTGACGTTAGACGGTGTAACGTCATTTTCTCGCATCGAAAACGTTAGAAAAGGATATAAATGCATGTGTTTCAGTCGATAATTTTAGCGGGATTTCTTCTAACAATGGCGAAAAGTTGTGAGATTTTGAAGGAAACAACAACATTATTGCCGATTTTCAGCGTGTTAGAATCGAAATAGATCAGCTCTAGCCAGTGATTTGTTGGGTAATAAATCACAGTTTGTCGGTCAGTTGTAAGTAGACAAATCACTCGCGCTACGCGCTCGTGATTTGTCTACTTTACAACTGACCTCCAAACTGTGATTTATTACACAACAAATCACAGTTAGAGCTGATCTATTTCTTAAACAACTACACAAGAACTCGACAGCATGAAATATCGAAATTTTGGAGCAAAAGAAAATCAGCTTTTTTGTTTTGTTTTTGCCATATATGATATTTCTTAAGCAATAAAAGATAAAAAAAACAACAGAATGCGTGTGCTCGTTAAAATCAACTACATGAAATGGGGGACCGGGTGACTGCGTATGGAACGGCAGAATTGAGCCGCGTCAAAAGAAAAGTTGCGTTCAGAGAGGACTGAAATCAAGCTGCATACCCAGACCACACAGTCTTTTTCTGCCTGCATTACCATAACGGGTGGTCACAAAGCGCACAGCGGAGACTCTAAGCAGGTTATACAGATGCACACTTTCCGAAGACCGTGAAAGGACTGTGTGGATGCGCTCATAATGTAAGACAAGGACTGTACCGGCGAGTCGTCTCCAGTGTGGGTTTGGAAAATGGTCCTGAACGGGATATAGGCTGTTACATTTAACCCTTTTTGAAGCAAACGGAATCTTCCTCCTTATATATAGCAGGAGTCCATTTTGAAATTTAGGGGTGGGGGGGGGGTGACAGATTGTGTTTTCTTTAAAAGGCTTTATTTGGAAAATAGCTGAATAGGGACTATTTAGCAAACATTGTAGGCCCAGATCAGACGCCGCGTTCTGCGGCGTCTGATCTGGGCCTGCACTGTTTGCAAAGTATCCCTTTTGGGGTTACCGGTACAAAATGGATTAATCTGTAAGTTCCTGTATTATAAGAAAAACAGTGTACATTCTGGTTAGACCCCTCGTTTTGGGGTGTCTGATCTGGATCTATACTGTTAAACAGTATCCTAGCGTATTAGGACAGTCCATGTTTTACAAATAACCATTTGTACACTGCACTCTGCGGCCCTCGCCCATCGGGGCTTGAAGAAATAGATGGACTGTATGATGCTTCCACGTAGATCTGAAATCCGACCGCACACGAGTACTGGTAAACCGCTTAGATGATATAAGGCTACCCGCTAGGGTTTAAGGAGCGGTCCGACTCGTATCATTTTTCCTAGGCAGGCTTAGACCTAAGCTGTTTACCAGTACTCAAGTTCGGTCGGTTTCAGCTCTGCGCGGAAGCATCGGGCAGCCCAATCTATTTCTCCAGGCCCCGATGGGCGGGGGAGTATATTCAATATGTATGTTGTCGCTCAACAGACTTTTTATTTATCCTTCTTTCACAGTTCCGAGAGAGAGTGAAAGATATCATCAAACCTGACACTGAAGACCACAATCTGAGAAAATGGCTCAAAGGTATGATACATTTATTAACCCTTTTTGTACCAAATGGAATCTTCCTCCTTATATAGAGCATTTGTTCATTTCAGAATTTAGGGTTGTGTTTTCTTCAAAATGTATTAGGAAAATGGCTGAACGTTTTGCAAACAGGGTAATGAGGGTATGCCGTTTTGCGTCTGATCTGGGTCTGCACTGTTTGCCAAATACCCGTTTTGGGGTTTCTGGTACAAAATGGGTTCAGATAAGGGGCACAGGTATACAACATCAACCGCAAATTGGTTTCGAAACTTTGAACAAATAACGAAATAGTAGACAGACCTTCTGTTTCTTAAACAAGTACCAGTTTTAATTTCTTAACCGTCAAAGTAGGTAAGGGTTGTTTTAGTTTTACACCCCAGCAGCAGCTAAGGTCTTACGGAGACGGGATCATAAAGTCTTGATATACCCGTTTTAGGGTTTCTGGTACAAATGGGTTTAAATAAGGGGCACAGGTATACAACATCAACCGCAAATTGGTTTAGAAACTTTGACCCCGTGTTTATAAGGCGAGTAGTTTAACTACTACACCATGGAGGGATTTAGGTATGATTAAAAGCAGTCGGCAGGTAAACACACCTCCCATCACAAGACACCAAAGGGAAAGAAGCACAAAAAATGAAATAACTAGACCCTAATGGAAACACCAATAGCGGAATACCAAAAGAACAGTTTCTTTCCAACAAATTGGCCAATTGTCTATCCAAAACAAAAAAGATATAAGCGAAACACACACTCAAAGACAAACCATAACAAAAATAAACCGCGACTGATGAACCGCCTGGGAACGGTCAGGGAAAAGAATTTCACTGGGGCCTGAGGCCTGATCCACCGGCGTGCAATTAAAGAGGCAACTGTGATCAAACCCAGTAAAGAACAACGTCAGTGCACCCACAGAGGATACGGGGAACCAACTTACTGAACCTCGATCCTCGTCCATATGTTGTTTCGAGCAATTTTAGCTCACCTGGGCCGAAGGCTCCAGGGGAGCTTATAGTATAGTGGGTCGTCCGTCGTCCGTCCGTCGTCCGTCCGCACTTTTGAGCAGCTATTCCTCTGCAGTCTGCAGGCTGATCTCAATCATTTCTCATGTGTAGCATGCCTCTGGTGGGGCATTGATGACATAAGCTTTTTTTTGAAGTCACATGAAAACTTTGGTTGCTATGGCAATCACAAGTTCCTATAGACTTAAAATGAGAAAATGCTTGTCATCCCCGTAGCCCCTTCAGTTTTGATCGGATCTTTCTGAAACTTATATATAAGGTGGCTGGGTATAAAACCTCGGATGAGTTCGAAAACCGGCCAAGTCGGCCCATTTGTCATAGAGTTACATCCATTTGATTGCTGGAAATGCCGATTTATGACCTTGTCATCACCGTAGCCCCTTTAGTTTTGATTGAATCTTTCTGAAACTTATATATAAGGTGGCCGGGGATTAAATCTCGGATGAGTTCGAAAACGGACCAAGTCGGCCCATTTATCGTAGAGTAACGACCCTTGAATTGCTGAATATGCTGATTTTGACCTTGTCATCACCATAGCCCTTTCAGTTTTGATCGAATCTTTCTGAAACTTATACGTAACATGGCTGGGGATAAAATCTCGGATGAATTCGAAAACCAGCCAAGTTGGTCCATTTATCACAGAGTAACGTCCCATTGATTGCTGAAAATGCCGATTTTTGACCTTGTCATCACCGTAGCCCTTTCAGTTTTGATCAGATCTTTCTGAAACTTATATGTAAGGTGGCTGGGGTTAAAACCTCGGATGAGTTCGAATACCCGCCAAGGTGGCCTGTTTATCATAGAGTTAGGTCCCTTTGATTGCTGAAAATGTTGATTTTTGACCTTGTCATCACTGTAGCCCCTACAGTTTTGATCGGATCTTTCTGAAACTTTTGAAAATGTGGTCTATGTTAAAGTTTTTGGTTAAATTTTCGAAAAATATGTCAAAGGTCAATGCCACAGGTCAAAAGGTTTGGTATCAATGGAAAGGTCTTTTCCAAATGAGAGGAAAATGTTTTTCAGAAAAAAGAAAAGGGGCGATAATTCAGCCAGAATCAGCAATACAGTTATGTCCCTTGGTCAGAATGTAGTTCTTGGGGTTGGAGGGATGGGGGTGACGCCGACGACGGACAACAACGACAACGCAAACGCCGGAGTGACGACAATAGCTCGAAAGTTTTTCTTCGAAAACAGGCGAGCTAAAATGATCTAAGATAGCTCGTCTACACTATTTCTTGAACAAATGTATGAATTGATGTTGATTCCAATATGTTATTGTAATCTACAGGTACCAAAGACTTGATTAAAGTCTGGTAACCGTGGTCACAGGATCCCTTATAGTGTCATGTTTGGGTCAAAATAGCTTATCTGTGCCCTCACACCTGTGGTCTCATGATCCATTTAATAATTTCATACCAAATTTGGTGTAATATATCAGTACGACATACAAAAGGTTTGAAAAGATTTTAGTGACCTTGGCCTACTTTTTATTGTCACACGGGTCCAATATTTGCTTGTTTGCACAATATCTCTTGAACCCATTGAATTATTATGGCTTGATTCAGTATATCATAGCAACATAATAAAGACATTAATCTAGTCCCTAGTCCAAATTTTCAGGTTCACATAAGTTTTGGGTCATGGTGTTTATGGCGTGGGGAAAATAGGTTTCTAGTTTCATGTATTTAACATAATGCATGCGAAATGAGCGGCACGTCGGAGTAAGATGTATCAAGTACATCGAAAATAAATTGATACAGTTTTACTAATGTTACTTGAATGTCATTTTAGCACCATTTGATACTCTGATAAATTTTACAGCCAGAAGTTTCGACCTCAACAAGGCGGAGCAGATGTTCAGACACGTAAGTTTCAAACCGTGTTAAAATAATTCGATATCTGACTGTAAAATAATACTTGTAACCACAGGTCGACTTCATGTTTACAAGAGCGTTTTACGGTAACACACCCGTGCGGCAGAGTGCATTTTTCACGTTTTCAAAATGTCTACTTTTCTGAAGAAAACCCTTGATATGTTTGTTATTTTTACTGCAAACTATGATAGGCTGTTGGGGCTCATCTATGAGGCGGTTCTAACGAGTACCCACAACCTATGTCTCGGAGCAGAAATAAGGAAAATAATGTATACCACCGTAAACATCAGTTTTCTCTATCTAATGTGGGGTTTTAGGGGTGTTCATTTCACGAAATTGTTCAAGTGATGACAAAAGTATAAAAGAGTAAAAATTCTATATTCATACCCATGATCTTTGGGACTGTTTTAAAAGTGGTCTTTTAAACCACTTTTGAACAGTCTCAAGGGTGGTCTTTTCTACAGAAAACTTGGGGTGACGTTCCCACAAAGAAAAACTGAATCGTTTTAAACATATTGTTATAATATATTAGAAGGGCTAGTCTTAAGTTTTGCTGATCTTAGTACATGTTTGTTTGTAGAAGAAATGATAAAAATGTAAGAGTTTTTCTTCTGACAATGGCCACACACACACACACACACGCGCGCGCGCCACGCACGCACGCAATATATTGGAGGCAATATAGATGTTTTCCTTCTGTAATGGGTGTCACGGCGTAAAATGCAAGATATGAACAATATTGCTGTTTGAAACAAAAATCCTTTTCAAAAATGGCTGTGGTTTTGTCAGTCACTGAACCATGCTAAACACATTATGACAATGAAAATGATGAATATGCTGTCGATAGATGGCCTCCAGTATTTGACAATATATGCCCACATTTTTGTACCTAGGTGCTATTTTATGCAAATTAATTGGTACTATACTTGTACAAAAGCAATTAAGTATACATGAAATTTTAAATAGGTCTTTACCCTTTTAACCTGTATACGGATACCTATGCCTATACAAATAGTGTATAATCTTTATTATCCTCACCAGGATCTATTCTGTTTGCCATTTTGTTAAGTAATTTTACTGAAAGTCGTAGTGGCAACACTGTTTGTGCTTAAATTCAAGGATCATCACGAAAACACGTCTATATAATTCTGACCCCCTTGAAACCCACTTTTATATTTACAGAGGTAAAGCTTATTTCCTTCTTATTGTTGGTCTAAAATATAGATTGTGGGTACAGATTGTGGGTACTCGTTAGAACCGCCTCATCGAGGCGGTTCTAACGTGTACCCTCAATCTATATTTTGAGCAGAAATAAGAAAAACATCACAATCTTTCGTCTTAACATTTTCTTCTTTTTTTTCTGCGGTAAAGTTTGCAATGCAGTATAGGCGTGCCTTCGTAATTACAAAAAAGTTATACTGATACTGCCAATGTCCACGTGACTCATGTCCAAAAAAGTAGACCGCCCGCAAATAAGATATAAATAAACCGCAATGAAAATAAAGAACCCCACAAGTACCATATGTTTCTATCTAAGAAAAAAAATGGATAACAGGTATGTATGCCAAGGGTATGAAAACGGGACATTTGCAATAATGGTAGATCCATATGCGGCATCTGATATGAGTCTACATTATTTGCTTAAAGTATCATGAAAAGTTTAAGGCTATAGGTTCAGGTTCAGGGCCATATTTCGAGACAACGCTCAATAAGAATTGTCTCACCCATAGGGGCTTGAATCATGAAAAAAATGAAAAAAAAAAAAAAAAAAAAAAAAAAATTTTCATTTTTTTCATGATTCAAGCCCCTTTGGTCTCACCAGTACTCTCATTGCTTTTATTTTATATTACAGAGTGTTGCCTACAAGGACAAGATGAAAGTAGAAACACTGCTAGCGGAATATGACAAACCAGAGGTAAACCAATATAGAAGAGGCAAAACTACTCGTATTTCTTCGAACATATGGCTCAAAAAAACGGACAGCTCGCTTACTATGCCTGTGTTATACTCGTTTAATAGTCCCAAAGACCCTTGAAAAAAGTAAATTGCGTATGCTCATTTGAATCGCTTCATTTTAGAATCGCCTCCTAATGAGTACACACAACATACCACCAAATGCACACCGCAGGCTATATATTTCACTACTCCGTGTGATAGGTGGTGTGTTTCTGTGTTGAACACAAACAATAAAACAATCGTAAGACCCGACAAGCCTGTGAAAGCATTGACCAGTGCGTTATATGGTGTCTCTTTCACATCCTGAGGACACTGATGAAGATTTCGCCTCAGGAAACCAAGTGTTCTATTCGACTTAGCGCTTGCCCCCGCCCATCGGGGCTTGAAGAAATGGATGGGTTGCCTGTAAACCCCATTTTTTCTTGTTTGTTTGATTGATTTGAGGTTTAACGTCCCCGTCAACACGGTATAGGTCATTTTGGAGACGTTGCTTCCGATTTTGTGGGACTTTACCCGACATTGAGATGAAATGACATCTCAAGCCCTGTCGCCCAATGAAACCAATAGGGCTACTAGCATGGACGGTCCGATTCGCACTGCTTTGCCTGGGCAGCTTATATCCTCTAAGCAGTTTACCAGTACTCGTGTGCGGTCAGTTTCAACTCTGCGTGGAAGCATCATGCAGCCCATCTATTTCTTCAAGCCCCGATGGGCGGGGGCCAAGTGGGGTTCAAGGGGGTCAAAGTTATATAGGCGTGTTTTCGTGATGAGACTTCTGTTCTGGTATTGTGATTAACACCCAGTTGCTTGACATTCCCAAAGGTCGAACAAATGTCAAGGTCCCCATTGACGTTAAATACTTAACTCCGTTCAGAAAATCTGAATCATCGATTTTTCGTTTCTCGCATTTAATACTCATTTAGCCCATATATCACTATGGGAAAGTTTTAGACCTGACCTTCCCCCGACTTCTCCAGCAAGTCGCATGCCTCTGCGACAGCCAACAAAGGCCGTAATTACTTGGAAAAAATTGCAAAATCTAAATTTTCTTGCACAGACTAAGACATTCTGACAGGCTCGAGACACCCTTTTAAACGATATACTTGTATAGAAGTGGTTACTGCTCTTATAAATTACAAGGGCGTCTATATTGTATTTGCACGATCACTTCATGGAAAACCATTAGCTATGACACCACATCTATTATCGGAATAATTCATTCTGACCACTGCTGACAGCACATCGCGCTAGTGGCTCCCCGTTCCTAGTGCATTCGAATGTTAGGCGTGTCGTAATTGCATTTCTATTTATAAATTGCATCACATGGACTTGAATATTTATTCTTTTACCTGACAATCATCAGCAAATGGACTTAGTCTGTGCTCTCATTTCTTTGTTTCGCAATTTGCTCCAAATGATCACAGCCTTTCCTGGCTGTCGCAGAGGCATACGACTTGCTTGAGAAGTCGGCGGAGGGTCAGGTCTAAAACGTTCATATTGTGATGTATAGTCTAAAATGAGAATTAAAAGGAAGAAAAGAAAAAAAAAATCGATGATTCAGATTTTCTGAACGGAGTTTTATTTATTTTTTTTTAAATACCAAGAGAGACACGCCTGTAAGCTCAATATGCACTTCTTGATACTCCTTTTCATAAGCCTATTTTCTGACGAAATCAATACATCACATGGACTTTGACTGAAGGGAAAAGACAGTAATTGACATGTATCACGTGTTAGTTAATACTTATAATTACAGACTTATAGCATGATAGCTCATACTGTTTGACATCTCAGAAGTTTCCTAATTAAATTTCACATACATACAGTGAAATTACTCTATTAAGACCAGATAAAATAAAGACGAATTCTAGTTTTAAAGGCATAGTTAAGAACTTTCAGTCGTTTTTAATGACAGATTCCTTCTGTCATTCTTCGTCGTGCTGCATGTTTACAATTTTAACGTCCGAACTTCCGGCTTCCACTACTTTTGAAATATGACTCCGCACAAACAGGGATAGTCCGTTGTTTGTTGACTTTTCATGCTCGCTATCTCAAAACTAATTTCTCATGGCATTTTTTCCTTATTTTGATTAAATGTTTTGTTTCATTTGTAATCAAAATACAAAAATGATCTTTCTTAAATTACAAACAAAACGGGAAAAGTTAAATGAATATGCATAAGGAAAGTTCCCATTTTATACAGACGACCGCATAATGGGTCACTGGCGAATCTTGGAGGCGGCGTCTAACCATGGCATTCACTGCGGGCTTCACTGTTGTCGAAAGTTAGCCCTTTTTTTCCCTAAATTAATTCCTATATTTCTAGCTGATGCCCCTTAATTTTGAACCGGGAGTTCGAAATGAAATCTACGTCAGATAAGTGATAATATTACATCCAGTACAAAATGGGTTATGATTAATTATATTTGTATCAATACGCCGTTAAAGTACCTTTGTATATTTTTAGAAAAGAAAAAAAATATGTATAGAGCTACAATCAGCGCACACCATTTAAGTATCTAGAAATACTTTGAAAAATATAAAAAGAGCGTATAATAAGCTGTATTTAACTTTTGATTATCGGCCAAGCCGCTTTGTCTGGTCCTGACCCGCACACAACAGTTACAGGCCAGGTTAAGATTTTACCCCTTCCACCCACGAGTTTCTCCAGTTCACTCTTCAGTCACTGATTTTTTTTTTTTTTTGTACGCGTCCATTCTACACATGTAATTTGGGTGTATAGTCAATAGCCGTCAACAGCATGTCAAACCATGTAGAACAGAATGAGATGTATCATTATGAGCCATCTCACCAGGTTCTACACTGTTTGCATCTGTAGGTATCTGTACTTGGCTATAAAGGGCTGACTCATAACACGTACATGACCTTATTAAATGCGAAGTACGTGACGCTAGAAACTTCACCGTACGGTAGCAAGCCAGCAATAATATACTCCTAACAGTTATCACTGTCTGATTCTGTTGAATAGGTCTGAATAACTGAATATGTAAGCAAAATGGTGTGATAAGTAATTAGTCACATGCCGCAAAACTTCAAACATCGCATAAAAAGTGTTTGCCTTCATTGTAGTGCACGACATAAGGCAGGTTCTTGACTGAGTCGCGAAACACATCTCAGTCAACAAGTGTAAGCTTTTACAAGAAAGTTGCGTCTACGCTTTGTGTTGTCATATAACTTGCAACTATCCCAGCAGGCACATGACGTAATTGTGACGTCACATTAACGTCTGTGCAACGTCATGACGTTGCATCGACGTTGATTTGACGTTGCCCTAGCGACGTGTGCCTGCTGGGTAGTCATTTGCATGTTGAATTATCTATAATGTCCAAGTAAAATGATGATGAAAGTGTATAACAGCCGATTCACCTCAGTTTTGGAATCAAACTAAAATTCAGCACTCCAGCGCCATTGTCCTTATCACTAAAGAAAGTAAATCTGAATTTTTCACAGAATCTGTCATTTCAGTGCCTTTTGGCGCTTTGATTCTTCGTGTTATCTACACCCACTGTACTCTAGTAAGAGACCACCTTTGGGACTGTTAAAAATGGTCTCAAAGGGGTCTCAAAGAGCACTTTTGAATAGTCCCAAGGTGGTTTTGCATAAAGAAATGCAGTGAAATAAAGCATGTAACATCTCTTCAGTGCTTGGCCTAAACTTCTGAAAACCGGACAGAGGACAGCCTTGGTCATTTTACATTCAAATGGATAACACTTGTTTCTAGCATATGATCTAGTGACCTATTTTTATCCCACATGACCTATATTTGAACTTTGCAGATCCATGAAGATTTTCTCTAGCATGTTAAAATTTTAATATGATTTATACAATTTCTCTGTTTTATACGGGGTTTAGAAGGGCTTTTTATCACGCAAATTCAGCTTTAACAGAGTGTTTGGCCTAGGTATGAATCTGTTATCATCATTTAATTCAGACAATATTGAGATGCAAAAGAAAAAAAACGGCTTTGCGTGTTCATGGCTCACATTGTCGCCCAGGCGACATTGCTTGGTGACATTGAGTCCTACACATAGGACTATAAATAGCTGTATTTCCACTAAACCGACCCTGATTTGTTGTGCCGACCCTGCATGTTTTATTGCCATCCAGGGGGAAAAAAAAAAACAATTTCTTACATACCGACGTTAATATTTTCTAGCAATTTTGATAAAAATTCATAAAACTGTCAAAATCGCTAAACAAATACTTGAAACCCTGTTTGTTTTCTTCTTTGATGCTTTTAACCAGATGCTTTCAGAAGCTAGTTTGTTATTCGCTTTTCGTTTTTCGCTTTTCGTTTACGACAACTGCGAAAAACCGACCCATACTCGTTTTCGGTATGTTAGTGTAAACATAGTTTTTTAAGGCCTTATGACGGCATTCAGCCAAGGGATTTCACAATATAAATGTCTTTCTTTTCTAATCTGAAGAATATTTATGAACTATATTTCGGTGGCCGGTAGGGAAGGTCTATTTCAGCTGACGTTCTCATCACGCAAACACGCCTATATAATTTTCACCCCCTTGAACCCCACTTTTATATAGTAAAACTGGGGTTTTCGGGGGTATACCTTATTTTTCTTATTTCTGCTCTAAAATATAGATTGTGGGTACTCGTTAGAACCGCCTCGATGAGGCGGTTCTAACGAGTGCCCACAATCTATATTTGGAGTAGAAATAAGAAAAATATCACAATTTTTCATCATAAAATTTTCATTTTTTTCGGCGATAAAGGTGGCAATGTATTTGTATAGGCGTGTTTGCGTAATGACTGTATCCATTTTCGAGTTATCAAAGTTTCACTGTACATCAACAATAAAAAAAGTTAGTCTTAAGGGGAATGGATGCACCTGGCACAAGTTCCGGCCATTTTTCAAAGGGAGACAACTTTCGGGACTTCCTGTAAGCTTTTCTATAAGCTCTATCTCATGTTGAAAATAGGATCTATTCTTAAAGGAAAGAATTTGCTCCTCAGGAGCAAATTCTTTTCTTTAAGAATTGACCCCTATTGACGTGGTAGACAAAATACTTTTGCAGGAATTGCCTTCCATGAAGGTCTACCAATTCCCCTTAAATCGCGGAAGTTCTAAAGTAACCGTTGCACTTTACTACTTTTAGATTCGCCTGACACACTAACCAGATTTTACCCGCATGACAAACTGCCCTGCTATACTACTGTGCCAAGTCAGGGGAAACTGTGCCATTGTCTAAGTGCGCTAAACGAGTATTCAGATCAGTATGTGTAGACACTGAGAACATAAACTGCCTTGTTTGCGTAGGGCAGCTTTTGGACAAGGGTCCTCCATATAGCGCACAGCTAAGACCTTGATCAAAGTGCCACAGCTGGTATATGTTTACCAAGAATGTAAATGTATAAACTTATCGGAAACAAAATACCTAGTTAGTCAGTTCTAACTTCTACATCCTTATTTGCATTATTAAATTAACTAAAAAAAAATACGTGTAATAATAAATAGTCGCTGATATAGATACAGCTCCAGAAATGAACTACATAGTTTTCTATAGGTTTACATTAGACTACACTGGAACAGTAAATATACAATCTTGCCTACACGCTGTTTGTCTAACCCGTCCAAAAATATTATGTGGAATATTCCATTTGTCACAGATGTGTTAATCAGAATCATGCTAAAACATAAACCGATGATACGAGGACTGTTCAAATATGAATGCAAGTAGAACGTTTTCTCATGCACTCATGCGAAAATCACCTGGAAATAAATATCACAGCGTAGAAAAACATTTTACCTATACATTGATACCAAACCTGTTAAAATCCGTGCACTTTAGCCAGGTATATCGTTCGATAAACACTGTCTACTCTTGTATTCTAATACAAAACATGGTTGGAAGAAGGTCAGAGTACGCCGTTGAAATACGGTCCTATATTAAGAATCGTTGTATTCTTGGTATACGGTGCAAAGACATTTTTGATGAAATATGTTCGGTTTATGGGCATAATGAAAAGTCTTTTCCGACAGTTTTTCGTTGGTGTAAGAAATTCAGCTGTGGGCTAGGCTCAACAGAAGATGCACCACATGATCGTCGGCCGAAAAGAGCCACATCTGCCAATATGGTTGCTAGAGTGAAAGAAATAGTTGCTACCGATGCACGATACACCACTAGGCAAATATATGGTTGGCATCTCATTAGGAGCAGCTCATACAATTCTGAAACGGGATTTGAAAATGAGAAAGATCTGTGCTAGATGGATTCCCCATCTGTTGACAGATGAGCAGAAAAAGACACGCGTTCAGTGCGCCAAGAAGTTGCTTAAAATTTTTCCAAATTACAATGCACGGTCTTTCGCTAATGTCGTCACAAGTGACGAGACATGGGTTCACTTTTTTGAGCCAAAACGAAAGATTCAGAACAAAATATGGGCAACAAAGTATTGCAAAAGACCATGCATTGCAAAGCGGACCATGAGCGTCAAGAAGGTAATGTATGCCATATTCTTTTCAAATCAGGGCCCTGCTATTCAGGTTGCTGTGCCTAAAGGCAAATCTGTAAATGCGAAGTTTTACAAGAATAAAGATATTCGAAAATTGAAGAAATATTTCAAAGAACGAAGACCCGCAACTGGTTTGGCCAATGTCAGATTGCTACATGACAATGCGTCAACGCACAAGGCGTTCATTGTGCAAGACTATCTGAAGCAGGAAAAGGTTGTTGAACTCCCTCACCTCCGTATTCCCCTGACCTTGCCCCGTGTGACTTTTTTTTTGTTCCCGCGGCCGAAAAAATACCTTTCTGGTCGAAAATGTGTACAGCGCAAACACTTCGGTTCTGCAAAATTCCAGTGCCTTCAAAGTATACCTCGAAAAGACTGCCAAAATGCATTCAATGATTGGATCAGAAGACTGAAAGTTTGTATATCTGTTAAAGGGGAATACTTTGAGGGGACAAAATAAATTTTTCATCGAAATATATCACGGAATCATTTTTATGTGCTTAGTTGCATTCATATTTGAACAGTCCTCGTAGAATGTTGCCAACTCGGCAGGTACTGTATCCCCGACCCACCAGGTGGACGCGCATCTGACAGCGCAAACACTTCGGTTCTGCAAAATTCCAGTGCCTTCAAAGTATACCTCAAAAAGACTGCCAAAATGCATGCAATGATTGGATCAGAAGACTGAAAGTTTGTATATCTGTTAAAGGGGGATACTTTGAGGGGACAAAATAAATTTTTCATCGAAATATATCACGGAATCATTTTTATGTGCTTAGTTGCATTCATATTTGAACAGTCCTCGTATCACCAGATTTTCAAACATACCTGTTTTTCAGGGCACAGTTGTTGAAAGCATGGTAAGCTTAATGAGCTTGTTTGTGGTCAAATTGTTAACTGTTCTAGTTGGTACGATATCTAAATTTTTGGTGTTTTTGCTGAAAAAAGTGAGCAGCTTTTGAACTGCAAAAATATCAGTATATTTGCCATATTTAATGGTCAAGTTTTTAACCGTATATTAGGGGAATACTTTGAGAGGACAAAATAATTTTTTTATCGAAATCTATCACGGAATCATTTTTAGCTCACCTGTCACGTAGTGACAAGGTGAGCATTTGTGATCACTTTTTGTCCGTCGTCCGTCGTGCGTGCGTCCGTGCGTCCGTCCGTGCGTGCGTCCGTGCGTCCGTAAACAATTTCATATAAGTATATCTCTAATACCACATGGCCAATCTTGATCAAATTTCATGTGAAGCATCATCAGGTAAGGGGAAAGGCTGCATAAGGTTTTTGGGCTGATCAGGTTGGAATTCTGGTTGCCATGGCAACATATAGCTCCCATAGACTTATAATGGGAAAAATTTAAAAAATCTTTTTCTCTGAAACCACAGGGCCGAGAGCTTAGCTATTTAGTATGTAGCAACGGCCAGTGGTCACCTACATAATTCCTGCCAATCATGCCCCTGGGTTTCAAATGGGCCTAGCCCCGGGGCCCCTTCGCTTCCATAGACTCATAATGAAAAAAAAAGCTTCAAAAATCTTCTTCTCTGAAACCACAGGGCCCTGAGCTTAGATATTTAGCATGTAGCAACGGCAAGTGGTCACCTACAAAATTCCTGCCAATCATGACCCTGGGGTCCAAACGGGCCACGCCCCAGGGCCCCTTAGTTCCTATAGACTCATAATGGAAAAAAGCTCCAAAAACCTTCTTCTCTGCAACCACAGGGCCCAGAACTGAGATATTTAGCATGTAGCAAAGGCAAGTGGTCACCTACATAAATCCTGCCAATCATGCTCCTGGGGTCCAAACGGCACACGTCCCGGGGCCCCTTAGCTCCCAAAGATTCATAATGGGAAAGAAAGTTTCAAAAATCTTCTTCTCTGAAACCACATGGCCCAGAGCTTAGATATTTAGCATGTAGCAACGGCAAGTGGTCACCTACATAAATCCTGCCAATCATGCCCCTGGGGTCCAAATGGGCCACGCCCCGGGGCCCCTTAGCTCCCATAGACTCCTAATGGAAAAAAGCTTCAAAAATCTTCTCCTCTGAAACCACAGGGCCCAGAGCTTAGATATTTAGCAGGTAGCAACGGCAAGTGGTCACCTACATAAATCATGCCAATCATGCCCCTTGGGTCAAAATGGGCCACGCCCCGGGGCCCTTTAGCTCCCATAGACTCCTAATGGAAAAAAGCTTCAAAAATCTTCTCCTTTGAAACCATAGGGCCCAGAGCTTAGATATTTAGCAGGTATATAGCAACGGCAAGTTTTCACCTACATAAATCCTGCCAATCATGCCCCTGGGGTCCAAATGGGCCACGCCCCGGGGCCCCTTAGCTCCCATAGACTCCTAATGGAAAAAAAAAAGCTTCAAAAATCTTCTTCTCTGAAACCACAGGGCCCAGAATTTAGATATTAAGCATGTAGCAACGGCAAGTGGTCACCTACATATTTCCTGATAATCATGCCCCTGGGGTCCAAATGGGCCATGCCCCGGGCCCCCTTAGCTCCCAAAGACTCCTAATGGAAAAAAAGCTTCAAAAATCTTCTTCTCTGAAACCACAGGGCCCAGAGCTCCGATATTTAGCATGTAGCAACGGCAAGTGGTCATCTACATAAATCCTGCCAATCATGCCTCTGGGGTCGAAATAGGCCCCGCCCTGGGGCCCCTTAGCTCCCATTGACTCTTAATGGAAAAAAGCTTAAAAAATCTTCTTCTTCTCTAAAACCACAGGGCCCAGAGCTTAGATATTTAGCATGTAGCAAGGGCAAGTGGTCACCTACATTAATCATGCCCCTGTGATCCAAATGGGCCACGCCGCGGGGCCCCTTAACTCCCATAGACTCCTTATGGAAAAAAGCTTAAAAAATCTTCTCCTCTGAAACCACAGGGCCCAGAGCTTAGATATTTAGCAGGTAGCAACGGCAAGTGGTCACCTACATAAATACTGCCAATCATGCCCCTGGGGTCCAAATGGGCCACGCCCCGGGGCCCCTTAGCTCCCATAGACTCCTAATGAAAAAAAAGCTTCAAAAATCTTCTTCTCTGAAAACACAGGGCCCATAGCTTAGATATTTAGCATGTAGCAACGGTAAGTGGTCACCTACATAAATCCTGCCAATCATGCCCCTGGGGTCCAAATGGGCCACGCCCCGGGGCCCCTTAGCTCCCATAGACTCCTAATGGAAAAAAAAAAGCTTCAAAAATCTTCTCTGAAACCACAGGGCCCAGGTCACCTACATAAATCCTGCCAGTCATGCCCCTTGGGCCAGAATTGGCCACACCCCATGGCCCATTAGCTACCATGGATGGACTTAAAATGAAAAAAAAAAAACTTGAAATGGAACAAAAACTTGAAAAATATTCTTCTGTGAAACCATAAGGCCCAGAGCTTAGGTATTTAGCATGTAGCAACATGGAGTTGTTGCCTACATGAATCCTGCCTGAATCTTGCCCCTGGGGTTCAAATTGGCCAAATCCCGTGGCTTGTTAACTCCAATAAACTTATAATGGAAAAAAAAGGCTTTAAAAATCTTCTTCTCTGAAACCATGAAGTACGGACCTTAGATATTAAGTATATAGCAACATAAAATGGTCGCCTACATAAACCCTGCCCTTTGCAATTGGGTCAAAATTGACCTATGGACTTATACTGGAAAAAAAATCAAAAATCTTCTCCAAAGCCATAAGGCCCAGAGCTCAGATATTTAGTATGTAGCAATGTCAAGTGGTCTCCTGCACTTATGATTTTCTGGTACACAGGTGAGCGATATAGGGCCATTGGGCCCTGTTGTTATGTGCTTAGTTGCATTCATATTTGAACAGTCCTCGTACTAAAGTTTAGACAATGGCTTTTTGGGGTAGACTGTTTGTTAAACGACCCAAAGTTAAAAAAGCTCAGTATCTTTTCCGTGCTGAAGTCCACGTGACTATCAATGACTGGTAGGAAATCCAGGCAACGATATCTATATATATATCTAGAAATGCGCCAATAAGACACGGATGCCCCCGCCTGAACATATGTCTATATTCGTGTTAATCGATAGAAAGTTATTGACGGTTTTGGACCATTTTTTCACATTTGACCTCTAATTATGACCTTGACCTTCGAGGTAAGGACCTTGGTTTTGTGTGAGGCAGATTGTCTCATGATGTCCAAAATTTCTGCCAAGTAATTTCAAAGTCTATCCAGAAATAAGAAAGTTATTTACTGCGTTTAAGTTTCGAACCATTTTTTTACCTTTGACCTCTAAGTATGGCCTTGACCTTGGAGTTACGGACCTGGGTTTTGCATGTGACGCATCGTCTCATAATGGGTAACATTTTTACAAAGTAATTTCAAAATCCATCCATGCAGAAATAAGAAAGTTAATTACATGTATTCTTATTTATGCTCAAAATATAAGGTGTTGGTGCTCGATACAACCATTTAGGTGGTTGTAAGAATGTTTTGGAAAAATAATATAACCCCGTTTCCCCATATAAAACGGGGTTTACGGGGGTGTTCAGTACGGAGATTTGTTAGCCCATTTTGTACCAGAAACCCCAAAATGGACAAGTGGCAAACATTGCAGGCCCAGTTCAGACGCCGCACTATGCGGCGTCTGATCAGGGCCTACACTGTTTGCAAAAAGTTGAACCAATTTGCTGATAAATTCTGAAGAAAACACAATATGAAACCCCTATACACTGTATTTCGAAATGAACTTCTGCCATTTATAAGGAGGGGGATTCCATTTGGTACAAAAAGGGTTAACCCATTCTTATAATAAGGAGTGTTTGTTTTGTTTGATTTGAAGTTTAACGTCCCCGTCAACACTGTAAAAGTCATTTTGGAGACGTTGCTTCCAATTCTGTGCGACTTTTACCCTACATTGAGATGAAATGACATCTCAAGTCCTGTCACTCAAATGTAACCAATAGGATTTATAAGCATGGGCGGTCCTACTAGCACCAGTACTTGTGGGCGGTCGGTTTCGGCTCTGCGTGGAAGCATCATGCAGCCCAAATATTTCTTTAATCCCCGATGGATGACCAGTAACTTGCGTATTTTACAAGCGTCTAACTTCCTCATAAAAAAAATATATTTATCGTCGTTTGTTTTTAAATTGCATCCAAGGATGTCCATGAGGTAGGTTTTATTAGTCTTCACCCAGATATGATTCAACTTATACATGTAATTGCAGTGATATTCTGCTAACTCTTTAAAAGCTCGGCTGTTTTCGAAGAAAACGACGAGGTATTGTCATAGGTCTGGCGTCGTCGTCGTGCAAAAACTTGCACATTTTCGTCTGCGTCGTCGTCGTGCAAAAACTTGCACATTTTGTAATACCTCTGTCATTACTGAACATATATATTTATTTGAAACTCAGACTAGTTGTTCATTATGAAAAGGGGCTGCAGCCGAGCGTTGGCACCCGCATGCAGTGCTCTTGTTTAGTAAATTGCAGTGCTGCTGTCTTGTGTTTTCTGCAATCAGTGTCCTCGGGTCTGGGACCACCTTTTGGACTGTTTAAAAGTGGTCTTGAAGACCACTTTTGAACAGTCCCAAAGGTGGTCTTAATAGAGGAATTTTTCTGTATTATGTTTGAATTGATTTGCTACGCTTATTGATATTGGCACAAGAGCACATTATTTCCTTTTAGAGGCGATCCTTTTCATGCATGAAATCAGACTGACAGCGTAAAAGGCTGACCATTTTGAGAAAAGGCGGAGAGTCCCCCATTGTGTATGAAAAGACACATTCAGCTTAAAATAATGGCTATCTGTTTATGGCTTCTTCTCATACTAAGAAAAATGTGAATTCAGCTAGAACATGAAACAAAGCATTGGTCAATCCTCAGTGATTGTGGTAGGCGGACAACTGCAACGCCACCCCCCTTTTATTTTGCTATACAGGCCCTGGCCAGATTGCGTAAGCTTACATGTATGTCAACTGCAAAGATTCAGAACAGTGATACGTCCAATGATAGTCATTTACCCCCAGCAGGCACACGTCGCAAGGGCAACGTCAGATCAACGTCGGTGTAACGTCACGTAGATGTGACGTGGCATAAAAGGCATGGCGTTGCACGGACGTTGATGTGACGTCATAATTACGTCATGTGCCTGCTGGGCAGGGCCACAGGTTTTTAGCTCTCAAAGAGGTATCCTCTGGACATTCAGAGAAGGACAAACACATTCCATTTTCTAATCTCTATTGTCCTGACTTGTCAATGAGTGATGATTTCTGCATGGCTTAATGGATTGGGGTGGGATATTCGTCTGTTGAAATGCTGGCAGCTCCCTTTAGACCATTGTACAAGAATACAAGTCTGCTGCCTTTCCTTCTTTTCTTGAGAGACTTCCATCTTATTTTTCTCAGTATTTCCGGTATAATGGTCAGTTTCTTCCCCACCCAGTCAGTTTCTTCCGCCCCCCACCGCCACAAAAAAAAAAAAAAAAAAAAAATTAGAACCATTGCCAACGAGTTATTTATGCCTCTCAATTTGTTAAAATGAGTAAATAAGTTTTGAGCCTTTATAGCTTGAATGACAAAATTTGCTACATGCCCTACAATATATGGTGATATAATGAAATATGCAACCCAATTCCAGTATCTGTGATTAATTTTCTTGGCATTGGTATTATTTAAACAAATATAGTAAGCAACAAATCTTTAGTGTTCAAATCAAAATAGAATTTGGAAAATTGTGGTGGGGAAGAACTGGGCCGGCCCATTTTTCCCCACGCCAGACATTTCTATCTACTAATAATTCTTGTTTGGTTATTTTTTTAATTGAAAAGCAATAATTTTGTCAGAATAATAGAATTAAATAAATCACCTAGTGCATTATCAAGCAGTACTAGAGAAAAATTGGCCTAGCAAGTACTCTCCCATCCTTAGGGCTTTTAAATTTCATTAATTTCATTTGTTGTCAATACATGCTTTACTATTATGTAGTGTTTTCAATTAAAGTGTTTAATTTAAATGATGTGAAAATATTCATTTGGGCAGAAAAATGCCAGGTTAGAAATAAGAGGGTGGGGAAGAATTGGACCGGCCCATTTCTTCCCCACCCAAGATATCTAAGTTTTCTTGTTAATTTTGGTATTAAATTCTTATAATACAAAAACGAGAATTTTCCCACCCCAAAACGAAAAACAACAACAACAACAACAACAACAACAACAACAAATATTTGACAGCATTGGCAACCTTTGGTGGGGAAGACCAGCCCAGTTCTTCGCACCCCCCCACCCCCCCTACACCCCAGCTATTTCCTTTTCGCCGTTCATACAGCTGTACATTATTTGAATTCAAATATTGAATTCATAGTGTAAGACATTGTAGATTTTTCAGAAAAGCTAATATATGGCAGCCTTGGACAGGGGAAGAACTGGGCCGGCCCAGTTCTTCCCCATCCCAGATATTTCAGTTTCTGTTAAAACAGGTATTTTTGTTTCATAGTTTTAACTTTAATTGTTAATTGCTTAGCATTAGCAGTTGGTGGGTGGGGAAGAACTAGGCCAGCCCATTTCTTCCTCAACCCTGGTGAGTGTTATGAAGTTTAGCCAGTTATGTTGTAGAAGGTGTCTGCTGTGGAGAAGAACTTGGCTATCCCATTTCTTCCCCATCCCTTTTGATTGCTATATAGTAACGACAAGGCTCTATATACTGTATTTGCTTTTCTGAACAAATCTCTCTTTTACCCTGAGGACATCGATAAAAATGCGCAGGCTGATCTGCACTTTGTTGTTCGCTATTCAGCTTTTCTCACGTCGCAGCTAATTACCCAATGTGTGTATCCTACTCTTGGCCATTTCATATGGAATTTATGAAACTCGCCGAAGGCTTGTTGCGTATTTTTCATATGAAATGATCACCCTTGGGACATCTATATATTACCCTGGTATGTTATATTCACAAAACAGGTGATCAAGAAATACCTTACTGGTGGGTTCTGCGGCCATGATAAAGAAGGCTCACCAATCAGAGTGGAGCTATATGGACACCTGGATTTGAAGGGCATCATGGCGTCCGTGAAGAAGTCTGATCTAGAGAAGACAAAGTTGTTGCAATGTGAGTGGACAGTCAAGGAATGGGAGCGGGAGTCCAAAAAGGTTTGTACTATCAATGATTTTCAGAGATTATATAAAATATAAATGGAGATCCACATAAAATTTAGCCTATATATGACTACAAAATCTTCTAAATATTAAATTGCTTAGGACCGGTTCATTTGTAAGAGGTGCTGCTTATTTTCGCATATTTTAATTACTACATACTCGTTGTAGATGGATGCAGCAAACTGTAGCAACTGTAGCGTTTCATCTGAGGCTAGACTGTTTGCAGTGCAGGATCAAGCAACACGTACACACACCATGCAGCCACCCAACACGTTCCTTCACCCCCCCCCCCCCCCCTTACGAAAACACGCCTTTACAAATACGTTGTAAACTTAACCGCCGAAAAACGAACATTTTAAGATGAAAAATGGTGATATTTTTCTTATTTCTGCTCAAAATATAGATTGTGGGTGCATTTTAGAACCGCCTCATCGAGGCGGTTCTAACAAGTACCCACAATCTATATTTTAGAGCAGAAATAAGAAAAATAATGTATAACCCTATATACCCGATTTTTACTATATAAAAGTGGGGCTCAAGGGGGTCAAAATTATATAGGCGTGTTTTCGTGATGGAGAACGAGTTTAAAGTTAAGAATAAGGAAGTTTTGAATTTTTTGTTTGTTTGTTTGTTAGAGTTGAAGTTTAACGTCCCCGTCAACGAAGTATAGGTCATTTTGGAGGCGTTGCTTCCAATTTGTGGGCCTTTTACCCAACATTGAGATGAAATGACATCTCAAGCCTGTCGCCCAATGAAACCAATAGGGTTTATAAGTATGGACTCGCACCGTTTTGCCTGGGCAGCCTTAGGTCCTCTAAGCGGCTTACCAGTACTCATGTGCGGTCGGTTTCAGCTCTGCGTGGAAGCATTTTGCAGCCCATCTATTTCTTCAAGGCCCGATTGGCGGGGGCCTGAAGTATCGACGTATGTGTTCGTGAATTGCTATCGTTTTATCACTTTTGTCGTTATTTTGACGAATGGCTGGATTAACCCTTGAATGGTTGGTGGAGCGCTATGGTTCAGTGGTAAAGCATCGGATTTGAGATCGAGAGGTAGCCGGTTCGATCCCCGCAAGCGCCAAGTGTTGTTCCCTTGAGCAAGAGACTTTATCCACATTGCTTAGTATTAACTGCTACCCAGGAAGAGGAAGAAAAGAGGGCCACATGGAAGATTAATACTAGTGTACTAAATGTGTTACCCTCTATAAATAAAGTAGATTATATAATGTTTAAAACTTTCAATTAGTCTTCCAAGAATCTGTAAATTCTTGTTGGTTTCATTTCACAAGTAATATTTCATGTCCAAGTTATCATATGTCCACGCCAGAGCAGAGGGCGGACATATTGTTTCTGGTGCGGTTTGCTGTGCATGATATCTCTTGAATGGGTCGGCTGATTTGCACCAAACTTGCACAGATATATGATGGCGATATGCCTTCATGTTGATGAGGGTTTGGTTATCTTAACCTCAATTTCAAAATCAGCACAGGGCGAAGTAAGCGCATGTTTGTCAAAATTAAAGCTTGTGTTCACTGTTTCTTAGGTACCTTTGGGCAGCATTACGAAACACGCCTATACAAATACATTGTAAATTTTACCGGCAAAAGCGAATGTTTTGAGATGAAAAAATTGTGATATTTTCTTATTTCAGCTCGAAATAAAGATTATGGGTACACGTTAGAACCGCCTCGATGAGGCGGTTCTAAGGAGTACCCAAACTCTATATTTAAGAGCAGAAATAAGAAAAAATAAAGTATTCCCCTTCAAATCGCAGTTTTATTTTATAAAAGTGGGGTTCAAGGGTGTCAGAATTATATAGGCGTGTTTTCGTGATGGGCTCTTACTGAGCTGCCATGGATGTACCCTGTGAACATGCTTTCAAGTATCGTATTATTACTGAAATCTACAATGGCAGTTTAAATAAAAGAAAATGAACATACTTGTATTTACATATTTTCAGCGTGGGTACAGAGTAGATGGTCTATGTGTAATATTTGATATGGAGGGAGTTGGAACCAGAATGCTTTGGCGTCCAGGTTAGTAGACTGCGTCTATACTTTAAATGAGCCCGCTCGCGAGAAAACCCGAAAAAAGATCCGTTTGACCAACGAAGACTCAGATCTGATTGTGCATTACTGAGCCTTCCCTTGTTGACCTTTGGATAGCTCAGAGACTATGAATAGTCTGTACGAGCTTGTCGGTAGGCGCAGGTTGATCTGAGCATTACCTGCTCGAATAAGAATTTCCATAGGTTTTGTCGTGTGCTGACACAAATGTTTTTTCAGTGTAAGACATACGCGACGTTTCTTTTCTCGCAAAAAATGTCATAATTTTGTGATAAAAGAGAAGACTGACTCATATAGTTTCTTCCCGGAAAATAAGCATTAATTTTCCCAGCAGGCACACGTCGGTAGGGCAACGTCACATCAACGTCGGTGCACCGACGTTTATGTGACGTTGCATGAACGTCCTGACGTCGCACCGACGTTGATGTGACGTCACAATTACGTCACGTGCCTGCTGGGTTAAATGCCCAATAAACAGAAACAGAAATCAAAGCACAAACAGCGCTGGTTGGTAGAGTTTCTCTGAGTGTAGGCTGAGAAAATAGTCCTTAACTTACACTTATGCTGCTTCATTTGCCCTTAAATTCCAGTATTCAAAGCAATCAGCGTAAACCCCGATCTGGATCTACACTCTTTGCCAATGTCCCAGTGACAAGGCCCAGACCAGATTTCACAGTTACACATCACTCTTAAGTCAAAGGAAGAAGAATTGCGCTGCTATAAACACCTATTACCAGGATTTTGTACAAGGTCAATAATAGTCAATTGGACAGTAGCAGGCGGGAAGCTTCTGTAGTTAGTAACTTTGGGTCGACTGATAAACAATCGACACAACAAAGGCAGTTCTAAGAGGTACACAGAAAAAACAAAATCTGTACGTGCACCAACCATCTATCAAGCAGAAAGCATTGCAAAGTTAGCAGAAAGCTGAACCAACAGAAAAGGTCAGAAAACAGAACCTTTTATTGTAATAATAATAAAGATAATGATAATGATGCATCTGATTTATGTTCTTCAAACGCGCATGTAAGACAACTAATAGGCTAGACATATCTTGCGTGAATCTGCCGCAAATTAAGGGGGATGGGAACACCTGGCAGATTTTCCCCCGCAATTTTTCAAAGGGAGACGACTTTTGGAACTTCCTGTTCACTTTTCTGTAAGCCCTGTCCCACTGAAAAAGGGGTCTACTCTTAAAGGAAAGAATTTGCTCCTAAGGAGCAAATTCTTTCCTTTAAGAGTTGACCCCTATTGACATGGGAGACAAAAATACTTTGGCAGGAGCTGCCTCCCCTGAAGGTGTATGCATTCCCCTTAAGGTCTCCTTCGTGTCTGTAAGCACCAAAGGTTTCTGACGAGCCTCCGCATCAACCTTTGCTTGTCGCCTGTGCGGTAAGTGTCAATTTCTTATTAGCTGGCTCAAATCATTGTAGCAAGGAGGAAAGATATTGTAGCATACCAACATAGAAGCCTCCGTGGTGTAGTTGTAACGCTACTCGCCTTTAAACCATGGATCGCAGGATCGATCCCGGGCTTCTCCAGACTTTCGGATGAGTCTTTAAAGCGAGGTCCCGTCTCCGTATGACCTTAGCTGTTGGTGAGTCGTAAAACTCAAACACTCACTCACTCACTGTTTGTTCGTTTGAATTGAGGTTTTACGTTCCTGTCAACACTATTTAGGTCATTCTGGAGACGTTGCTTCCAATTTTGTGGCTCTTTACCTGACACCGAGACGAAATGACATCCCAATCTCCGTCCAAACAAAACAAAGGAGTTAATATGTAGGGACGGTCCTACTCGCACTCCTTTACCTCACTAAACGGTTTACCAGTACTTATGTGCGGCCGGTTTCAGCTCTACGTGGAAGCATCATGCAGCCCATCTATTTCTTCTAGCCCCGATGGGCGGGAGCCGCCACTCTCAAAGTAAGTTAGTTCCTTGCATGTGGGACAATTGTAATCCGCCTATTACCTGTGTCCGATTTAATCCACGCGACAAATTGTATAGAAATTAATAGGGCATGTGAATCTAAGACATGATTGAAAAAATACTAGGCTAGATAGCGAAAATGGGATTAAAAATTATGAAAATTCAATCTTTTATCTTAATTTTGATTATAATTTTATATTTTTTAAATAAAATTTAAACTGGTCAATTTTGAAATGAAAATAGGACCCTTCGTCTCGTGAACCTCTCGTTTACTTCAATAGAAAATTAGCAAAAACTCACGAGGGTGTCTGTTTTTATACTGTAATAATTAAATTATAAAATACGTTGTTAAAACTGTGACTTTAAATTCTATAAGAAAAATGATTTTTCTTTCCAACAGTATCAAATAATAGAAGATCAAATAAAAACAAAGTTGGTCATTTTCAGGTTGTTTTCTAGCCATTTTCAGTACTTTTAGCCGTCTCTCCTCATTGTATCTATTTATAGCTATCGGTTTTCATATTACGCGATTATCGGATTAAATCGGAAATTTCCGGGTTTTAGCTGGTTTAAGACGAATGTCAAAATGAGCTGCTGAAAACATTTTTGTTAATGACATTTAAAGCTGAAATAAATTTATTTTTACTTGGTCTTATTCATATATTTACTGTTTTTGATTTGTTTTTTTTTTATTTGTTTTTTTTTCTTGTTTAATATATTTTTTTTCTGCATGTGACTGATGACCAATTAACAAACACTTCATATAGTATGTGAGAAATCAGCGCTGTGTATATGGTACACACTTCTAGTTTGTAATTTACCCCTTCTCTTGCTGAATATTTTGTTTTGCCACTCCAATTTCTGACTTAGACCCACTCAGATTACTTGATGTAATTTATTCTTACAAATCCAAAAACTGAATGTCAAACAGTGTATATCCTGATCAGATGGCTTCTTCAGAAGCGATCTGATCTGGATCTACACTGTTTCCAAAGATAGGGGTTGTCGTGAACAGCAGGATAAGAGTTAATCAACAATGTGTGCGTCGGTGCGCTTTTGATACATCCCTGTCAGGACAAAATCCCATTCCTAACCTGTGGCCCCCGCCCATCAGGGCATGAAGAAATAGATGGGTTGCATGAGGCCTCCACGCAGAGCTGAATCGATCCATACACGAGTACTGGTTAACCGCTTAGAGGACCTAAGCCTGCCCAGGCAAAGCGGTACGAGTGTCGGACCGTTCATGCTTATAAGCCCTATTGGTTTCATTGGGCGGCAGGTCTTGTGATGTCATTACATCTCAATGTCGGGTAAAAGTCCCACAAAATTGGAACCAACGTCTCCAAAATGACCTATACGGTGTTGACGGGGATGTTAACCTCAAATCAAACAAATAAACAAATCATATCAAGGATAGTGTATCATGACATAGCATCGCTTACATGTAATCCTATCTAATGCTGTACGTCACATGTGGCAAAGGAGGCCAATATTTGATCTGCTAATCGTTATTTGTGCGAACTCAGCGCTGTGTATATGGTACACACTTCTAGAAACAATGTGTACGCCGGTGCGTTTTTGCTAAACTTTTGCTACGTCCCCGTCAGGACAAAATCTCATTTTCATTCCTAATCTGCCTTCAGACTGTTGTTGTATTTTCAGGCCTTCAAATGTACCTCCATTTGGTCAAAGTACTCGAAGACAACTATCCCGAGATGATGAAAAGATTATATGTAATCAATGGTAAATACATATGGTTTTAGTTTTATGATATACAAACAAACACCGAAAGTCATTTTGCCGGCCTCGGATGCGCGTCTGACTGGTGATCAGGAGGACGCGGGTTCGATACCTGCCTGGGTCGGCAATTTTCTTTCATGGAGATTAATCATGAAATCTTTTCTACGGTCATTCTCTCCCTTCCGCTGATTCAAGAATGGCAGTTGTCAGTTTCGGGCGAAAAAATGTGCACTGTACTGGTTAACCGCGTACCAGCCTGACCAGGAAAAGTGTGGATAAGTTAACTGACCAGCAAAAAATGAGCGAAAATAGTGTTGACTGTGCCGTTAAACTCCAATACAAACCAAACCCAACCCGAAAAGACCCCTCTGACATCTTTCATATCGCTAGGTGAAATTTTATGATATGTATTTTACTTATACTCCAAATATAGGTTGTGGGTGCTCTTTAGAATCGCCTCTAGCGCCTAATATCTATGTCGTGGAGCAGATATAAGAAAAATGATGTATGTTCATTACGATAACATATCTGTGCGACATAGTGTTTTTTTTCACAGCTCCAAAATGGCTACTTTTCTAATGAAAATTCGTGATATTTTCCTTATTAATACTGCAAAAATAGGTTGTGGGTGCTCGTTAGAACCGCCTCATTGAGGCGGTTCTAACGAGTACCCACAACCTATGTATTAGAACAGAAATAAGAAAAAATATTGTATACCGCTAAACCCCAGTTTTCACTATATAAAGTGGAGTTTAATGGGTTGTTCATTTCACGGACTTGTTCACGTGATGTATACCCTGTAAACCCAGTTTTCTCTGTATAAAGTGGGATTAAGAGGGATGTTCATTACACAGACTTGCTAACATGATGTTAAATAAGCCTCATCCATGTGTTATAATGGCAATTTGTAGATATTGGGCCAGTTGTTCAAAACTGACAATCTTGTTACAGTGGAACACCTTTGGGACCATGAAAATTGGTTCGAAACAGTGGTGTTCGAGCCACGGAGGGTTAATGTCAGTGTCATACCAGTAGACATAATAGAGATAATTGTGAGATATTTTTTCAGTGTTCTATATTATAGTTGTATGTTGTGTGTACTCACTAGAATCGCCTCATCGAGGCGATTCTAATGAGTACACACAGCATACATTTTCAAGATATAAGAAGAAAATCTCCCTAAATTATCCCTATATTGTATTTGGAGGAATTCCCTGCGGACTAAAGAAAGGGTTCGACTCATCCATGGTAAACGAGCCATCGGTGTTCGAGCCATCGAGTTCTGCTGTAGTTAATGTATGGTTAAAAACTTGATCATTAAATATGGCAAATATACTGATATTTTTGCAGAACAATGTGAGCAGCTTTTGCATATATTTGCAGAAAAATGTGAGCAGCCTTTGCAAATGCAAAAGCTGCTCACTTTTTTCAGCAAAAATACCAAAAATTTAGATATTATACTTACTAGAACAGTTAACAATTTGACAACAAATAAGCTTATTAAGCTTAAGATGCTTTCAACAACTGGGCCCTGAAAAACAGGTATGTTTGAAATTCGGGTAATATGTTTTTTTTTCTTATTTCTGTTCCAAACAAAGATCAGTCCACCACCGATCCGTGACATAAAGCTTCTTCATGAATCCAGGGTAGGTCCGATGATATACTGACCTGAGTGTGTGCACAGACTGATTTGTGCCATGATTGAGTGGGCATGCTTACAGATCCCTTTTCTCTAGTCGCGACCCATGTTCTGAAGGTTACAGTGACTGAAAAACTCTTCTTGAGCCAGACTAAGGATGGCTGCCTAATTTATTCAGGACTGATCCTATGACAGGAAGATGACCTTTACCCTTGTGTTTGGTACACTTCAAGAAAACATTGTTCAAAATCAATCATAAATAACAAAAAAGTAACTTTCCCGTATTAAGACCACATTTTGGACTGTTCAAAGGTGGTCTTTAAGACAACTTTTGTACAGTCCCAAAGGTGGTCTCCAAATAGAGCACACTGGATGTAGAAAACACAATGAAAATATGCCTAAAACCTTATAAATATGATTTTAAAAAATAATTTGTCTTAAATCTAGGTGGTTTTAATGACGGAATTTCACTGTTTTTCATATATGTATACACCAAAACTGGGAGCAGGAAATCCGTGACAGGCCATTTAACTGGATCTCTCAAAAATGGGGTTTACTCTTCATCACGATAACTCACCCGTGCGACATAGTGCATTTTTTACATCTCCAAAATGGCTACTAATCTGATGAAAATCCGTAATATTTTTCTTATAAATGCTACAAACATAGGTTGTGTGTGCTCGTTAGAACCGCCTCATTGAGGCGGTTCTAACGAGTACCCACAACCTTTGTCTTGGAGCAGGATTAAGGAAAATACTGTTTACCCCCGTAAACCCCAGTTTTCTCTATATAAAGTAGGGTTTAGGGGGATTCTTAATTTCACGGACTTGTCCACGTGATGACACCAAAACTGGGAGCAGGAAATCCGCGAAAGGCCATTTAACTGGATCTCTCAAAAATGGGGTTTACTCTTAAAGGGAAATATTTGCAAATTCTTTCCTATATTTGCTGATGTTGGCTCGGTCGGGGACGCCTATCTGGATCCGGCGTCTCTTACCTGATGCTTCCAGCTGACGTCTTATGAGCTACGTCGGTCGGTGTGTGCTCGGGGGGGGGGGGGGGGTGTGCTGTGTTTGCCGGGTCTTGTCCATCATCCGTTTCGGTTTCAAAACTCGGTTTAGACACACTGATGAAGATTAAATATCAGAAAGGCCTCTGTGTCGCTAAATTAGGTATACTTACACCTAAACTATAAGTCTAAACTATAAGTCTAAACCACTGCAACCGATAAGGAAACTAGTTTGAAAGCGTTCCCTCCCCCAAAGATGTATCCGTTCTCCTAAAGTAGTAATAGTTAAAACCGTTTCTTTTTCAGCACCTAGAATATTTCCACTTTTGTACAAGCTTGCCAGACCTCTGATAAGCGATGACATGCGAAACAAAATTCACGTGTTTGGAGGTAAAAGTTTTGTATATTAACTGGGCCCCGTCATGCGATTTTGGTACTTATCGCCTATGCGAGCAGCGAAGGTTCAGGCGAGCCTGCGCATCCGCGCAGTCTCGCCAGAACCTTCGCTGCTCGCTCATACAAGACGTGAATCAAGAGGAACCTTCAGACGGAAAGCCATATCCCCGGCCCTTCTGAATGGCTGGGCATGCGCAGTTAAAATTTGTCATGACGGAATGCTCGAAGACACAAATTCGCTTGGCGGGGCTCAACTATATTTCAGTGTTAACCCTTGACCTGCTGAATATTTAGAAATGCCACACCCACTACGGATTCTTCAGAAGCCATCTGATCTGGATCTTCATTGTTTGAAAGATAAGACATATCCGGGTTCAGCAGGACAAGTGTTAACGATGTAATTGTGTCAATTATTCTTACAAAACCTGAATTTGGAAAAAAAAGATAATGATGGCATTTTTCTGCTTGTGTATACCTGTCGCTGAACACTGGAGATACGCTCGAAATCAGGATCCGCTCTGGGGCCCGCTCATTTAAATAAACTGTGTCACAAATCCGAAGATATGAGCTCCAACTCCGACTGCAATCTACAAAACAAAAAGGCCCCCGCCCATCGGGGCTTGAAGAAATAGATGGGCTACATGATGCTTCCACGCAGCCCTGAAACCGACCCACACACGAGTACTGGTAAACCGCGTAGAGGATCTAAGCTTCCCCAGGCAAAGCGTTGCGAGTCGGCCCGCCTATGCTTATAAACACATTTGGTTTCATTGGGCGGCATGGCTTGAGATGTCCTTTCATCGCAATGTCGGGGGAAAGTCCCACAAAATTGGAAGCAACGTCTCCAAAATAACCTCTTCAGTGTTGACGGGGATGTTAAACCTCAAATCAAACAATCAAAACAAAACAAAGAGTTTTAAGTTGTTTTTTTCTGAAATCAGAAAGATTGAAATATTTTTTTTTGTAAAATATGTTGTTGTTAGCTCACCTGGACCGAAGGCTCCGGGCGATTTTGGTTGTGTGTGTGTGTGGGGGGGGGGGGGGGAGGAGCTATTGTGATCGGTCATCGTCTGTGGTCGACATCGTCGTTTTATTCCACACAGAACTCTGGTTGCTATGGCGACAACTAGAGGAAAGCTAGCAAAAACCTAAAATATTTTCATCTGTAACCGGAAGACCTAGGTCCTTGATATTTTTGGTTTATTTGTTCAGCTGCTGTTTCATTCTTTGTTTTCCAAATTGGCAGTGCCGATGTTTAATTTTTCGTCAGGAACTGTAAAAGCTAGGAGCCTAAAAACTTGATAAACAATTCATTGTTGATGACTTTTATCGTGCAAGGGACAGTTCATATATTTTATCGGTTTGTTTTACGTGGGATTCGATTCCCATGAATTTTATCTTTTTGCTTATCAACGAAATTGCCTATTCTCTGTCATTTTGACTGCCTAACAGATGAATGTGGCCACATTTCCATAAATTATTATGGCCTCTGACCTGAGAAGGGAGGTGACCGGTTATCAGAGGTAAGATCATAAAGGAATATACCGGGAGGGGAGGAGAACGAAAACGGCCATTAATTGGTGGTGACTAATCATAGGTGACTGACAGTGGAAATGCCAATGTAGTTGTTTGAAATCTAGAATCTGTAAGCTTAGGTGAGCGATGGTCAGATGAGTTGAGCATGAAAGAAAGTTTTGCAACCTCGGGACCTGGATGCACGGGGATAATCTCTAGGGACTCAAGAGCGAGCTCGACTCTGCCACTGTAGGAGCCATCAAAGATTCATTGTAGATAATTTTCTCCGTGGATTGACGTAGTCACTGAACATGTCTCGTAATAACGAGAATTACTACAGAGAGACATTGTACCAAGCATCACGAAAACACGCCAATATAATTTTGACCCCCTTGAACCCCACTTGTATATAGTAAAACTGGGGTTTCCGGGGGTATACCTTATTTTTCTTATTTCTGCTCTAAAGTATAGATTGTGGGTACTCGTTAGAACCGCCTCGATGAGGCGGTTCTAACGAGTGCCCACAATCTATAGTTTGAGCAGAAATAAGAAAAATATCACAATTTTTCATCCTAAAATTTTCGTTTTTTCGGCGATAAAGGTGGCAATGTATTTGTATAGGCGTGTTTGCGTAATGAAAAGAAGAGAAGAAGAAAAAGAAAAACTTGCTTAGGAAAAAAAGAGCCAAAGAACATGGACATTTCGAGCCATCGGAATAAGGGAAGGGAGATGAGGCGCACAAAATGCATATACATTACGATAACATACCCGTGCGTCATAATGCACTTTATTACATCTCCAAAACAGTCGATTTTCTGATAAAAATTTGTGATATTATTCTGATTTATACTCAAAACATTGATTGTGTGTGCTCGTTAGAACCGCCTCATTGAGGCTAACGAATACTCACAACCTATGTCTATGAGCAGAAATAATGAAAACAAGTAACATGTAAAAGACTTTGTATGAATCAAGACTACCACGAATCAGGGTTGAGGACAGCTATTATCTGACGTTCAGTCAAAGAAATATCGCAAATAAGACCTCTGTGGATCAAACTAAGGACCTGCAAAGATCGGGCTCCATTCCTCTTTGACCCTTAAGATGCCATCTGAAAATGTTGTCTGTTTATGCTGTCTTCTGAACTTTCATGCAAACTTTCCAAACACATTCTGCCTACGGACAAACTATGTGAACTTTAATTAGACTACTCTTAGAGGAAGCAGTCTGCTCTAGGTCCACCATAGCTCTTGATAACTCCGTTTTTTTTTTCAATACAAACGTATTGATATTTGTCTTACTTCTCCACGAAACAAAAATAAATGTTGTGCGTACTCATTAGAAGCGACTCGCCCAGGCGCTTCTGATGAGTACGCAAAACATAGTTTATTGTGGAGAAATAAGAAAGAGACCTGATACCAAATCTTGTCTAAACGTGTTGCTCACACTGTTTGCAACAACGAATTTTAAAGTACGCAGCAGACAAAAAAGCAGACAATATTTTTGTGGTTTGCATCTTAAGACCCCAGCTTTCCTTTTACATTCGCGAGTAAGCCTCAAAGCGGTCTTTAAACAGTCGCAGTGATTCGTAATATCCTCGCTTGGTCGCAAAGATTCTTAAACACCTCGCGAAAATTTTGAATATGTTAAAAAATTTCATGCGACAAAATTACTCGCTAAATAGTCACAAATAGTCATCGCGGGTGTTTCGAACCTATTGCGAACTTGTCGCGGACCCTTCGCAATTTGGTTTCCGACATTCGTAATGGCTTGGCACACGACATATTTGCGAAATAAATAAGACTAAATTGCGAACCAATTGCGACATACACTTCATGACAAAATTTTGAGTAATTAAAACTAAGCGACATTCGGACGAAATTCATGAGACGATCGCACAAATGTCTCACGATTAACGTGCAAATGTCTGAAATCACTCGCAATTGTGTCGTGAATGGTACTTATTTTTTCATGTGAGCCGGGTATGTTGAATTAGCTTGCTCACATTGATAAGTTTGCCGCGCCAACAAAACAAAAGAAAGGGAGTTGTAGGGTTGCCGCTTCACCTGACCCCCTAACAACAGAACCCGTCCATGCTCCTTCTGCTTCTGATAAAGAACGCTCAGGAGCTTCCACAGTTTCGGAGACTGTTTCAAGCATGCAGCAGCCCTTATCATATCTGCCTGGCCCTCGTCAGGTCCATTCTTCTTGAAGTCTCAAGGTTAAATGATTTTTTTCATGGTTAATAATTTTCTCGCAGAACCATCATGCGACTATTGTACGACCTTCGAGCGACAGTCGCACGATGTAGGCAAGAGCATCGTGCGACGGTTATTGGTGACAAATATTCGCAATTTCATTGTGCGAACATATTCGAGTGTCTCACGAATATCGTGCTACTGCCGCGCGAATGTCGTGCTTCATAATCGTACAACATTCGTGCGACTGTTGCAGATATGTCTTAATCGCCCATTCAGTGTGACCGGAATGTGAAAATGGTCGCAGTGTCGCGTTTTCTGTCGCAGATATGTGTCTCAAAATAGTCGCAAGTTGTCGCATCCTAATGAGGTACTAGCTTAAGGGGTTAAAAGATCGAGCCGTCATTTAGTCGGGAATCCGGTCTACCCTGTTAGCCTGCGATCGCGGGGTATCATTGCGAGTTTTTCTTTGTTTCACTGTTCCTTTCTTCCAGATGATTACAAGAACCATCTATTGAAGAATATAGATCCAGATCAGTTGCCGAAGTATCTAGGCGGTACACTGACAGATCCCGACGGTAACCCGAGATGTTCAACAATGGTAATTATCTTAATAAGCTTTAAATATTTTACTTTTAAGGGGAATGGGAGCACCTTCAGGGGAGGCAACTCCTGCAAAAGAAGTTTTGTCTCCCGTAGCAATAGGGGTCAACTCCTAAGGAGCAAATTATTTCCTTTAATGGTAGACCCCTTTTTCAGTGGGGCAGATCTTATAGAAAAGCGAACAGGAAGTTCCGAAAGTTGTCTCCCTTTAATAAAGGCGGAAAAACCTGCCAGTTGTTCCCATTCCCCTTGGGGTCGATAGTTTGTCGATCTACTGAAAAATAATAATACGGCTGTCCGTTAATTGTTATTGTCCATGAGATTTTCACTGACCAAGACTGTTAAATCGCAAACCGTGAAAAATTGAAAATTCATCACGAAAACATGCCTATATAATTTGGACCCCCTTGAACCCTACTTTTATAAAGAAAAACTGGGGTGTACAGGGGTAACCCTTATTTTTTCTAAAATAAAGACTGTGGGTACTCGTTAGAACCGCTTCAATGAGACGGTCCTAATTCATAGAGGTGGTTGCAACGTGTATCCACAATCTATATTTATATAGACCGTGAGTACTCGTTAGAACTGCCCAATGAGGCGGTTCTAACGTGTACCCACAATCTATATTTTGAGCAGGTATAAGATAAATATCACATTTTTTTCTGCTTAAAATTTTCCCTTTTTGGCGGAAAAATTTACAGTGTATTAGTATAGGCGTGTATTCCTAATGCTACCACGCGGACATTCAACGCGTATACAAGGTTGTTACGACGTTGCTGAAACGTCATGTCGTTGTATTGATGTTTTTGAAACGACACGTTCCCAGTGGGAATAGTTCTTTGTCCTATCGTTGGTCACAAGATGGACACTAATTCACCTGTTTTCTAAACCTTGTTATTATTGGCTATATTTTACAGATAAACCAAGGTGGAGATGTGCCACAGAAATACTATCTGGAAAGTGAAGAGTTACTCGCACATATGACAAAAACAACCATACCAAGCGGAGATAAACTTTTAGTGAAATTTGATGTACAGCAAGAAGGGTGTATCTTAAGGTATATAGGACAAACAGTAAACACATTAGGATAACACATCCGTATAGCATTACGAAAATACACCTATACAAATACACTGCAAATGTTACCGCCGTAAAAATGAAAAATTTAAGATGAAAAATTGTGATATTTTTCTTATTTCTGCTCAAAATATAGACTGTGAGTACACGTTAGAACCGCCTCATCGAGGCGGTTCTAACGGGTACCCACAATCTATATTTTAGAGCAGAAATAAGAAAAATAAGGTTAACCCCTGCAAACCCCAGTTTTACTATATAAAATAGGGGTTCAAGAGGGTCAAAATCATATAGGCGTGTTTTCCTGATCGGGTTATTTTCTGATGAAAATGTGTGATATGTTTCTTGTTCATACTCAAAATATATGTTGCAAGTGCTCGTAAGAACCGCTTCATTGAGGCGGTTCTAACGAATACCTACAACTTCTTGGAGCAGGAATGAGAAAAACAATGTATACCCTGTAAACCCCAGTTTTCTTTATATGAAGTGATGTTTAAGAGAGGTCTTCATTTCACGGATTTGTCAACGTGACGAGGCTTTATACATAGACTTTTCGAGTCCAAATGCCATCAACAGAAGGAAAGTAGAAGTAAAACAAAGATCAGGAATCGATACACTTAACTTACTCCACCCATCAAAGACACCAAAGGGAAAGAAACACAAACATGAACCTTATTATGGAAAAAAACAAACAAAAAAACACATCAGTCCCCGCATTATATAGTATATCATTTTCTATTTTCACTAAGAAACAAGAGACGTGTGTGTCGAACATCCAGCATATGCCCAGAAAAGAGGATTGAAATTTCACTACTACAAATATTCTTTCAAAACGTCATTAGCAGGATGACATAGATAAACTCTTTATACTGATGTTTTATTATTTATTTATTTACCCTGATGTAATTATTACCTTTATTCCAATGTGGGCATTAACGTCCTTAACGAATTGTGATACCATTGGACAAAACGAATGAACATAATAACAACAAAGCCATTGATGTTTGGATCACATGAAAACATTCCTCAACATCCACTAGTTACCATTTTGGGTGAATTGTTTATCAGTCGACAGAAAGTTACTAGCTACAGAAGATCGCTGACCATGCACAAAATTGGGTAACGGTTATTTTTGCATACCAGATAATGAAATCAGTGGTTTTGGACTGGGATAGTGTGGTGTTTATACAACAAAAACAACAACAATTTGTAATTTTTACGACATCGCATTCACTTCTGGCCGAAGAACAAAAGGGCCCTGTTTTCAATAAAAACCTGTTAAGCACACGAGCTGTGTTGATTATTATACTTCTAAACGACAAATCTGGCGACGAGAAAGCTAAGGACTCGTGTTGGCTATGAACCTGTCTCCATTTCCCCCATTCAAAGTCCATACAGAAGAACAAACGGCTGGAACCCGATGGCGCAAGTACATTGCCAAGTTCGAAAACCTGTTAACAGCCTTGAACATTGTAAATGACGATCGTAAGAAAGCCATGTTGCTTCATTACATGGGAGAGGAAGCGTACGACATATACGATTCATTCTCGGATGAAATGAAGGGGAAAAGGGCAACTGACAGTCGGTGATGTAACTCGACCAAATGAGTATCCAGTGCTATAATAATCGTTGACAGATTTCACTCCCAAGGCAAATACTTCATATGTGGTGTTCATGTTTCGCCAGGTTAAACAAAATGCTGGCGAAGCAATAGATTCATACTATACAAGACTACGAACACTTGCTAGCACATGTGACTTTCACAATACAGACAATGAAATCCTCGGGCAGATCAGTCAAGGATGCACATCAACACGCATCAGAAGACGGGCTCTTAGAGACAATTTTAACCCAGACAAGCTTTTAGATGAAGCACGGGCTATCGAGCTGGACGAGTCGCGAGCCACAGCAATGGAAGGTGTCGGTCATCAGCCACAGGTGAACCCGGTCAACAGCGGTCAACAACGCGGTCGTTCCAGGAGTCGTGGACGTGGTGCACGGGGTCGTGGTGCACGCGGTCGTGGTGTACGCGGTCAAGGCCGCGGTAAAACCAGAAACTCTGACTCATGTACTAACTGTGGTGGGAGCAATTCTCAGAAAATGTGTCCTGCTTATGACAAAGAATGCAGATACTGTAAGAAGAAGAACCACTTCGCTGCAGTGTGCAGAAAAACTTAACAAACAGTCTGTCAGTTTTGCGCATGCGGTAAAAGGTGACACATCAAGCGACGAATCAGTTTTCCACATCAATAACACAAATCGCAATCACAAAGTTCCTTCAGTGGCTGCACAATTAGGGAATAATGATGTGAAATTTCTAGTTGACACAGGAGCAAGTATAAACATTCTTAGCAATGAAGTGTACAAACAAATGTCAAAACAACCCACTTTGAGCAAACCATGCCCTTTGATCTATGCATATGGGTCATCTACTCCCTTAAATGTTCTAGGTTAATTCAGAACTCTGGTTACTTTTGGTTGGTTGGTTGATTTGAGGTTTAACGTCCCCGTCAACACTGTAAAGGTCATTTTGGAGACGTTGCTTCCAATTTTGTGGGACTTTTACCCGACACTGAGATAAAATGACATCTCAAGCCCTGTCGCCCAATGAAACCAATAGGGTTTATTAGCATGGACGGTCCGCCTCGCACCGCGGTTCCTGGACAGGCTTAGATCCTCTAAGCGGTTTGCCAGTACTAGTGTGCGGGCCGGATTCAGCTCTGCGTGGAAGCATCATGCAGTCCGTATATTTCTTCAAGCCCCTATGGGCGGGGGCCCTCTCTGGTTACTTTGAAGAGTAAGACAGTAGGAGCTGATTTCTATGTGGTCAAAAGCAAGGGTAGCCAAAATTATCATTGTCTGTTAGGAGCTACAACTGCGCAAGCTTTAGACATGATCCACTTTGCTTTCACCTCCTTGTCTCCATCTATTCCAGATCAGTTCCTGTCACTCTTTGACGGCAAAATGGGCAAGATCGATGGTGTCCAAGTGAAGCTGCATATTGACCAGAGTGTGCAGCAAGTGTCACAACACCACAGACGCAGCCCTTTCCATGTGCGGAAAGATTTTGAGGCTGAGTTGCAGCGCCTCGAGGACCTGGGTGTCATTGAGCCTGTCAGTGTGCCCAAACTCTGTGTCAGCCCAGTGGTCGTTGTTCCAAAGAAATCCTCAGGGATCGGGGTCTGCATTGACATGCGGATGGCCAACAAAGCCATTAGTAGAGTAAAACACCCCATGCCTAAAGCTGATAAGCTTATGGCGGACCTCAATTCCTCTACTGTCTTCAGTAAGCTTGATCTATCTAATGCTTACCATCAACTTGAGCTTGCTGACGACAGCAGGTACATTACCACATTCAGTACCCATGTAGGCCTCAGACGCTACAAAAGGTTATTGTTTGGGGTTAATGCGGCTTCTGAATTTTTTCAGAAAGTCATTTCTGACCAGTTGGCAGACATTCAAGGTGCCAAGAATCTGTCGGATGACATCATAATCCATATCGCAGATCAGTCTGACCATGGCAAAACACTTTGGAGAGACAAAGCAGTGTTGGTGCTAAACTCAACAAAGATAAGTGCATCTTCTCTGTTGTTAAAATCACCTTTTATGGTCATGTTTTCAGTAGTTTGGGTGTATCGGCCGATCCAGAGAAGGTCAAGGTGATTGTCGGGTGAGCTCTGCCCAAGAACCCTGCCAAGGTAAGTTCGTTTCTAGGTATGACTCTGTACGTCTCTAGGTATGTTCATCAACATGCCACACTGACAGAACCATTACGACGCCTAACCCGGCAAAATGTCTCATGGTGTTTGTCTCAAGACGAGCAGACTGCCTTTGAGAGCCTGAAGATAGCCTTATCTAGTGCACAGGTAATGGTGTACTTTGATCAGAACAAGCACACGGAGGTCATAGTGGATGCATCTCCTGTTGACGTTGCAGCAATTGTTGCCCAGGACGGCAAAGTTGTCTGCTACGCTAGTCGAGCTCTTACAGATGTTGAGCAGCGATACTCGCAAACAGACCGTGAAATGCTTGTGGTGGTATACGGTGTGGAACATTTCCATTTGTACTTGTTTGCGTCAGATTTTAGAGTCCTGACTGACCACAAAACTCTTCTCGGTATTGTGCATAGTCAGAAGCCCGCTTCAACACGAATGGAGCGCTGGCGCCTGCGTCTCTTGCCATACCAGTTCACCCTTGAGTATAGGCCAGGCAGGGATGATCTAAACCAGCAGACTACATGAGCAGACAACCTACGAGGGACAATGCTGCTGAAGCATATGTTGCTTTCATAAGTCAGCATGCAGTTCCAAAGGCTATGAGGTTTGATGAGGTCCAACGGGCAACTTTAGCAGATGCAACACTCCAGGAGGGGACGACAGCTGTCCAGACGGGCAGATGGTGGGATGATGCTGACTTATCTCTGTATTCTAGGTTCAAAGATGAGTTTTCAGTCTATGATGGTGTGGTGCTCCGAGATTATCGGTTGGTCATACCCAGTTCTTTGCAGGATCGACTTATCGATATTGCTCACAATACTCACCAAGGCATTGTCAAGACCAAACAGCTTATCAGGGAGAAAGTCGGGTTTCCTGGCATTGACAAAATAGTCGACGAGACAGTTAGGGCATGCATTCCGTGCCTAGCTTCCTATCCAGGTTCCTCAAAGTGAGAACCAATCTGTCCTACTCCACTCACTCCAGAACCATGGTCTGAGATTGCACTAGATTTTGCTGGACCATTCCCATCTGGTCAGTACGTTCTGATGGCACTAGACGAGCACAGTCGTTTCTCAGAGGTCGAAATTGTACCTTCAACCTCTGCAAAGACTGTCATGCTCAGCTCTATCTTTGCTAAGCAAGGTTTCCCTTCGGTCGTGAAAACAGACAACGGTCCTCCTTTCCAAGGGAGCGAGTTTGCGGACTTTGTCCGGACTTGTGGCTTTAGGCTGTGGCTTTAGGCACAGAAGGATCACTCCTTTGTGGCCAGAGGCTAATGGCGGTGGTGAGAGATTCATGTGTGTGCTGAACAAGTTTGTTCGAGCATGTGTCGCAGACAACCGCGATTGGAAAGTTGAAATGGACATTTTCCTCATGCATTATAGAGCAACCTCTCACAGCTCTACCAAGATATCTCATTTTGAAGGATTGACAGGAAGGAAGGTGAATATAGGTATGCCCCACATCCCAAAAAGGGAACAGAACCTATCCCGGTTTCATCAAGCATACAACACAACGACGCTCTGAGTAAGAGTATAATGAAGCCAATGCTGATAAGAGGAGGCAAGTTCAACCATCCCCTATTGCATCAGGCTCCTAAGCACTACTCAAACAGCGTAAGGTGAACAAGCTCACACCACCTTAGAATCCTCTACCATACACTGTTGTTGAGAAGCGAGGTAGCATGGTCACAGCCGAGCGCCATGGTCATCGCGTTACGCGCAATTCCTCCTATTTTAAACCAGTAAAGGCTGAACCTTCCCATGAAGATGAAAACGAGGCTGATGTCAGAGATGAACCACCCGACTTACCTTTGACTCATGATGAACCTCTTGACGAGTCCCACTTGAGTCGCACTCCAAGTTTGAGCAAGACAGAGGCAGCTGTAGCTCCAAGGAGAAACCCGTCTCGTAGTGCTGGAAAGCGTCAGAGATACAAAGATTATATCATGAGCGTGCTAGAACCCTTGTAAACTGTGACGTTCCAAGTATATTGCAGTATACAGATCATTTTTACTTATCTCTGAGTTGGACCAAGTTTCATATTATCATGAGATTAAATAGTAGTTTAGATTCCAGCTAATCTTAATCTAGTCATCCATACCATTTCTAGTCATTTTTAGCAATTACTCAAAATGGTTTGTTCTGACAAATCATAAGTGAATAGACACTTTATGGACTGTGTTGTCTTACGTGTGTTAGAATTTCAGTAGTTACTTTAGTTATTTACAAAAGTGTTTACAGGTGCTAATCTTAAATGAAAATCAGAACTTAGTTAAACTGGATCATCGTTGTGAATTTAAAAAGAAAAATTCATTTATGTGATTCGTGGACTTTTATCAAATGTGACCGATAGTTTTTGTCACTGTGTACGTCACAAAATATACTTTATAACAGAGCGGACATTATCATAAAATTGTGATTTTTGAACGCATAGATCACATTGTAAGGTTAATCGTATTAACTTTGGTAAAGTTTCATATAACGGGTAAGCTTACATGATAAACCTGCTAATCTTGAGCAAGATGTATTGCCATGTATTTAATTATGAGTAACTAATAATGTTACTTCTTTCAAAATTGGGAAGTCTTGTTCAAGGTGGGGGGGGGGATGTGATGTTTATACAACAACAACAACAACAAAAAACAACAACAACAATTTGTAATTTTACGACATCGCACTCACTTCTGGCCGAAGAACAAAAAGGACATGTTTTCAATAAAAACCTGTTAAGCACACTAGCTGTGTTGATTGTTGTACTTCTTAACAACAAAGATAGTTTTTTTTTCTTACCCTGGTGTTCCTACCCTGAGACAGGGTAAAAATTGAATATTCTCATGTGTTCGAATACGATCTCATATGCACCGTCGTTAAGATTGACGTCACAGCAAGTTACGTGACGTCATTAAACATCACACCATTGACAGCAAAATATGGCGGACGATGGCAGAAAAAGAACCTTACGTGGGATCACTGCCTAGCATCACTTGGCAAGCCTCGTTAGGCCGGACTGTGCCCTCGGAACGGATTGTTCTATCCACCCGTTATACCTATTTAAGATTCATATATTGATGTTATAGTAGTACTATTCTTGTCTTTGGATAGTTCAGAGTGCTATGTAAAGATGGTTCTCTATCTGAAAAACATGGATTTTGCTTATGTGCTGGGACATTTGGCAACATTGAACACCTAGAATAGGTCAGTAAGGTGCATTGAGATATGTTTTGAGCAGATATGGTTATCTTAGAAATTGGGCTGCCATTTTTCTCACGCCTCAATAAAATCTATGACAAAAGCACTGTTAAACATATCAGACTAGATACTTCCAATTTATACAGATATTTTTCAGATACATGTACCTCAGTGGTAAATACCTCAAGTAGTGATTTGAGAAAAGGAGCAGTCCAATATGTAACCTTTAGTATTCAATATTTGTGCAATACTTCTTCAGGTTTTACTTATAGTAACGTCAGTGACATATATACCACATATACAACTGGCTGTAGGAGCTGGCTGTTTTAGCGACGTGCGAAATTAAGCAACAGACGCCTCGGATAGTAACTGGTGGGTGACCGCTGCTTGACTTCATGGACGACCCGGAAACGGTACATTGGTGGTAGCGGTGGGATGGAATCAGTGCCGCTAGTTTATTGCATTGACTCCGCCCTCAGGTTTGCCTAGAGTGTTCGGAATCGGAATTAGGCTGGAAATAGCGGGTCTGACGTTTTGGGGACGTGTTGGAGAATGCAGAATTTGGCAAGGGGGATTCAGCAGTTTGAACTTGAAAGGGAGAGACGCTTTTCCAGACAGCTGACAAGATTGTAGTCAAAGAAAGTCGAAACAGATTCTGTTCATGGGAAAATTTGAATTTGTAAATCTATACAATAGTAATGTGCTTCCTGTACTTATTAGAAGTGCTTTATTGAGGCGATTCATTTCGTAAACACGCCTATACAAATTCATTGCGACCTTTACCGCCGAAAAAATGAACATTTTATGCTGAAAAAGTGTGATATTTTTCTTATTACTGGTCCAAATATAGATTGTGGGCACTCGTAAGACCCGCCTCATCGAGGCGGTTCTAATGAGTACCCACAATCTATATTCTAGAGCAGAAATAAGAAAATTAAGTTATACCCCCGGAAACCCGTTTTACTATATAAAATTGGGGTTCAAGGGGGTCAAAATTATATAGGCGTGATTTCGTGATGATAATGTTTACATACAGCATACCTTTCCAAGATAAAATAAGAAACACGACTTGACATTATCCAGAATATAATGGATATTTGGATCTTTGGGAAGATTTATATATATATTCAAAGTCTCGTACGAATTAAACAGGGTAAACGAGCCATCAGTATTCCAGCCGTTGAAATGTCAGTACACTGATGAAGAACAGACCCGGCCAGTAAAGAATGACGGGCCAACGTCGGATCGACAGTGATACGTGGCAACGTCATATCGCTGTCGGCCCAAGGTTTGTCCGCTGTTGCGTGCTACCTGCGGACCCAATCTTAGCTGCAGCAATGACAGAGGGGTTTGAGTGTTTGTGTCCAGCAAAGGCTAATCTTAACCTCTGCAGTCACCAAGTTTTGTATTAGTTTGGTGTCGGTCTAAGTATATCATTGGTAAAACTGATCTTTCTGAGCATCCGAGTTTTCATTGAGCACATACATCTTCTCGAAGCTTTTTACTTACTCCGTCTAACATTTTATTTACATGTCTACGTTCTGATTATTAATTACAGATGGGAATTTAAGACAGAAGATTATGACATCGGGTTCGGAGTGTTACATATTGTAGATGGAAAGAGTACCCCGGTAATACCGGTTGCGAGAGTAAACAGTCATGCATTGGCTGAAGATGGAAGCCTTAACTGCGACAAACTGGGAACGTGTAAGTACAATTCAGTTGCACTTCCACGTTTGCGACTATATCAATTTGTTTGCGAAAAGGATACTTCCCCATGGGGTACTCTGAATTTTACCTGCTATATAGGCTGGGATCCAGCATCCAGTGTTCTACCTGAAATACCAAGCCTTAAAGCGTACACCCCCCCCCCCCTCCCAAGAAAAAACAACATATCACCAATACCCCAAAAATATCTGCAAGTTTTAAAAATATTCCAAAACTATAAGGGAAAGAAACACAAACATTAAATAACTACATCCTAATGGAAACATCAATGGCGGAAAGCGAAAAGGACAGTTACTTTCCAACAAAATGGCCAATTAGCTATTCAAAACAAAAATATACAAGCGATACACACACTTAACAGCAACAACAACAAAAAAAAAGCGCGACAGAAGGACCGCCTTAGAACGGTCAGTGAAAAGTATTTCACCTCGGGACTTAAATCGATTTTACGCGGCCCCAATTATCGCCCTTGATTCCGTCGCGATTTAGACAAATAATTTGTTACATAGTTTTCGGACAAATCAGTGATAGTCGCGTGACATTCAGCATTGAAAAGCTTACGACGATTTATAACTTTGGGTCGATTGATAAAATATCCGCCCAAGAGGTATCTTGTTTTGAATATTCATAAGCCCGACTCCACACCATACCAAGGTGGTCGATTCGTAGGAAATTCAGGTAATGCTTATTTGTAGAAATTAACCGCGGTTAGGTCAGCACGTTGCGTATTAATAGGGTTATCTATAGAAACAAACACTGTAGACCCACATTGGACACCGCAGAACACGGCGTCTGATTAGGATATACAATGTTTTCTCACAGTACATTGAATAAGGGTTAAACGGAACAATCTAAGCCCTTATTCAGGATCATTTTCCAGCCTACAATCAAGAGACAATCGAGCCACGTCACAGTGCTGTCAGTGCTTTACTTCCGTACAATTTAATGGGTGCCTTCATGTCGGCCCGTCTTCTTTTTGGTGACTTGAAATGGTTGTTTTTCCCTGTTCTTCGTTCGCTTTGCTGTTTACCATTTTCTGAAGACGGACCAAAAAGTAGTCCTTTCATTTAACTGAAAACCTAACGATTTTCTCTGTTCACTTTAAGAACTTTGTTAAGGATTGTCAAAATATTATTTGGCTCGGCGGTTGAATTTACAGTTGCTCAGAACATTGGCATGTGTCAGAAAAATAACCTATTATGTTCCAAATTATGGGAATAATAAAAAACATGGACGAGAAGAAAATTTCAATTCATTTGTAAGAAAATTGCCTTTCGAAATGCTCCATTCTTAACATCCCATTCACAATGTAACACAAATTGATTGCACCAAAAATATAATCCATGTACTTTGTACAATGTACAATGAGAAGTAGAAGTAAAACAAAGATCAGGAATTGATACAATTAACTTACTCCATCCATAAAAGACACCAAAGGGAAAGAAATACAAACATTAAGCGACCAGACCATAATGGAAACCTAAACAAAGGAAGGCCATATGGACAGTTACTTTCCCACAAAATGGCCATATGGCCATCCAAAATTAAAAGACACAAGTGATACACACAGTAAGTAACAAACAACAACATAAATAAATCGCCACAGAAGAGCCGCCTTGGAACGGTCAGTGGAAGATTTCCACTTGGGGGGGGGGCTTAAATCGATTTTACGTGGCCACAATCCTCGCCCTTACTTCCGTCGCGATTTAGACAAATAATTTGTTCAGTCCGCATGAAGGCCTCCTAACTCATCAGTGCAACATCTCCGTGAACACAGAAATCAAAGAACCACAGAGGTGAGACAACGGTGAGGACTCGACAGCAAGAAACCACTGAAATGCTGGAGCAAAAGAAAACCAACAGTTAGACTCCGATGAGCCCGACCAGAGACGGAGCATCAGGCACCAACCAACATTATCTCTTTAATTTTCAATAAGCCTTTACGTTGGAGCCGTCATAGAATCTGAGGCCTGACCCACCGGCGTGCAATTAAAGAGGGAAGCAAAGTTGCCAACCGTGATTGGGTTAACTACCATGCATGCAGTCTGTCGTATAATATCCATGTTGTACCCAATCTTTTTATATCGAAGAATGATTTTACGAAATTGGGTGCTGAAGTCATTGCGGTTATATATTTTTCTGAATTTATATACTAAGTCACCATAAAATTCGGGTTCCGATAGACCTTGTTGCAGAAGAGATTTAAGTCCAATATTGAATTTTGAAATTAAATCAGAATGGCGTCTATAAAATTTTGAAAAGGCTTTGCGTAGTTTATGGTACCGATAACCCTGATTAAGGAGTTTAGCCGTTAATAATTTATTACGAGTGTTGAAGTCAGTTACATGACTACACACTCTAGCAAATCGAATTAATTGCGAAATATAAACGCCATAGGATGGCGCACGAGGAACATCACCATCCAAAAAAGGAAAATTTATAATCTCAAAATCAAAGTCATCGCGTTTATCATAAATTTTGCACGAAACAAATCCATCTACAATAGATAGATGTAAATCCAAAAACGGGGCCTCGGTATCAGAAGAATTTGCTTTATTTAACTGAAGTTCTAGGGGGTAAATCTGGCTGATCAAACCATCAAAATAGGTATTATCAATATTTAATAAATCATCTAAATATCTAGAAGTAGAGCTAAAAGCTTCAATAATTTCAGATTGGTTATCAATGGAAAGCGACAAAATGAAGTCTCTTTCATAACAATACAAGAACAGATCAGCCACAAGAGGTGCGCAATTAGTACCCATCGGAATACCCACAATTTGTCTAAATAACTTAGTACCGAATCTAATATAAATATTGTCAAGTAGAAAGGTGAGGGCATCACACACTTTCTGACATGACCAAAGTGTATAATTCTTATGCTCTTTAGAAGTGAAAAATGCATTTCTGACATTACATGCAAGATAGAGAGAATCTTCTCTGTGAAAAGCCCATTCAATTAAATCATTAAGCTTTTCTTTAATAAGATTATGAGGAAGTGTAGTGTAAAGAGTGGAAAAATCGTAGGTAGACAGACTAGAAGCACGAAACTGTCTAGATTTCAATTTATTTAAAACCTCATTCGAATTTTTTATAGACCAAAACAGATTCCTTCCTGATCTTTCAAAGACTTTATCACAATATTTAATTACATGCGTTTTAATAGCAGTAAGACAGGAAGTTAATAATTTAGAAAGTTCAGTGGTAGTGCAAGAACTAGAATTTGCAATAAACCGTGCTTTGTAAGGTTTTTTATGAAGTTTTGGTAACCAGTATAGCGTAGGAAGCTTGTCTTGGCCTTCGTTAACACACACAGCAAACTTGGTGGCTGAAAGACAAACATGTTTATCTACTATAGCTCTCTCTTCAGCCAAAGGCTGAGGTTCATAGGCCTTAGTACCACCAAGCTCCTGCTTAAGCGTGTTAACATAGTGGAGCCGTCACACAACGACGACGTTGTTAGCGGCCTTGTCTGCAGGGGCCAAAACAAACTTCTTATGAAATTCTTGAATACCTAGTTTAAGATGACGTAAAGACGTCTTGGGCTTAGGAGGTAATAAGTTAGTATTTTGAGAATAGAAAGAAATGCGTTTATTCACTAGTCTTAAAATGCTAAGTTTCCAGTCCTTTAGGGCTTTACACTCAACATACTCTCGCTTACACCATCGATTACCGAATTCATTCAAGGAAGCAGCGATTTCATCACTACATTTACTGAAATCAATTTTAGAAGGAAACCGATATTTCGGTCCTTTAGAAATTATATTCCTTATCCTAGAATCAGGAATAATTTTCAAATTGCCAGTAATTACATGACCAGCAGCAGGATAGCAATACTTTGAGTTTTTACAATCACATGAATCAGGAGTATTAGTATCAATATCAAGATCTGAAACAAGTTTATTGAAATTAAAAATGATAGATCTAACAGGTTTGTTATATTTATAGCAAATTATAGGTGTTTCAGTATTTTGAAAATAAGCAGGAATGGAAGAAAGCACCGATCTCTCACGGAAGATACTGGGCAAATCTATAAAATCCATACCCTTATTAATGAAGGATATTTTGAAGAAATGACGTTTATGATTAATTTCAGAATCAATGTAAGGACGGAGAGTATGCTGAGTATAGCCTCTAGTTAAGAGAGCCGCATCATATAACTGATGAGAACTATCGTAGAATTTATTCGCCTCGGTGTCCAGAAGACGTAAAACAGAAACGGGTAATGAACTTAAAAATGAAAGCATAGAGTGGCGTCCATGATTTAATAATATAATTGACAGTCACTTCAGTCTAGTATTGTTTCGTTTAAACGCACGTGATTTACGTTTAAAGTTACCATTTTTCCTGGTGCCGTGAGATCTAGTTCTGCGTTTTCGACATTCCAGGAGTGAGAAAATATCAAAGTCCGGCATTCTGGAAATATTACCCTCATGATAAATGTTGTCATTAAATCCCAGTGGAAAAGGGGTCTGTAAAAATTTAATCCATTTCAGTTCAGCTTCATGTCTTTTGATTATTTTGAATCTAGATGTAGAATTTGCATCGTAATAAAGTTTTTCCACTGGTTGTATAATAATGTTTTTTACAGAATGACCTGTACGTCGAAAGTGACGGTACAAGAAAGTGTCAGTTTTCTTAGGCTTACTCATTCTACGATAATGCTCGTTCAATCTAGTTTTAAGCATGCGGTTAGTTTGACCGACGTACTGCATATTACAGTTTGCAGCACGTCAAGTAATTAGATAAATTAAATCTGTAGACTGTCATGTCAAATCAGACATGTTAACTACAGAGAAGCGTCTACCGTTTACAGATGAAGTAACGGTAGACGCAGTGCTTAAATGCGAACAACATCTGCACCTCTTGGCATTGCACTTAGAAATACTAGGATACATTCCACTTCTTTTCCACGGATTAGTATATTTTCGAAGGATGGGTGATTTGAGAGGAGATAGTCTTATACGAAGACTACTCCCAAAAACATTGGTATTGCCTGCTCCTTTGAGATTAACTGAAGTTACAGAAGACAAATTTAAGGGTCTAACCAATACCGAAGGCAACATAGTATTAAAGTTCTTAATAGAATGGGGAATCCGTACAGAAGAAGCAGAGTGTAACCTAAGGGGTGATATTGATATTTTAAATGTATTTGTAATACTCATTTTGGATAGTAAGGTTGTGATACCGTCAAAACTAAAGCGATGTTCATACCGGTTATTAAATAAATAAAATTACTGAAGAAGATTCCTTCGAATAGAAGGTCGGTACAACAAAAGCCCACAAAACATCCTAGTCTACTTAAAGTACAGGGATGTCAAACAAGCAGTTGTTATACAACGAGGAACGAACATCGGTTTAATAATGACCTTCAACAGGTATCTAAAGGATGTCAATTGATGGAACAGTGAAAAGCAATTGCATAAGCAATCCCTGAGGATTGGAAAAATAAATAAGAGCATTAAATGCATGTACGGGGAGACCTTTTACAGCCGCCACACGGCACAAACAAAACAGCCCTGATATGCAAAGTAGAAGTAAAACATTACACCAGTTTCATTACACCATTATTTAAAATCTCAATCAATGTCTGCTGTACACTATACGTTGTCATCCATGTACACATTGTACAGTTTTACACATAGCAATAAAAGTAACTTTGGAAAATCATTAGTCTGTCCTTTCCCACTTGTATGTATCTTACGCATAATAATATTTACCAAAGCCTGAATAGTATGAGGAAATATCAAGATCAGGGCTTAAAAACGCTATGCCACACGATTGAAACGATCATACCCAGTAATTTTACAAATGGCAATCAGTATTGACTTCGTTTTGGTGATAAATGACAGTTGTTGGAGGACCACTTCTGGCTTACCTCATACACAGATTTTACTAAATGTTACTAAATGTTGATGTAAAACAGAATGTTTTCTTACAAATGATTTGTTCTCAACACCAAAAATACATGTCTTCACTTGCATGTTCCTCTGTTACGGTTTATTTTTGTTAGCTCGCCTTACGAAAATAAGGGGGAACTATATCCATACCCCCGGGCGTCCGTCGTCAGCTTTAGCGTCGGCGTCCGCATTTGGTTAAAGTTTACCTGCAAGCTCTTATATGTGATGTTTTACAAGTTTATTTTGAATATATAATTAACAATTTGTTAAAAAACAATATTTTACATTATCATTGTACTTCATTTTTCAAGTTTTTTGGCTTAAATTGGACTTTTTGATAAGTTGATATTTTCCTCTGTATTACCTCCCTTATTTACCCGTGTTAAAGTTTACCTGCAAGCTGCGTGAGTAGAAAAGATTAAATGACCAATCTCCACGAAAGAATGTTACCGTCGAATCAATTACTCGTACATGGATAGCTCATTAACCTTGTCTAATTTAAACTGGCTGAATGTGTCCTCGTAAATTTTTTCCCATAGTCTCAAATATCAATATATTTGTCTATTTAGGACGCGTTGCCCGACTTTTCTTTTAAAAGGTATACTGTATGTACTCATTAGAACCCCTCTTAAAGAGGCAATTCTAATGCTTACACACAACATACCTTCAGTGTACATTAAGGTATCCTTAAGCCCCATTTTGCCTTATGACTGGGCGCTATTATTAAATCTTAGTAATTCGAGCTACCCCTATCTAAAGAAAATTTTCTCGGTACCGAGGGTATCCGCGCCATATAAGTTTGATTGCATTTTTACGAAATACCGGATTTATCAGGTCCAGTCCAACATTAATTATAACCTCGGGTCAGTTCTTTCTTTGATTGAAGATGATATAAGCCGTAGATTTAGTCAGTTTTGTCAAACTATGTGTGTTGAGAACCTGACCTGCTTATATCATCAGCATGTTTTTAAAGTAAGCTGTCCCACTTTCAACACTATTTTTCAGATGTTTTAAAATTTAGTAATACATTTAGCTGGATGACAGATAAAACACTGTGGTACATCGGAGAAATTATTCAACCTGTTTCTGATTGCTCGGAGGAACTAAATTTTTACTAGGTGAAATAAATGTTGTAGATGCATGTTTGGGTTTTGTCGACCACTTGCTTAGTTGTTGGTGATAAGAACCGTGATTGTTGGAAATTATTGATGTGGTGTCCATAGAAGTATCTGCTTTATAAAACGAGACACACTATATACCACAGTTCAAGCCTGTTTCAATCAAGGCATTTCGACTTTGTGTGATGGTAGTATCCAATGTTGCTCTTGTAGTGTCTTCACAAAGTAAGGTACCGGATTTACCCTTAATATTCAGAAACCTCAAATCCTTGCCATACTTATTCTAAAACCTTTAGTTCAATTTACTTTCCGATGTTGTGTCTATCGGGATGAGTGGCAAACAGAGTAGATTCTGTTGCGACTCATCTGGGTTTACATTGTTTGGTAATGAATACTTTTCCGAATACATATGGTAAATACCTGCATCAGCGCTTCATATGTTCAAAAGGCTTTTAAGAAACTTAAGCTCAGCAGGCACATGACGTAATTGTGACGTCACATCAAAGTCGGTACAACGTCATGGCATTTGTGCAACATCGCATCGCGTGTTGCACCGACGTTGACGTTGATTTGACGTTGCCCTAGCGACGTGTGCCTGCTTGGAGTTTTTTTCTCAGGAAGTAAACAAAAATGAAACCAGCACTTCAGAGCCTATTTATAAACACCAGCTTTTTACTGCATGAGGGTATTTGTTGCCGGAACACATATGCAAACTTGTTGTTCTCCCTGTACATTAATGATATTTTCACTGATGTTGACTCAGAAATAGGTCTGTTTACCGACGACTGTGTTTGCTGCTGAGAAATTAGAGATACAGATGACTCACTGAATCTTCAGGACATAGATAATAGACCAGGTTGTTGGGCAAGAAAATGCGATATGACATTTCAGGCCGTTAAAAGCAGATATATGCAGATAACTAGGAAGAAAATCAATAAAATTGAGGCTTCTAACACCTTAGAGGGTACGGTCCTGGAGAATGTGCATTAAATACCTTTGTGTGACAATCACACATGACTTGAGATTGGATGCACATATTAACAACATGTAAACTAAGGCAAATAGAACGCTTGGTTTCCCGAGGCGAAAGCAGTGTTCTCAGGAAGTAAAAGAGGCAGCATATAAAGGACTTGTTCGCCCAATCTTGGATATGTTAGTTGTATTTGGGACCCCACTCCCTTGGAGTTGACCTTCGAGAGGAATTTGAAAAAAAGTTCAGAAGGGAGCTGCTAGATTTGTAACTAGCAATTACTGCTTTCGAAACTGTACGATGGTCTAAAGGGTGCTGCAAGCATTCCAACAAATGATCTTGTTCCCCCAGCTAGACGCTGTAGAAATTATTGACATTTCTGACGCCTGCTGATATTTACAAAGGTTCCTTCTTCCCTCGGACTATTAGAGATTAGAATGCTCTTTCCGATGCGATCATTTCCTCGGCTGAAGGTGCAGAGGATAGTGTAGCCAATACCTCTTTGGTGAGATAGAGACTGACTTTCCATTTCACAGGTCCCGGTGAATGAATGTCATTTGACATGTCGCCAGTAACAATTCTGATTCTTGATTTGATGTACTCTTGCAGACCACCGGTCCTTGCTCGCGAAATCTATGTAAAACTCAACCATGCCAGAGAGGCAATGCAACATATTAGATACTTGGGCTATCTCACTTTGATATTAATAAAGAATAAAGGCTGTCAGTTTGTTTAACCTGTGACTTTCAGTTCAATATCACCCCCTTCGAAGTTAAATTATGTTGAAATATTTTGTCTGCTAGAAGCTTGGTGCCCTCTACAGAATGCCAACTTTGTAAGTTACCGTCCGAAATTAATTCATCATAGTGCAGATAATACTTTCTGGTCCTTTCAGATCGCTGATTCCATTTGGAAAACATTTTAGGGTCACTAGTGAAGTCGAATTGGCCGAAATTAGCTAGTAAAGCCAAACCAATGTTCCATTTTGGAATTTTGAAACTATTTGAGGGTCACTGATGAGGCCTAATTGGCCGAAACTAGCTAGTCTGGCCCAGAAAACATGTACACTCCATATGTTCCAGTTCTGTGGTGGGTGTATTCCTTGCTTCCAAAGGATAACCCTTTTATAGAACATATTGTAAACTTAACACGTTTCAATTGTATGGTGTATTCCTTGCTTTCAAAGAATTATCCTTTTGCAGAACACATTTTATAATGTTATTGATTTGAATGTTAATGATAGAAACCATATTTAAAATGTAGTTACATTTATAGTACTGTTCCTGTAAAAGGATAATACTGGCTTTGATAATCATTGTGCCAATTCACTAAAACAGCATAATATTGCAGAATATGTTCACACTTTTAGTATCGCCATTACAAGTAATAGAGTGAGAGAGAGAGAGAGAGAGAGAGAGAGAGAGAGAGAGAGAACTTTGAAGACAAAAAGACATTCTTACTAAAAAGAAGAGGCTGACACTGTATATGTGGTATTAATGCTCCTTTACTTCTTCACTTTTCTTGCTGAATTTCTGATAATCCCCAAAGGGTCCGAAATATTCTTGTTTATTATTGTCTTTTCATGTACATAAATGGTGTGGTTTATTATTGTTAAAGTTCGACTTTGGCTCTTGCGTGTACGTTTAATGCTTATATCTTATTTTAGCTCACATATCACGTAGTGACGAGGTTAGCTTTTGGGATCACTTAATGCCCTCGTCCGTCCGTGAGTGCGTGCGTCCGTGCGTAAACAATTTCTTCAAACGACATCTCCATCGAAATCACTGATCGGATTTTGCCCAAACTTCACAGGAATGATCCGTACGTGGTCCCCTTTCCAAGTTGTTCAAATGGTTCCGGTCAATTGCACATCAAGGTCATAGGAGCCAAAAATAATTTGTTCTAATGAAAACTTGAAAAAATCTCCTGAAGCCACAAGGCCCAGATATTCCATATTTGGTGTGTAGCTTCATCTGGTGGCCTCTACCAAGATTGTTCAAATTATATCTCTGGGGCCAAAAATGCTCCAACCCCGGGGCACTTCGGTTTTAAAGAGATGGGAAAGTAGAAGTAAAACAAAGATCAGGAATCGATACAATTAACTTACTCCACCCATCAAAGACACCAAAGGGAAAGAAATACAAACATTAAGCGACCAGACCATAATGGAAACCTAAACAAAGGAAGGCCATAAGGACAGTTACTTTCCCACAAAATGGTCATATGGCCATCCAAAATTAAAAGACAAAAGCAACTGTCCTTTTGGCTTTCGCTATTGATGTTTCCATTAGGGTCTAGTTGTTTCATGTTTGTGCTTCTTTCCTGTTGGTGTCTCCGATGGGAGCTGTGGGTTAACTGTTTCGATTCCTGATCATTGTCTTCACTTCGAGTTTATGTTTAGAAAACCTTTAAAACTCTTTTTGTCTGTAACCGGAAGGCTCAGATGTTTGATATTTGGTATGAAGCTTTGTCTTGTGGACCTCTATCAAGATTGTTCAAATTATAACAATGGGGCCAAAAATTCCCCCGCCACAAGGCCCTTTGGTTTTACATTGATTTATATAGGAAACATTCAACTAGTGGACCTCTATCAAGATTGTTCAAATAAAAGCTCGGGGGCTAAAAACTGCCCCCCGCGCCGGGACCCTTTGGTTTTACATAGACTTATATACGGAAAACTTTTGAACATCTTCTTGTCTGAAAACAGAAGTCTCAGGTGTTTGATATTTAGTATGAAACTGTGTCTAGTGGACCTCTATCAAGATTGTTCAAATTATAGCACTGTGACGAAAAATGCCCCCGCCCCGGGACCCACTGGTTTTACAAAGACTTAAATAGGAGAAATCTTCTAGGCCAAGGCCTCCATTATTTGGTGTGTAGCTTCATCTAGTAGACCTCTACCAAGATTGTTCAAATTATACCCCTGAGGCTAAAATGCCCCGCCTCGGGGCCCTTGGGTTTTTCATAGACTTATATAGGAAAAAAACTTTAAAAATCATCATGTCTGAAACCAGAAGGCTCAGGTATTTGATATTTGGTATGAAGCTTCGTCTTGTGGCCCTTTATCAAGATTGTTCAAATTATATTCCTTGGGCAGTTAATGCCCCCTCCCCGGGGCCCTTTGGTTTCACTCTGAAACCGCAATGCCCAGGTGTTTGATATTCGGTGTGAAGATTCATCTAGCAGACCTCTACCAAGATTGTTAAAAGTATAACCTTTGGGTCGAAATTGTCCCGCCCCGGGGCCCACTGGTTTTATAAACTCCTGAAGCCCCCGCCCCGCCCCAAGCCCCACCCACACCCCACACACTCAGTAGTTTTACTGCTGACCATCCCAAGGGGCGGGCGTGTTTTTGCAGTGTTTAACTATTATCTGGCTTTGTGCCGTTGGTTCATGTTTCATCTGTTTTAGTGTGTGCTTCCGTGTCACTTTCTAGAGGTGACTTGAGACGGCTGCGTTCTTGGATTGTCGCCTTTCCTGAGTGACCTTTTCTTACTAGTTTACTTCGACTTATATATGGAAAACCTTTGAAAACATTTTCTTGTCTGAAACCAGAAAGCCCAGAACTTTGATATTTGGTATCATTCTTCATCTGGTGGACCTCTACTTTGTTGTTCAAATTATAGCCCTGGACCAAAGGTGGCCCCGCCCCAGGCCCCACTGTTTTTACATGGACATATCTGGAAAACCTTTAAAAGTCTTAGTCTCTGAAGCCACAAGGCCCATGTTTTTGATAGTTTGCTTGAAGCTTTATATGGGTGACCTCTGCCATGAATATTCAAATCATAGCCCTGGGATCAAAAATGGCCTCGCCCCAGGGCCCACCAGTTTTACATAGACTTACATAGGGAAAAGTTTTAAATACCTTCTCGTATTAAACCAGAAGGTTCAAGTCTTTGATATTTGGAATAAAGCTTCCTCTAGTTGCCCTCTACCAAGATTGTCCAAATTATAACCCCATGGGATCAAAATTGGACCTGCCCGGAGCCCACTGGTTTTATATAAGGTTAAGGCTGAGCCGGTTCATCTGTGTCTGGTGCACTAGGACCAGACCCTCAATATCCACAAGGTGCCAAGACAGTGACATACAAGTCAGCTCTGTATTGTCAAAGGCAACCACTGACCCATAAGCACCCCTCCGCCCCCTATGTCACCATGTGACATTATTAGTAAGACTGAGCCGCTTCATCTCCTTCAGTTGCACTTGGACCTGACTCTCAATGTCCACAATGTGTCCAGATAGTGACATACAAGTCAGCTCTGTATTGTGAAAGGGAGCCACTGACTCATATGTCTTGCATCTTAAGCCAATTCTTGCCACCCCAAACCCCTCCCACCCTCCCCCCCCCCCCCACAATTGTCACAACGAGGCATTGTAAGTTAGACTGAGCAAGTTCATCTCCATGCACTAGGACCTCACCCCCCAATGTCCAGAAGCTGCCCAGATAGTAACATACAAGTCAGCTATAAGGAAGGGAGGTTTTGAAAGACTTCATCCTGAGAAAGAAAACAATTCGGGAGGAATGTTCCTCGGGTGACCCTCTGACAAAATTGCGCAAAAGACTTTCGCTCCTCTATACATAATAGCCACCAAAACGAAACAATAAACAAGCTTTAAATGACTGCTACTACTAAATAGTTAAGACTGGTTTTGAAATAATTTCACAGAAATGTTCCTTGGGGACTCTCAACCAAAATGGCTCAAACCATCCACTTCACCTTATATTACCTACCACTTTATCTGTACATTAAGGATCAGGTGAGCGATCCAGTGCCAAATTTTATGGTCCTCTTGTTATATTATGTAGCTGTTAGGCCAATTCTTGGGAATTAAACTGTCCTTTTGGCTTTCCGCTTGTGACGTTTTCATTATGGTCAAGCTGTTTTATGTTGTGTTTCTTTCCTTTGTTGGTATCTTTGATGAGGGTGTGAGGTAATCGTATCGATTCCGGATCATTGCCTTCACTTCTATTTTGTTTGTATATATACTAAAACTTGTACATTGATCAGCAGCGCACCAACATCGAGCGACATGGTAACAAAGTAAGCACGCCGTATGGATGTTTGTCCGATATGCTTAGCAGGCAGGGATGTTATGTATGTACGTTTGCATGTATGTGTTTGTTGCTTATTATGTTCACTCAATGAAAAAGCTTGAAGGAACACTGTTCAGCTGCAATTACGCCTGTTTTTTGTGTTGCATTCTAGCTGTTAGTAAGTGCATGGTAAACATTTTCAATGCGTCTCCTCTATACCGTAGGAAAATAACACCCGTCCATAAAGGTCATCGCGGTATTGGACCTTCAGTCTTTTAACCAGCTTATATGCATGTAACTGTAAATTTAAAAACGAGAAAAAGATGCAGTAACTAAAAAAACACGATTATGTTAAATCCATTACATCATAATTCGTACATGGCTGAATCACTTACAGCTCACCTGAGACTTTGGCTCACTTGTGAGCGTATAATGCTCCGTTGTCGTGTGTAGTGTGCTAAAATTTTCGAACATATTCTCTAAAACCACGGGGCCGATTGAATTTTAATTTGGCGCTTTCAAAGGAATGGGGAATGAAATTTGTCCAAATGGTCCAGATGGCCGCCATGATCACATGTTAAAACAACTTTCAAAAAAACTTACCTGAACCCAGTAGGTCGATTGCTTTCCAAATTTTGTAGGTAGCATGAAGCACTCGGAGTCAGTCATTATCTATTCAAATGGTGTCTCTGAGTTGACCCTTAGATTCCCTTGACCTATTTTGTGTCAAGGTCAAATCTGGTCACTTAGGCTTTTGTAAGAATATAATCCTCAGTAACTGAGGAAGTGCCATTACCAACAAAGAAGAATAAGACAAGTCAAACAAAGCATCTCAGGCACTTATTGAGCCAATGCATGGTAAACCCCTTTGAAAACTTTCTTTATAACCTTTGAGCCAATGACCATGTAATTATTTGTGTGTGTGTGTGGGGGGGGGGGGGGGGCATGGAACACTAGTCTGCCGTTATTTGTATCAAAATGTGGTTGGTGCTGTAGACTTTGTGAGAAATGAATGCTTCCTATGTCGTAGACCAGATTGGAACCTAGGCAGACACGGAATCGACAGAGCTGGAATCTGCATAGTCCAGATTAGAATTCTAATTTGGTCTAGGCCAGATATAATCCTAATTTGGTCCAGGCAGATCCAGAATCTGTCTAGGCCAAACTAGTTTGGCTAAGCTGGCTGATTCTTGATCTGCCCAGACCAAACAGAAACTGTTTGTTAAAGTTACGTATTTTGACTGGATATTAATAATTATATGTCATAAATGTTTTTATTTATTAATTCTTTATTTTGATGGTACTTAGATGCAAACTGAAAAGGTAAACGACCAGGATGGAAATAGAAGTGGAGGCAATGATCAGGAATCGATAGCTCCCATCAGAGACACCACAGGGAAAGAAACACAAACATGAAAAACAGACCCTTATGGAAACATCAATAGCGGAAAGCCAAAAGGACAGTTACTTTCCCACAAAATGGCCAACTGGCTATCCAAAACAAAATAATATAAGCGATACAAACATCAAATACAGACCATAACAAAAAATAAACCGCGACAGGAGAACGGCCTTGGAACGGTCAGTGAAACGAATTCCACTGGGGGTGGGGGGTTGCTGAAATCGATTTTACGTGGCAACAATCCTCGTCCTCACTTCCCCCGCGATTCAGACAAATAATTTGTTCAGTTCGCATTAAGGCCTCCTAAATCATCAATGCAACATCTCCGTGAACACAAAAAATCAAACAACCACAGAGATGAAATAACGGTGAGGTCTCGACAGCAAGAAACCACTGAAATGCTGGAGCAAAAGAAAACCAACAGTTAGACTCCGATGGGCCCGACCAGAGAGAAAGAAAATCAAGCACCAACCAACACTACATTGAGATCTAATTCTCAGTAAGCCTTTACACTGGAACCGTCATAGAATATGAGGCCTGACCAACCGGCATGCAATTAAAGAGGGAAGCAAAGTTGTCAACCGTGATTGGGTTAACTACCATGCGTGCAGTCTGTCGTATAACATTTATGTTGTACCCAATCTTCTTATATCGTAGAAAAAAAATTTGAAATTGGGTACAGAAGTAATTGGGGTTATATATTTTTCTGAATTTTACTAAGTCACAATAAAATTCGGGTTCCGATAGACCTTGTTGCAGAAGAGATTTAAGTCCAATATTGAATTTTGAAATTAAATCAGAATGGCGTCTATAAAATTTTGAAAAGGCTTTGCGTAGTTTATGGTACCGATAACCCTGATTAAGAAGTTTAGCAGTTAAGTCTTATTTGTGTGTAAAAATACCCCCCCCCCCCACCCAAAAAATATTTTTAGATACGTTTTTAAATATAAATGGCTTATTTCTATAATTGAAATCAACATACTGCATCCACCTTGTTATTATTTCATTTGTATTGGGGACCAATTGCCCATCTGGCACAGATAATAAGGTGTGAAAGACAATAAAAACAAATATTATAAGAACATAAGATAAAAATAAAGTGATTTAACAGATATGTTGTAAAAATTTAAATACAATAAAGTTTATGGTGAATATAGACTATTTTGTGAAGCAGAGAGACTGTATTAGTTATCTTATATATATAATGAAAGATTTTCCTAACCTAGGGCGAAGATTCGGCCGGTAAAAGATCTTTAATCCCCAGTGGCATATGCTGCTGACCGTTATAAGGCGGTAGTTTTGGTGTTTGTCTTTTGCTGTTATTTTTGTTGTATATATGCGAATTTTTTGTGAGTTGTTGTTTTGGTCTGATCACCCCGAGTGGGGAAGAGGGGCTGATTGTTCCATTTCATAAACACTCGTAATTTGTCATGTTTTGTGTAGGTTTCCTCTTCCTTTTGGTGTAGAGAGTGGACTGCGTGTTGTGATTGTGGCACTCCCTGGGCCTTTCTTTTAAATTTTTACAGTTGTAAGTGAACATAATTCAGAGACTGTTTTAGCTTATTGGAAAACGGTCCAGTCAACGTGCTGTAGGATGATGATACAGTGCTTGTAACTTGTTCATGAGGAACATACTTTTTTAATTAATTACTCTCGCCTTTGGTATTGTTTGAGGTAAAACATACACATACACACACACACACACACACACACACAGAGAGAGAAAAAGTGAAACAAAATATATATAAATAAACATACAATGTTTTTTATGTGTTTTTGTGTTTATTATCGTCCCATTTTCAGCACTCCAATTTGGTCTAGGCAGATCCAGAATCTGCCTAGCCATATTGTTCTTCTTTTGTGGCCTAGACAGATTCTGGATCTGCCTGGACCAAACTAAAATTCTAATTTGGTCTAGACCAAATTAGAATTCTAATCTGGCCTCTGCCTAGATACCAATCTGCCCTAAAACATATATATAAAGGCAATGTGATTCCCTGATTATGGTTAAGTTTTTTAGCACGAAACTAAATCATGTAAAAACCTTGATTTGGTATCATAAGGAACACAGTAGATGCAGTCAGCTTAATTATGGGCGATTACGAATATTCTTCGATCTTGATGGTTGAATCTCAGATTTATTTCACTAGCTTTTTAGGTTAATTGGTCTTCTGTTTGTGTGTGCCTTCATATTTTCTCTTATTGCAGTGGCTTGAGGTGGCTGCGTTCATGGATAGTGGATTTTCCTTACTCGCTTATATAGACAATCGTATATGTTTGTTCATGCATTATTTAATTTATTAAAGGAGTTGACGAAATATGATACAATGCGAGACATCGCCGGGCATTTTATCACAGTTTAATACGGAGCATTTTATCCTCTTTCCTCAACGAGTTTAATAAATTCAATAATAAATGAGCACGGATGCATGGAATTTACAATGTATTTAATTCACTATTATTGTACAAAATGTTAATATTACACCATTAGGAAACGCGATGTTGAGAACAAACTTACGTTTGACACACGTTACGGGGCGTATCCAACTAATTTGCATATTTTATCAACCGAATTTATAACATGGCGTTATTAGATTCTCAGACGAGACGTCATATCACAAAACATGTTATTATTATGTCTTTCAGATTGTCTGTATTTTGATAACTCGTTTAGCTGGACGCGATCAAAGATAGTTTACTATATTGGAGAGATCCTGAGAATTGAAGAGGACTATGTGAAGTCTGAATTGAAAGACTTAATTGAAGAAGGCGATTGGGAGACACTGGAAGCCAAGTTTGAGACTACGCATCTTTAAAATACAAATGCAAATCCACTTTCATATGTAGTCGAACATCAATGGCTCTAACACTTTTCATTACGACAACATACCCGTGCCACATAGTGCATTTTTCACATTTTCTGATGAAAATCTGTTATATTTGTGTTATGTTTACTGCAAACATAGGCTGTGGGTGCTCGTTAGAACCGCCCAATTGAGACGGTTCTTACGAGTACCCACAACCTATGTCTTGGAGCAGAAATAAGAAAAATAACGTTTACCCCATAAACCCCAGTTGTCTCTATATAAAGTGGGATTTATGGGGGTGTTCATTTCACGAACTTATTCACGTGATGTAGACAATGAAAATTTGATCGGAATCGGTGAAGTTCGGCCCACTTAGGATTAATTATGGAACCAGTTATGGAGGCACAATGGGGGTAATATTTCTATCTACTATAATGTAAAGGTATGTTATGTGTACTCATTAAAATCGCCTTACTGAAGTGAATCTAATCAGTACACACAACATACATTTTTTGATAAAATAAGAAAAACCTCCCAAATTATCCAAAATATATGGTTTGTGAGCCAAGTTTGATGAGACGGTGTGTCATGACTTAGAGTGTTTTCTCTAATTTCCTTCATTTAAAACATAAGTGAAGGCAATGATCAGTAATCGATACAATTAACCCACAGCTCCCATCAAAGACACCACGGGGAATGAAACACAAACATGAGCCCACTACCATCACTGGCGCGCTCTGATGAGCAGTTTAAGGGCTCGTTGTCCCCTTATTACATAAGATAAAGATGAAGGTAGAAAAAATTCTCTTGATTTGATTTAGAGTTTTTGACGTGAGTGGAAAAATGGTTCCTAAAAACGACAGTTTTGCCTTATGCTATATCTTTTCTTCTGCTGACAAACCTTAGAAATACTTAGACACGTGTAGTTTTCATTCTTGACATTTAAAAATTTATCCAGTGTACATTGATAAGTTTCGAAACAGTTCTTTATACAGTGCTGTTGTACTTCAATACATGGCGTAGAACAAATGAAACTATAATTTGCCCTGCATTATATGTATGGTAGATATATTCGCATGAATGCATCTGAGGACACTCTTTCCTTTTAAACAAGAATTGTACAAAAACATATTGTCAATTTGGATAGTTAATCATCAGTTTCATCTAAAATTTTTACAAATCTGGGTTGCCGTTATTTGACATTGGTGCATGTAAAACACTGACAATTTACCTCGCCAAAAGCCCCTTTTTCAATGTCCATGACAGAATAGAACGATTGTGTGGTTTTACATAAACTGTATATCAAGTATGTACTTTTATTATTTTGTGTTATATTTTGACTGTGGTGCAATATGTGTATGTTGTTCCTTATGAATGTGCTTGTGCGATTCACTTGCTAGAATATGATTCCCTTCATGGGAAAACATGTCTTTTATCAACGAACAGCCCAAAACGGCTTGCCATAAGGAAAACATGTTCACGTTAACTATTGGCCTCCAACATGGTGTTAGAAATGACAAATATAAGGTAGAAATTGTAATATTGTTCTTATTTCCGCTTTCAGTATGGATTGTGGGTGCTCGTTAGAACCGCCTCAATGCATTCTTTCCTTTACAATTTCTTTTCAAAGTGTTTAATGTTACAGAATGGAATCTTTTCACCTTTTAAGTTTTGAGTGGTTCATTTCCTATTCTAGGGGTGTCAGGTTTGTTTTGTTTATGGCAAGTTTAACAAAAATGCATGTACTTCTTTATAGTAAACAGTGTATACCCAGATCAAATGCTGCCTTCTGTGGCATCTGATATGGGGCTATACTGTCTGCCAATGTCCAAACAATCTGATGTTAGGCACAGCTAGGCTAAAAGGAAAACATTGCTGTTGTTCAACTGAAATAATAACCTACTCGTATCATTTATTGAACCATGAAAGTCCCGTCTAGTTATATATGTTTAAAGAAAAATATTTCCTTATGCTGTGGTGACCCTTGACCTTGTTTAAGGTGCATGGATATACCCAGCATAATTTATGTAATTTGTTAACAAGAAAGAAAAGCTTCAGGACTTCCTGTTAACTTTTCTGTAAAATACCATCTCAAAGGGGTCTTCCTTTAAAGGAATTAATTTGCTTCTCATGAATAAAATTTCCTTTAAGGGAAGATCCCTATAGAGATGGGAAACAAATTTGATTTTTGATAAAATTGCCTCCCCTGAGGTTTATCCACCCCCATTATTATAAGCTAGTTTCAGGATCCGAAGAAATGAATTTAAGGGACCCAATCTTTTATAACAAAATAATTCGGATACTTAGCCTTGTGTATTGTGTTGTACAACATAATGTCAATAAAACAATTTTTTACATACTCTTTTCCATTTTATTTACTCTTAACCGACAGTACTGGTCTCGTTTGGTTTTAATCTATCTCTTTCATGATGACACCTCAATATCAGCTAGTTCTATATATTCTGTCGAAAAACTGAACATTTGACTTACTTATACTCCAAACTTAGACTATGGGCTGTCCTCTTTAGCACCACCTGATTTGAATGAGTACCACAATCTATGCTTTTGATACAAAGTAATAGCCCTCTCACACATCACCGGATAACGCTAAACGGACGAGAAACGGACAAAAACTAATTATATCCGCTCGTCTCCGTTCGCGTCTGTTTCTCGTTCGTTTCTTGTCCGGTGAGTCCGTTCCTTGTACGTCGACGTCCGTCCATGTCTGTTTTATGCGGTGGAAAGTTTTGAGCATGTTCAAAACTTGGAACGGACACGAACGGACAAGGGCATCCGGTAGATGTGCGTTAGTTCTCTGTTTTATCCGCTTCTCGCTCGGTTTACTTACTGTACTCGTCCGGTACTCGTCCGGTCGTCATCCGTTTGTGTCCGTTATTGTCCTGTGGACCTGATTCTCAACCGGGCATCTACCGTACTTCTACCGGACATGTAACGGACTAAACGGAGGCCTTTCGGACTTAAACCGTATGCCGAACGGTAAAAACAGACAAAGAACGAACAGACATGGACATCTAACAGACTTTAAGTGGTTCCTCATTTCCAATTGGTCCAATCTGATGACCTACGCTTAAGTGGTTCCTCATTTCCAATTGGTCCAATCAGATGACGTACGCTTCTGAAGACACTTTATAAGGGGTATCTCTATCTATCTTATCATTTCCTTGTGTTCATTCGTGAAGACATGGCGTGCGGTACTAGAGCTAGGTTACAGTATCGAGCGGCGATGCTACAGGCTGAGCTAGATATACTGGGTGCCAATCTCCAGATTTTAACGTATGAAGATAACAGGCGAGGGCGGCGCAGACAGCGGAGATGGTGGGCAAGGGCATGGCTCAGTCCAGAAAGACGTTTGGAGTTTGGTCTATATGATCAATTAATGCTAGAACTGAGGAGAGAAGACCATAGAGCATTCAATAACTTCATGCGCATGCCAGCGGAGATGTTCGATGAGATCTTGGAACGAGTGGGGCCTAAGATAGCGAAGCAACAGACATACTGGAGAGACCCCATTCCTCCGGGCATGAAGCTAGCCATCACGCTCCGACACCTTGCATCGGGGTCCAAGTACATGGATATGCAGTATGCTTGGAGAGTACCCAACAACACAATCTCCATATTCGTGAGAGAGGTATGTGCATGTATATTACTTTAAAAAATTATACACAAGCGTATGCTCAGATGATCTTGAGCTATTTCTACTTCACTTACGAGTATGTGTGGCTGGTATAACCAGAATTTCTTTAATGTGGGTAATATAATAAGACTTGAGATCATTCAATTTGTCAACATCTTTTAAAGATCTTTAAATATCATAGGTTCTATACTTTTGCAATGTTTTCTTTTCAGGTTTCAGCCACGCCCGGCTCAGCATGCGGACCAGGAATCTCTACTGTGTCTGGCGTAACTGGCTTTTCTGTAGCTGGGTCTACCTCAATTTCATGGTCTGTAGGATCCGGGTTGCCACTGTCATCGGTTTGAGAGAGGGCTCTTTTGACTGGTCTACCCCGACCCCGTCCCTTCCCACTGCCTGCACTTTTCGACTGTCTCTTTTTCGGAGTCTTCTTTGGCATGATTTACGTGTGTCTTGGGTGAGAGAAAAAACTCGAATGACAAAGTTTCGATTCGATGTGTCATTTATATGAACTTTGTGCGTCACGTGACCGGTACATGTACGTTCTGCATGCGTTCAAAGACCGTTTCTTATGCGGTATATACTCGTTTTATCCTGTGTGCGTCCGTCAGTTGTACGGTTCGTGCGTTTCTCGTCCGTTACTTTTCCGGTACCTGTCCGGTAGTCATACGGTCAAAGTACGTTTTATGCGTTTCGTATCTTGATCGTGGGTGGCTCGGAGAGCTCGATTTTTCATTTTCGACACCGGACATTAACGGATATAATTAATTTCTTATTTTTTTTATCCGTTTCTCGTCCGTTTAGCGTTATCCGGTGATGTGTGAGAGCACCTTAAGGAAAATAATACATATTTTTGTACCCCCGTTTTCGCTGTATATAAGCTTTGGGCGTGTAAGGTAGGCACCGTTCTTAAAACCAGAAATTCAACTTTGGTGAAGTTGATGTCGCACCTGCTCTCCACCTGCCCCACACAAAAAATAAAAGATTATTTAAGGCAGAAGAAATGAATATACGGCTTTGAGAAGAATCCATAGCCTAGATATGGGAGGTAAAAAACTACCTAAGTTCACAATGTGATAAAATGAACTAAAATGATCCGAGAATTATATCCAAAGCACATGGACATCCTCATATCACGGAGAAGACACAATCTAAGTTTCAAAATGATTAGTATAAATCTGTAAGAGGAGTTGCGATGACTAGGTACCTATCATATATCAATTGAAGGTTAACAATGACTAAGTTCACAATGTTGAAAAAGTGACGAAAATTGATCCGAAGATAAAGTCCAAACCACATACACAGCCTCATGCCATGGCAAAACACATGCAAAGTTTCCAAATGATTAGTATAAAACTGTAAGAGGAGTTGCGGTGACAAAGAGGTACCTCCTGTACACCAATTGAAGGTTAAAAATGACTAAATTCACTATGTGCAAAAAAATGGAATAAAATGTTCCGAGAATTATGTACAAGCCACATGCACATCTTCATACCATGGTGAAAGCACATGCAAAGTTTCAAAATGATCAGTATAAAACTGCAAGAGGAGTTGCGATGACAAGAGGTACCTATGGCATGTCAATTGAAGATTAAAAATGACTAAGTTCACAATGTGATAAAATGGATAAAAATTGATCCGAAGATAAAGTCCAAACCACATGCACATCCACATACCACAGCAAAAAACACACAAAGTTTCAAAATGAGCAATATAAAACTGTAAGCGGAGTTGCGATGACAAGAGGTACCTATCATATATCAATTGAAGGTTAAAAATGACTAAATTCACAATGTAGAAAAAGTGATAATAGTGGAAGATAAAGTCCAAACCACATGCACATCCTCATACCATAGCAAAAACACACACAAAGTTTCAAAATGATCAATATAAAACTGTAAGAGGAGTTGCGATGACAAGAGGTACCTATTTTATATAAACTAAAGCATAAAAATGGCTGAGTTCATAATGTGCAAAAAGTGAAAAAATATTCTGAGAATTATATCGAAACCACATGCACATCCTCAAACCATGGCGAAAGCACACGCAAAGTTTCAAAATGATTGGTATAAAACTGTAAGAGGAGTTGCAATGACAAGAGGTACCTATCATATATCAATTGTAGGTTAAAAATGACTAAGTTCACAATGTGGAAAAAGTGACAAAAAATGATCGGACAATAAAGTCCAAACCACATGCGCATCCTCATACCATGGCAAAAACACACGCAAAGTTTCAAAATAATCGGTATGAAACTGTAGGAGGAGCTGCGATGACAAGAAACCAAGTGTAAAATGTTGACGGAAAGACGGACGGACGAACGGACTGACGAACGAACGGACGGACGGACGGAAACTTGCACGCATATGTCTTCCTGCTGAAGCAGGTGCGACAATAAAACTGTAAGAGGAGTTGCGATGACAAGAGGTACCTATTGTATATAAACTTAAGCATAAAAACGGCTAAGTTCACGATGTGCACAAAGTGAAAAAAAAAAATATTCTGAGAATTATGTCGAAACCACAAGCACATCCTCAAACCATGGCGAAAGCACACGCAAAGTTTCAAAATTATTGGTATAAAACTGTAAGAGGAGTTGTGATGACAAGATGTACCTATTTTATATCAACTAAAGCATAAAAATTGGCTAAGTTCATAATGTGCAATAAGTGAAAACAAAAATCTGAGAATTATGTCGAAAGCACATGCACATCCTCAAACCATGTCGAAAGCACACGCAAAGTTTCAAAATGATTGGTATAAAACTGTAAGAGGAGTTGCGATGACAAGAGGTACCTATCATATATCAATTGTAGGTTAAAAATGACTAAGTTCACAATGTGGAAAAAGTGACAAAAATTGATCGGACGATAAAGTCCAAACCACATGCGCATCCTCATACCATGGCAAAAACACACGCAAAGTTTCAAAATAACCGGTATGAAATTGTAGGAGGAGTTGCGATGACAAGACACCCAGTGTAAAATGTTGACGGAAAGACAACCGGACGGACGGACTCACGAATATATACTTAAGTGTCAAACTGTCCAAATTTTTTGCCCCTAAATGTCGTTTCGTTGGCGCGGACGGACGGACGGAAACTTGCACGCATATGTCTTCCTGCTAAAGCAGGTGCGACAAAAACTGCAAGAGGAGTTGCGATGACAAGAGGTACCTATCGTATAACAATTGAAGCTTAAAAATGACTGAGTTCAAAACGTGCAAAAAGTGAAAAAAATATTCTGAGAATTACGAGGACTGTTCAAATATGAATGCAAGTAGAACGTTTTCTCATGCACTAATGCGAAAATCACCTTGAAATAAATATCACAGCGTAGAAAAACATTTTACTTATACATTTATACCAAACTTGTTAAAATCCGTGCACTTTACCCATGTATATCGTTCGATAAACACTGTCGACTCTTGTATACTAATACAAAACATGGTTGGAAGAAGGTCAGAGTACGCTGTTGAAATACGGTCCTATATTAAGAATCGTTGTATTCTTGGTATACGGTGCAAAGACATTTTTGATGAATATGTTCGGTTTATGGGCATAATGAAATGTCTTTTCCGACAGTTTTTCGTTGGTGTAAGAAATTCAGCTGTGGGCTAGGCTTAACAGAAGATGCACCACATGATCGTCGGCCGAAAAGAGCAACATCTGCCAAGATGGTTGCTAGAGTGAGAGAAATAGTTGCTATAGATGCACGATACACCACTAAGCAAATTGCTAGTATGGTTGGCATCTCATTAGGAGCAGCTCATACAATTCTGAAACGGGATTTGAAAATGAGAAAGATCTGTGCTAGATGGATTGCCCATCTGTTGACATATGAGCAGAAAAAGACACGCGTTCAGTGCGCCAAGATGTTGCTTAAAAAGTTTCCAAATTACAATGCACGGTCTTTCGCTAATGTCGTCACAGGTGACGAGACATGGGTTCACTTTTCTGAGCCAAAACGAAAGATTCAGAACAAAATATGGGCAACAAAGTATTGCAAAGCGGACCATGAGCGTCAAGAAGGTAATGTATGCCATACTCTCTTCAAATCAGGGCCCTGCTATTCAGGTTGCTGTGCCTAAAGGCAAATCTGTAAATGCAGTTTTACAAGAATAAAGTTCTTCGAAAATTGAAGAAATTTTTTAAAGAACGAAGACCCACAACTGGTTTGGCCAATGTCAGATTGCTACATGACAATGCGTCATCGCACAAGGCTTTCATTGTGCAAGACTATCTGAAGCAGAAAAAGGTTGTTGAACTCCCTCACCCCCCGTATTCTCCTGACCTTGCCCCGTGTGACTGTTTGTTTGTTCCCGCGGCTGAAAAAATACCTTTCTGGTCGAAAATCTGCATGGCGCAAATACCTCGGTTCTGCAATATTCCAGTGCCTTCATAGTATACCTCGAAAAGACTACCAAAGTACAGTCAATGATTGGATCAGAAGACTGAAAGTTTGTATATCTGTTAAAGGGGAATACTTTGAGGGGACAAAATAAAATTTTCATCGAAATCTATACGGAATCATTTTTATGTGCTTAGTTGCATTCATATTTGAACAGTCCTCGTATGTCAAAACCACATGCACATCCTCATACCATGCCGAAAGCACATGCTAAGTTTCAAAATGATCGGTATAAAACTGCAAGAGCAGTTGCGATAACAAGAGGAACCTATCATATATCAATTGTAGGTTAAAATGACTAAGTTCACAATGTGGAAAAAGTGACAAAAATTGATCGGACGATAAAGTCTAAACCACATGCGCATCTTCATACCATGGCAAAAACACACGCAAAGTTTGAAAGTATGAAACTGTAGGAGGAGTTGCGATGACAAGACACCCCCAGTGTAAAATGTTGACGGACGGACGGACGAACGCACGGACGGAAACGTGTACGCCTATGTCTTCCTGCTAAAGCAGGTGCGACAATGACTTAGTCACAATGTGAAAAAAGTCACAAAAAATAACCCAACGATAAAGTCCAAACCACATGCGCTTCCTCATACCATGGCAAAAACACACACAAAGTTTCAAAATAATCGGTATGAAACTGTAGGAGGAGTTGCGATGACATGACACCCAGTGTAAAATGTTGACGGAAAGACGGACGGATAGAAAACCCACACAGACGGAAACTTGCACGCCTATGTCTTCCTGCTAAAGCAGGTGCGACATAAAGCTTTTGTCGGTATTAAAGTATAACCAAAGGATTGAAAATTCTAAAAGGTGGCCATTTTCGAATGTAAGACAGGCTGTATCTTTCAAACTACCATACCAATTTTCATGAAAATACAGGAAACGAAGTATTTAACCCTTGTCCTGCTGAATATTTATACATGCCACACCCACTACCGATTATCAACCAATCAGATTACTTGATGCAAATTATTGCAACAAATTCACAATCTGAATGGCCAACAATGTAGATCCTGATCAGATGGCTTCGTCAGAAGCCATCTGATCTGGATCTACATTGTTTCAAAGATAAGACATATCCGGGATTAGCAGGACAAGGGTTAATAAGGTCTTCCAAGTGGAAATCACATGAGATAAGCTTTTCATTCACCTTTTATTTAGAATGCTGACCGAGCCATTAACATTTTGTTCCTTTTTTTGGATTAGGCATTTAACAGACCAGTCAAAACTATTAAGGTTATATGGAGCCAGTCATTTTACCTGTCCACAATTTCCTGGGCAGGCTTATACTTAAGCGGTTAACCAGTACAGTGTACATTCTCTTGCCAGAAACTGACAACTGTCCTTCTTGAATTACAGAAGGGAGAGAATGACCATAGAAAAGGTTTCTTGATCAATCTCCCAAGAAACAATGTTGCTGATCCCGGCATGTATCAAACCTGCAAGGAATCTCCTGATCACCAGTCAGGCCTGCATCAGACTGAACTTCACCCATTTCTGACTTTAAACCAATCAAATTTCTTTATATAATTTATACCTATACATTCATAAACTGAATGTCAAACAGTGTAGATCCTGATCAGAAGCCATCTGATCTGGATTTACACTATTTCCAAAGATATGGGTTGTCGTGAACAGCATGATAAAGAGTTAATTGTCATTCATTGATGGAATTCAACGTGGGTGTAAAATTATCAACTGTATAGAGGTCGACAAGTGGCCGTTTGTGACGCATCTTGCGTTGAAATATTATTGATTATTGCAAAATATCACTGGCATAAAATTGTAAACTATATCCCCATAACATTCCAAATATGCTGATGGTAGAAAGCATTTGAAAATGGTCAAATTCTGTTTGTTTGATTTGGGGTTTAACGTTCCTGTAAACACTATTTCCGTCTTTTTGGAGTCACGGCTTCCTTTTGTGGGACTTTTACCCGACATCGAGATGACATCTCAATCCCTGCAGCCCATTGAAACCAATAGGATTTATATGCATGGATGGTCCTACTCGCACCACTTTGCCTGGGCAGGCTTAGGAAGCCTTCATGCGGACTAAACAAAATTAGTGTATACCACGACAGAGGTAAGGGCGAGGATTATGGCCATGTAAAATCGATTTAAGCCACCCAGTGGAATTCTTTCCACTGACCATTCCAAGGCGGTTCTTCTGTGGCGGTTTATTTATGTTGCTGTTTGTTACTTACTGTGTGTATCACTTGTGTCTTTTTATTTTGGATGGCCATTTGGCCATTTTGTGGGAATGTAATTGTCCTTGTGGCCTTCCTTTGTTTAGGTTTCCATTATGGTCTGGTCGCTTCATGTTTGTGTTTCTTTCCCTTTGGTGTCTTTGATGGGTGGATTAAGTTAATTGTATCGATTCCTGATCTTTGTTTTCCTTCTACTTAGACCTTCTAAGTGGTTTACCAGTACTAATGTGTGATCAGTTTCAGCTCTGCGTGGAAGCATCATGCAGCCCAAATATATTTCTCAAAGACCCCATGGGCGGGGCCAGTCAAATGCTATAAATAAAATCAATACAAAAGGAGCAATCTGAAGATTTTCTCGAAATTATCTGAACGTTCGGATGCTTTTGTTGAAAAGAAAACATCCAAAGTTTAACCCATTTAGTAGAGGAAACCCCTAAAGGGGTACTTGGCAAAAAGTGCAGGCCCAGATCAGACGCCGCAGAACGCAGCGTCGGATCAGGGCCTGCACTGTTTGCAAAAAGTTAAGCTATTTTCCAAATAGATTTTGAAGAAAACATCACCTGACACCCCTAAATTTGGAAATGGACTCCTGCCATATACAAGGAGGAAGATTCCATTTGATACAAAAAGGGTTAAAAGACTGAGAGATCATGAATAACAGCAAATAGTTCATGCCGTCAACCTGATCCTTGAAGGTCTTTGATTTGATTTGATGTTTTTACATTCCCGCCAACACTATAGGTCATTTTGAGGACGTTGCTACCAATTTTATGGCATTTTTACCTGACGTTGAGATGAAATGACATCTCATGCCCTGTCACACAATGAAACCAATAGAGTTTATGAGCAAGGATGGTCAGCCTCGCACCACTTTGCCTGGGCGGGCTTGGATCCTCTAAGCAGTCTACCAGTACTCGTGTGTGCTCTGTTTCAGCTCTGCATGGAAGCATCATGCAGCCCATCTATTTCTTCAAGCCCAGATGAGCGGGGGCGTAAATCCTTGAAGGTCACCTGAATAAATCTAAAATTGCGAAACCTGATGACCTTTATATTTTCTCTGTGGGAACTGGTAACAGCTACTGCTAAGAACATAACGCTGTCACAGAACATCACGAAAACATACCCACCTTGAACCCCACCTTTATAGAGCAAAACTAGAGTTTACAGCAAGTGCTCATGGTGAGCTATTGTGATAAGTGAATTTCCGTGGTCCATCAGAGCTAAAAATAGAAACATCTTTAAATGACTACTCCTTCCATACCCCTGGGCCAATGTCATTCAAACTTCATAGGAATGTTGCTTAGGTGACCCTCTACTAAAATAGCTAAAATTGTTCTGCTCCGATGAACAAAATGGCCACCAGAGCTAAAAATAGACAAATCTTTTAACAACTAGTCCTATCATACCCCTGGGCCAGTTTCATTCAAACTTCATAGGAATGTTGCTTAGGTGACCCTCTACTAAAATAGCTAAAACGATTCTGCTCCAATGAACCAAATGGCGGCCAGAGCTAACAAGAGGGCCATGATGGCCCTGGATCGCTCACCTGATCCATAGAGTAACAAGTGGGCCCGGGGGAGGGCCATTATTGACCCCAAGGTTATAATGTGCATAATGTTGAGGGTGGTCTAAAAAGGTGAAGCTTCATACCAAATATCAACAAAGGCTATAATTGTCCACTAGATGAAGCTCCATACCAAATATAAAAGACATGGGCCTTGCAGTTTCAGAGAAGAAGATTTTTAAAGATTTCCCTATACAAGTCTATGTAAAACCAAAGGGTCTCAGTGCAGGGGCATTTCTGGCCCCAGGGCTATAATTTGAACAATCTTGATTGAGGTCCACTAGATGAAATTTCACAACAAATATCAAAGACCTAGGCCTTGTGGTTTCACAGAAGAAAATTTTTAAAGATTTTCCATATATAAGTCTATGTAAAACCAAAGGGCCCCGTGGCGGGGGCAGTTTTGGCCCCAGGCCTATAATTTGAACAATCTTGATAGAGGTCTACTAGCTGAAGCTTCATACCAAATATCAAAGACCTAGGCCTTGTGGATTCAGAGAAGAAGATTTTTCAAGATTTTCCGTATATAAGTCTATGTAAAACCAAAGGGCCCCGGAGCGGGGGTATTTTTTGTCCCAGCACTATAATTTGAACAATCTTGGTAGGGGTGCACTAGATGAAGCTTCATACCAAATATCAAAGTCCTGGGCCTTGTGGTTTCAGAGAAGAAGATTTTTAAAGATGTTCCCTATATAAGCCTATGTAAAACCAAAGGGCCCCGGGGCGGGGGCATTTTTGGCCCCAGCACTATAATTTGAACAATCTTGGTAGGTGTCCACTAGATGAAGCTTCATACCAAATATCAAAGACCTGGGCCTTGTGGTTTCAGAGAAGAAGATTTTTAAAGATTTTCCCTATATAAGCCTATGTAAAACCAAAGGGCCCCGGGGCGGGGGCATTTTTGACCCCAGCACTATCATTTGAACAATCTTGGTAGGGGTCTACTAGATGAAGCTTCATACCAAATATCAAAGACCTGGACCTTGTGGTTTCAGAGAAGAAGATTTTTTAAGTTTTTGGTGAAAAAAATCTATTTTTGGCTCCTGTGACCTAGATGTGCAACGGACCGGAACCATTTGAACAACTTTGAAAGGGGAACACCTAAGGATCATTCCTGTGAAGTTTGGTCAAAATCCGATCAGTGGTTTAGGAGGAGATGTCGTTTAAAGAAATTGTTTACGCACGGACGTACGCACGGACGGACGCACGCACGACGGACGACGGACAAAAAGTGATCCCAAAAGCTCACCTCGTCACTACGTGACGGTGAGCTAAAATAGTAAAACATCGTTAATTTGTTCCAAACGCGAACTCCTAAACCCTTGGGATCTTCTGTTTAAATCTTCATGTTGCCCAGATGACTTCCTATGAAAATAGCTCAAATCTTTCAGTTCTGACAAACAAGATGGCCGCCAGAGCTAATAATAGAAAAAATCTTTAAATGACAACTCTTACAGGACTATCAGGCCAATTTCATTCAAACTTCATAGGAATGTTGCTTAGGTGACCCTCTACCAAAATAGCTAAAACGGTTCTGCTCTGATGAACAAAATGGCCACCAGAGCTAAAAATAGAAAAACATTGTAAATTTGCTTCACATGCAAACTCCTCCTTAACCCTCGGGCGAATTTGATTCAAACTTCGAAGGAATATTATGTAGGTGACACCAGACAAAAATAGTAAAGATCGTACCGCTCTGATGAACAAGATGGCCACCAGAGCTAAAAATAAAATGTACTAGAGATAGTGACATTCAGGTGAGCAAATCAGGGCCCTCTGGCTCCTTTGTTTCGGTAATTAAATATAGAGTGTAGGTACTCATTAGAACTGCCTCGATGAGGCGGTTCTAACGAGTATCCACAATCTATATTTTGAGCAGAAACAAGAAAAATACCAGAATTTTTTATCTTTAAATTTTCGTTTTTTCGGTGGTTAAGTTTACAATGCATTTGTATAGGCGTGTTTTCGTAATGTAGATTGTGGGTACTCAATAGAACTGCCTCGATGAGGCGGTTCTAACGAGTATCCAAAATCTATATTTTGAGCAGAAACAAGAACAAGAGGGCCATGATGGCCCTGGATCGCTCACCTGATCCATAAAGTAACAAGTGGGACCTGGGAAGGGCCATTTTTGACCCCAGGGTTATTATGTGCATAACGTTGAGGGAGGTCTAAAAAGGTGAAGCTTCATACCAAATATCAACAAAGGCTATAATTTGAATAATCTTGGCAAAGTTCCACTAGATGAAGCTACACACCAAATATCAAAGACCTGGGCCTTGCGGTTTCAGGGAAGAAATTTTTTTAAAGATATTCCCTACTTAAGTCTATGTAAAACCAAATGGCCCCGGGGCGGGGGCATTTTTGGCCTCAGGGCTATAGTTTAAACAATCTTGATAGAGGTTCACTAGATGAAGCTTCACACCAAATATCAAAGACCTGGGCCTTGCGGGTTCAGAGAAGAAGATTTTCAAAGATTATCTCTATATAAGTCTATGTAAAACCAAAGGGCCCAGGGGCGGGGGCATTTTTGGCACCAGCACTATAATTTGAACAATCTTGGTAGAGGTCCACAAGATGAAGCTTCATACCAAATATCAAAGACCTAGGCCTTGTGGTTTCAGAGAGGAGATTTTTCAAGACTTACCCTATATAAGTCTATGTAAAACCAAAGGGCCCCGGGGCGGGGTCATTTATGGCCCCATAACTATAATTTGAACCATCTTGGTAGGGGTCCACTACATGAAGCGTCATACCAAATATCAAAGACCTGGGCCTTGCGGTTTCAGAGAACAAGTTTTTTACGATTTACCCTATATAAGCCAATGTTAAACCAAAGGGCCCCGGGGAGGGGGCATTTTTGGCCCCAGCACTATAATTTAAACAATCTTGGTAGGGGTCCACTAGATGAAGCTTCATACCAAATATCAAAGACCTGGGCCTTGCGGTTTCAGAGTAGAAGATTTTTAAAGATTTTCCCAATATAAGCACATGTAAAACCAAAGGGCCCCGGGGGCCCGGGGCAGGGACATTTTTGGCCCCAGCACTATAATTTGCACAATCTTGGTAGGGTTCCACTAGATGAAGCTTCATACCAAATATCAAAGACCTGGGCCATGCGGTTTCAGAGAAGTTTTTTATACTCCCCGAAGGAGGGGCCATATAGTCGCCGCTTTGTCCGTCCGTCCGACCGTCCGTCCGTCTGTCTGTCCGTCCGTCAGTCACGCTCTATATCTCTAAAAGTATTAAAGGTATTTAAGTGAAACTTGATATACTGATAGAGGGCGGTGAGGGGAATCGTAAAATACAAGAACTATAACCCTGTCACCAGTATTTATGGAGTTACTTCCTTTCTTAACTATTTCAATGAAAAGATTGTCCGGAGCATATCTCTGTAAGTATAGAAGGGATTTAAGTGAAACTTGATACATTGATAGATGGCCATCAGAAGAAGTGCAGAGTGCAAGAACTGTAACTCTATCACAAGTAATTACAGAGTTATTTCCCTTTTTAGTTTTTGCTATATTAAGCTTGTCCGGAGCATATCTCTAAAAGTTTTAAAGGTAATTTAATGAAACTTGATACACTGATAGGGCTATGTAGGCTATGAGAGAAATCGCAGAATGCAAGAAGCATAACCCTACCAACAGTATTTACGGAGTTACTTCCCTTCTTAATTAGGGCCCCACACAGTATTTTGGGTGCCCTATAGTAATCTCCTTGTCAGTCAGTTTCAAATCTAAACCAAAACATTTAACCGGTTATAACTTCAAAAGTATTATTCCTAGTCCCATGAAACTTCACACTCATACTAACAATCACAAGACCTACATTCTGACAAACCATATTGCTTTTGTCCATGTGTTTGTCACGCCTTAACCAAAAAACTTAACCTTGGTCATAACTTCAAAAGTATTTGCCCTACTCTCATGAAACTGCGCACACTTACTTACTATCACAAGACCTACATTCTGACAAAGGGCCATAACTATATTGCTTTTCGGTGTGTGTTTGTCAGGCAATAACCAAACAACTTAAACTCGGTCAAAATTTTAGAATTATTTATCCTACTCTCATTAAACTTCACACACATACATGTACTTACCATCACAAAACCTACATTCTGACAAAAGGCCATAATTATGTTGCTTATTTTCACTGAATTATCTCCCCTTTTCCAAAAAATATCTCTGTTGTTTCATAACCATGGGTAATAGGGCTTTCATATTTCACACATATATTCCTTGTGACATTCTTCATTGAAAATCACTTACTAGGGAACACAAAACTGAGTTTCTTTGACTTATGGTTTAAGATTTACATGCCCTTGCACGGAAGGGGCCTTACATTTCTCCTTATTTTTGCAGTCTTTTTTGACAATCACTAACTCGGGAATTCTTAGACTTTAGGTTAACCCCATTGGGAACAGGAAACCCCAAAAGGGGTTAGTGGCAAACAGTACGGGCCCAGATCAGAGGCCAGGAAACTCGTGTTTGTCACGCCTTAACCTGGCCCTACTCTTATGAAACTTCACGCTCATACTAACCATCACAAGACCTATATTCTGGCAAAGGAGAATAACTTGTGTGTTTGTCACACCTAAACCAATAACCTTAACCTAGGTGATAACTTCCAAGGTATTTTGTCTACTCTCATGAAATATCACACACATAATTACCATCAGAAGACCTTCATCCTGACAAATTGCATTTGGGTGTGTGTTTGTCAGGCTACATTCTGACAACGGGCCATTACTAAATTGCTTATTTTCAATAATCATCTCCCCTTTTTCAAAAAAATATCTCCTGTTATTTCATAACCATGGGTGATAGGGCTTTCATGTTTCACATGTGTATTCCTTGTGAACTTTTCCATTGAAAATCACTTACTAGGGAACACAAAATTGAGTTTCTTAGCCTTATGGTTTAAGATTTACAGGTCCTTGAAGGGAAGGGGCCTTACATTTCTCATTTTTTTGGGCATTCTTTGTTGAAAATCACTACCTACTTTATTTGTACTCCAAACATTAGCTGAGGGTACTCATTAGAACCTCCTCATTCAGACGGTTCTAATGAGTACCCATAACCTTTGTCTTCAAACAAATCTTATCAAACTTCAAAGTGTATAGGATCATTTCACTAAAATAACCCTCCTACTACTGCGCATATTCGGGGAGCATCCCTGGTTTCACCGATGCTCTTGTTTAAAGATTTACCCTATATAAGCACATGTAAAACCAATTGAGGGCCCCGGAGCAGGGGCATTTTTGGCGCCAGCACTATAATTTGAAAATCGTGTTGGGGTCCACTAGATGAAGCTTCATACCAAATTTCAAAGACCTGGGCCTTGCTGTTTCTGAGGAGAAGATTTTTAAAGATTTTCCCTATATATAATCCTATGTAAAACCAAAGGGACTCGGGCGGGGGCATTTTTGGCCCTAGCACTATAAAATGAACAATCTTGGTAGGGGTCCACTACATGAAGCTTCATACCAAACATCAAAGACCTGGGCCTTGTGGTTTCAGAGAAGAAGATTTTTTAAGTTTTCGGTGAAAAAAATCTATTTTTGGGTTCTGTGACCTAGATGTGCAACGAACCGGAACCATTTGAACAACTTTGAAAGGGGACCACCTAAGGATCATTCCTGTGAAGTTTGGTCAAAATCCGATCAGTGGTTTAGGAGGAGATGTCGTTTGAAGAAATTGTTTATGAACAGATGGACGACGGACGAAAAGTGATCCCAAAATCTCACCTCGTCATTACATGACAGGTGAGCTAAAAATATTAGAATTTTTCATCTTTAAATTTTCATTTTGTTTCGGTGGTTAAGTCGTAATTGCACGACCCGCAGAAAAAGCAACCGACTGAAGTCGGTTGATTTCTAAGAGTGCCCTAAAATCACCGTGTCATTCTGTCATTCTGTCAGTCTGTCTGTCCGTCCGTAACCCGTTTGTGAAAATTGGTGATAGTGACTTAACCGCTTGGAATATTTAAACAATTTTTGGCATACTGATAGATATCAATGAGATCTAACCAATGAACTTGAGAAATATAACGTTCCATTTAGTATAGCCTCGCCGAGGCGAAAAATGTGAAAATTTTCGAACTGCTTCTCCTCGGAAACTGTTGGGCCGATTGAAGTCAAATTTCATATGGAGCCTCTATGGGATGGGGGAAACCAAAATTTGCTCATGGGGTCCAGGTCACATGACCAAACTGGCCGCCAAGCCATATATGGTCTGTCTGTCTGTCCGTCCGTAACCCGTTTGTGAAAATTGGTGATAGTGACTTAACCGCTTGGAATATTTAAACAATTTTGGCATACTGATAGATATCAATGAGATCTAACCAATGAACTTGAGAAATATTACATTCCATTTAGTATAGCCTCGCCGAGGCAAAAAAATGTAAAAATTTTCGAACTGCTTCTCCTCGGAAACCGTTGGGCCGATTGAAATCAAATTTCATATGAAGCCTCTATGGGATGGGGGAAACCAAAAGTTGCTCATGGGGTTCAGGTCACATGACCAAAATGGCCGCCAAGCCATATATGGTCTGTCTGTCTGTCCGTCTGTAACCCGTTTGTGAAAATTAATGATAGTGACTTAACCGCTTGGAATATTTAAACAATGTTTGGCATACTGATAGATATCAATGAGATCTAACCAATGAACTTGAGAAATATTACATTCCATTTAGTATAGCCTCGCCGAGGCGAAAAATGTGAAAATTTTCGAACTGCTTCTTCTCGGAATCCGTTGGGCCGATTGAAGTCAAATTTCATATGGAGCCTCTATGGGATGGGGGAAACCAAAATTTGCTCATTGGGTGCAGGTCACATGACCAGAATGGCCTCCAAGCCATATATGGTCTGTCTGTCCGTCCGTAACCTGTTTGTGAAAATTGGTGATAGTGACTTAACCGCTTGGAATATTTAAACAATTTTTGGCATACTGATAGATATCAATGATATCTAACCAATGAACTTGAGAAATATTACATTCCATTTAGTATAGCCTCGCCAAGGCGAAAAATGTGAAAATTTTCGAACTGCTTCTCCTTGGAAACCATTGGGCCGATTGAAGTAAAATTTCATATGGAGCCTCTATGGGATAGGGAAATCAAAATTTTGTCATAGGGTCCAGGTCACATGACCAAAATGGCCGCCAAGCCATATATGGTAAAAACCCTTCAAAAATAGTCTTCTCCAGAACCACTGGGCAGATTTCCACGAAACTTGATAAATAGCATCTGGGACGTAGGCCCATCATTAATTGCTAAAATGGTGACCCTGGGTTGACCTTGATCTTCTTTGGGTCCGTCCGTAGCCCGTTTGTGAAAATTGGTGATAGTGACTTAACCGCTTGGAATATTTAAACAATTTTTGGCATACTGATAGATATCAATGAGATCTAACCAATGACCTTGCGAAATATTACATTCTATTTAGTTTAGCCACGCCGAGGCAAAAAATGTAAAAATTTTCGAACTGCTTCTCCTCGGAAACCGTTGGGCCGATTGAAATCAAATTTCATATGAAGCCTCTATGGGATGAGGGAAACCAAAATTTGCTCATGGGGTCCAGGTCACATGACCAAAATGGCCACCAAGCCATATATGGTCTGTCTGTCTGTCCGTCCTTAACCCGTTTGTGAAAATTAATGATAGTGACTTAACCGCTTGGAATATTTAAACAATTTTTGGCATACTGATAGATATCAATGATATCTAACCAATGAACTTGAGAAATATTACATTCCATTTAGTATAGCCTTGCCGAGTCGAAAAATGTGAAAATTTTCGAACTGCTTCTCCTCGGAAACCGTTGGGCCAATTAAAGTCAAATTTCATATGGAGCCTCTATGGGATAGGGAAATCAAAATTTTGTCATAGGGTCCAGGTCACATGACCAAAATGGCCGCCAAGCCATATATGGTAAAAACCCTTCAAAAATAGTATTCTCCGGAACCACTGGGCAGATTTCCACGAAACTTGATAAATAGCATCTGGGACGTAGGCCCATCATTAATTGCTAAAATGGTGACCCTGGGTTGACCTTGATCTTCTTTGGGTTCCGTCCGTAACCCGTTTGTGAAAATTGGTGATAGTGATTTGACCGCTTGGAGTATTTAAACAATTTTTGGCATACTGATAGATATAAATGAGATCTAACCAATGAACTTGCGAAATATTACATTCCATTTAGTATAGCCTCGCCAAGGCAAAAAAAGTAAAAATTTTCGAACTGCTTCTCCTCGGAAACCGTTGGGCCGATTGAAATCAAATTTCATATGAAGCCTCTATGGGATGGGGGAAACCAAAATTTGCTCATGGGGTCCACGAAACTTGATAAATAGCATCTGGGACGTAGGCCCATCATAAATTGCTAAAACGGTGACCCTGGGTTGACCTTGACCTTCTTTGTGCCTAGGTCAAACTTTGACACATATGCTTTTGTATTTAAAAAAGTGAGAATGCATTTTATCCTGCAAACGATTCAGAATACAGTACTCAAGTATAAGATATATTTTTGCTCCTTACGATAAGGCGCATTTATTGGGGGAACCGTTTTATGTCCAGGTCACGTGACCGAAATGGCCGCCATACCCATATATGGTAACACTCATAAAGCTAAAAGCATCTGGCGGGTCGTGCACTTCAGCTGTAGCACTGGTGTTCTTTATTAATTGACTATCCTGTATTGATTGGAGGTCATCCATATTAACACCAGGTCAAAAACCAATAATCATGTTTTTTAATTGCACGACCCGCAGAAAAAGCGACCGACTGAAGTCGGTTGATTTTCTAAGAGTGCCCTAAAATCACCGTGTCATTCTGTCATTCGGTCAATCAGTCATTCTGTCTGTCCGTAACCCGTTTGTGAAAATTGGTGATAGTGACTTAACCGCTTGGAATATTTAAACAATTTTTGGCATACTGATAGATATCAATGAGATCTAACCAATGAACTTGGAAATATAACGTTCCATTTAGTATAGCCTCGCCGAGGCGAAAAATGTGAAAATTTTCGAACTGCTTCTCCTCGGAAACGGTTGGGCCGATTGAAGTCAAATTTCATATGGAGCCTCTATGGGATGGGGGAAACCAAAATTTGCTCATGGGGTCCAGGTCACATGACCAAAATGGCCGCCAAGCCATATATGGTTTGTCTGTCTGTCCGTCCGTAACCCGTTTGTAAAAATTGGTGATAGTGACTTAACCGCTTGGAATATTTAAACAATTTTTGGCATACTGATAGATATCAATAAGATCTAACCAATGAACTTGCGAAATATTACATTCCATTTAGTATTGCCTCGCCAAGGCGAAAAATGTGAAAATGTTCGAACTGCTTCTGCTCGGAAACCGTTGGGCCGATTGAAGTCAAATTTTATATGTAGCCTCTATAGGATGGGGAAACCAAAATTTGCTCATGGGGTCCAGGTCACATGACCAAAATGGCCGCCAAGCCATATATGGTAAAAACCCTTCAAAAATAGTCTTCTCCAGAACCAATGGGCAGATTTCCACGAAACTTGATAAATAGCATCTGGGACGTAGGCCCATCATAAATTGCTAAAACGGTGACCCTGGGTTGACCTTGACCTTCTTTGTGCCTAGGTCAAACTTTGACACATATGCTTTTGTATTGGAAAAGTGAGAATACATTTTATCCTGCAAACGATTCAGAATATAGTACTTAAGTATAAGATATATTTTTGCTCATTACGATAAGGCCCATTTATTGGGGGAACCGTTTTAGGTCCAGGTCACATGACCAAAATGGCCCCCATACCCATATATGGTAACACTCATAAAGCTAAAAGCATCCGGCGGGTCGTGCACTTCAGCTGAAGCACTGGTTTTGACAATTAATAAAATTGTCATTAATCAAGGAATTTCGTGTTGTCCCAGTTACAGGTCCTCAGTCAGCTGTATTGGCTTTGGCCTTCGGCATCCGGCCAATACACCAGACCTCGAACCTGTAACTGGGCCAATACAAAATTACTTGATTAATAACATCTTAGTTATTATGATTTGCAATGTTTCTATGTCATATTACAAGTTTCATACGTTGTTGGAAGATAAGAAATGACTCTAAATCACCATATTACACACATGTCATGCGATAAAAGACTTCTTTGAGCAAGGTTTGGCTGTCAAATGTGAGCTGCATTGACTTGGCTTCTGCAGGTAAGAAACTGTGGCACAAAATGAACGATAAAGAATCCTTTAGTTTAAAATATCAGAGCTGACATCTGGGTCCAGTTGATTAAAACTAATATACCGTATTCGCCCTAATTACCGCACCGTGCGCTTAGTTTTTTCAAAACCATGCCAAAACATCACAGTGAAAAATCTACCTAATTAGCGCACACTCGATGCGAAAACGATAGCTTCCCAGATGATGCATACTGATATTTAATGGGACGGAAAAGGATACTAAGCATTGCCTTCACTGTTGAAGAAATAACGGTAAGTTATCTTTATCGCTTTACTGTGAGAGCTTCGAGGGGGAGGTTACTGTAAAGTGTGCGCTTATGCATTTCCTTTTCAAAATTAGCTTAGGTGTGCACTTATAGGAGCATGTGCGGTAATTAGGGTGAATACGGTATTGTTAATGTATTCAGCACCTTTTGAAAAATTCCTATTCTTAAAGATAAAAACTGCTACTTAGGAGCAAATTCTTTCCTTTTAGGTAGACCAGACAAGCAAATAATTCTTCTGTTTAAGAAGAGTAGCTCACTCTTCAAAAGAGAGAAAAATTAACAGCTGATTCACCTGCATATGTATCTATTTCCCTTATATAAATAAACCAGTGGACCAGTGGTCCTATAAACGCTCACCTGACACCTGGTCCTGTTGTACATTTTAATGTTTTTATATATGTATATAGCCTCAGAGCAGGGGTACACAACTTGTGGGGACAAAATTTTGATGTCTAACAATGTGATAAAACTTTCCACCTATTCCTACCTTTCTGACAGTTCGAAGGCCATGCTTTCATTATGGTTTATTCCATTTGTCATATTTTTTTAATTTTTCATATTATTTAGGGAATGTCTGATTGACAATGTGCTGGGAAAGAGCACTTGACTCCATGATTTTCCACTTGTACAGTTTTATTTAATACCATCTACATTATAGGTGTTTCTTTGCAGTATGGTGGCTGGGACACAACGTGAATTTGTTTTATCAGTTCCTGGTCATTGCATTTTATCTACTTTGTGACCAGAAACAGCAGATGAGACCTATTTGATTGAAATTTTGCATTAACCCCAATTTTGTATTATATATTCCTTCCAATTCGGTATTCTAGAAATTATGTGCTTATTTTTTTAATTAATTTTAGGAGAGATACTGGTCTAGTGGAATTCATTTCACTGACCGTTCCAAGGCGGTTCTTCTGTCGCGGTTTATTTTTGTTATGGTATGTCTTTTGTATGTGTGTGTGTGTATCGCTTACATTATTTTATTTTGGATAGCCAATTGGCCATTTTGTGGGAAAGTAACTGTCCTTTTGGCTTTCCACTATTGATGTTTCCATTAGAGTCTAGTTATTTCATGTTTGTGTTTCTTTCCCTTTGGTGTCACTGATAGGAGCTGTGGGTTAATTGTATCTATTCCTGATCACTGCCTTCACTTCTATTTTCTAATATTGTATTTTGGAAATTCTCCTTTCAGTTCAGTTGTCACAAGCGTAAAAAGTAGTCCAGAGTTGTTCCATATTGTGTTAAACATTATCGGCTGACAATGCCTTGTGGTAGCCCCAAAAAGTGTGTCACAGAAATACAGAAGTTTTGCAACCAAAACAACAATTTGAATATGTTCTTATTTTATTGAAAATATTATTTTCACTTTTTCCCATGCAAAAGCCCAAGTCTGCAAATTTGACATAGCCATAAAATAGGTGAAAGCCATCCCAGGGTCACCATTTTTACAAAATATGATTGGCTCAAGTACCAGATGCTACACGCCAACTTTCAAGGTCATTGGCTTCATGGTTCTGGAGAAGAAGATTTTTGAAGGCTTTTTTACCATATATGGGCATGGCTGCCATCTTGGTCATGTGACAAAGACCCCGCGAACAAACTTTCGTTCCCCCATCCTACTGAAGCTCCACATGAAATTTGGCTTTGATTGGCCTCCCTGTTTTGGAGGAGAAGATCTTTGAAAATGGTGGACGGACGGACAACGGATGGACGGACGACAGACCATGGCTATACTATAAGCTCACCTATGAGCCTAAAGGCTCAGGTGAGCTAAAAATCAATTATTTTCACTTTTTCCCAAGCAAAAGCCTAAGTCCGCAAATTTGACATTGCCGTAAAATAGGTAAAGGTCAACCCAGGGTCACCATTTGAACAAATTATGATAGGCCCGTGTACCAGATGCTTCCTGCCAAGTTTCAAGGTCATTTGCCTTACGGTTCTGGAGAAGAAGAATTTCGAAGTGTTTTTACCATATATGGGCATGGCCACCATCTTGGTCATGTGACCTGGACCATATGAGCAAATTTTCATTTGTTCATCATATAAAGGATCCATATCAAATTTCACTTGAATTGGGCCAGCGGTTTCTGAGAAAAAACTGTTTGAAATATGGAACCTTGTTAATCTTGGTCCCAGGTCACTGAATGATGACTTTTCTTACCCATGAATCTTCATGTATTCATTTACTTTACCTGATCTACCAATTTGGTCACATTGTCTTCAATGGTTTCCTAAAAATCCATTATTTTCACTTTTTCCCATGCAAAAGTTACTTTACCTAATCTACAAATTTTGGTGACACTGTCTTTCACTGGTTTCCCTAAATATCCATTATTTTCACTTTTTCCTATGCAAAAGCCTAAGTCAGCAAATTTGACATTACTGTAAAATAGGTCAAGATCAACCCAGGGTCACCATTTGAACAAATTATGATAGGCCCGAGTACCATATGCTACATGCCAAGTTTCAAGGCCATTGGCCTTACGGTTCTTGAGAAGAAGAATTTCGAAGTTTCTTTACCATATATGGGCGTGGTGGCCATCTTGGTCATGTGATCTAGACCATGTTGGCAGCTTTTCATTTGTTCAACTCCCAAAGGCTCCATATTGAATTTCACTTCAATTGGCTCAGTAGTTTCTGAGAAAAATGTTTGAAATATGGAACCTGCGTGACCTTGGTCTAAGGTCAATTAATGACCTTGACCTTTCTTACACATAGATCTTCATGTATTCAGCTACTTTACCTTATCTACTAATTTTGGTGACACTGTCTTCAATGGTTTCCTAAAAATCCATTATTTTCACTTTTTCCCATGCAAAAGCCTAAGTCGGCAAATTTGACATTGCTGTAAAATAGGTCAAGGTCAACTCGGGGTCACCATTTGTACAAACTATGATGGGCCTGAGATCCATATGCTACATGCCAAGTTTCAAGGCCGTTGGCCTTACGGTTCTGGAGAAGAAGAATTTTTAAGGCTTTTTACCATATATATAGGCGTGACGGCCATCTTGGTCATGTGATCTAGACCGTATTGGCATGTTTTCATTTGTTCAACTCACAAAATCTCCATATTAAATTTCACTTAAATTGGCTCAGCAGTTTTGGAGAAAAAAATGTTTGAAATATGGATCCTGAATGACCTTGGTCTAAGGCCAATGAATGACCTTGACCTTTCTGACCCATAGATCTTCATGTATTCAGTTACTTTACCTGATCTACAAATTTTGGTGACACTGTCTTCAATGGTTTTCTATAAATCCATTATTTTCACTTTGCCCCATGCACAAGCCTACTTCGGCAAATTTGACATTGCTGTAAAATAGGTCAAGGTCAACCATGGGCCCGAGTACCATATGCTACATGCCAAGTTTCAAGGGCACTGGCCTTATGGTTCTGGAGAAGCTTTGTGTCACTATCCCCTCTGTAGGGATTTTATTGTACCCTGGGAGAAGAGAGTTTCATTCTGCACACAGACCAATGTCCTAGGTTAGTAACTAAGTGTGTCATATGGCATTGCTAGGGCTATATTATATTTAGATGCTCCTGGTTCATCATATGTAGACAAACATATCTCTGGCACATCCTGTGTTGTCAAGTCCTCTAGGAAATCATATGCCTGAACGGAACCTCTGTACCTGAATCAGGAAAATAAGATATATTAATACATGTTTATTAAATCTGTAGTAGTTATTATCAAGTTGACAACAGCCATTCAGAATTTAGTGTAAATCATATTCTCTAGTCCTCTGGGCCAATAGGTTCCACTTCGGAGTTTTGAAAATAACATCCGAGGTTAATGAGGGTCACTGGTGAGTTGTAGTTTGTCAAAACTAGCTGGTATTGTCCAGAACAGAATCCACCCCTATACTTTTCAGTTCTGCAGTGGGGTCCTCGCTTAGACAGCATATATAACCCTTTTAAAGTACATATTTGAAAGTGTACAATGAAATTACCATATTACCAGTGTGGTCATAGCAAAGCCCCAAAAAATGAAGTTTAGCATATTTTCATAATACAACTGAAGGCAATTTCATTAATTTAAACCACAGTCATTTACAAAAGAGTAAACTGATATTAGTTTTCCTGCACAAAAGTATAGGTAAAACCATTGCATTACCTCTTGGAGTTGATGTCACTGGAGTCCACAGAAAGTTTTCCATAATTTACAAATTTTACAAACCTTAATGTGGATCAACTTTATGAAATTAACACAGTCAATATTAAATGGCTCTAGCACGCTCAGACCATAAAATCTTTCTCAAGACAGAGTTAATTTGAGGCTTTAACCTTTACCCTGCTGTAGGCGACAAGCCCTATCTTTGCAAACAGTGTAGATCCAGATCAGATGGCTTCTGAAGAAGCCATCTGATCAGGATCTACACTGTTTGACATTCAGTTTACGAATTTGTAGCAATAAATTACATCAAGTACTTTGATTGGTTGATATAACGAAATGGGTGTGGCTTAGATGAATATTCAGCAGGTTAAAGGTTAAGGGTAAATCATGGCGTCATGTCAGGAGGCATAATTTATTACAGGAATATCTTTCCGATTTTCTTTATCATAAAAGTATGTCATGTGTACACAACAGAATTACACTTTCGGATGAGTCTTTAAACCGAGGTCCCGTCCACGTATGACCTTAGCTGTTGGAGGTACGTAAAACTCAAAACACTCACTCAGTCATTCAACAGAATTGCCTTGTGGAGGCGATTCTAATGATACACAAGATAACGAGATACATTTTCTTCTTAAAATCAAAACACAATCCCCCAAAAATTCTCCCAAACATATAAACACCTGCATTTAAGAGAATTTTTATAGGGACATAAGAACAAGTTCTAAACAGGCGTGGAAAACGAAGCACTAGTATTCAGGCCATCAAAGTTCCACTATTATTATTATTATTATTATTGCCTCGATGCCAGTTATAGATCTTCTAGCATATTATTTAGCACTATCCGAATCCCTGCTGTGACATTTAGATCAAGGTCATAATAGAAATGAAGGCAATGATCAGGAATTGATATACCATAGCTCCCATCAGAGACACAAAAGGGAAAGGAAAACAAACAATGAACTAGAAATGTATCCATAGGACACGGATGCCCCCGCCTGAAAATATGTATAAGTTCGTATTAATCCATAGAAAGTTACTGACGATGTTTAAGTTTTACACCTTTTTTCACATTTGACCTCCTATTTTAACCTTATATGTATGACCTTGACCTTGGAGGTACGGACCTGGGTTTTGCATGTGACACATCGTCTCATGATGATTAACATTTCTACAAAGTAATTTCAAAATCCATCCAGAAATAAGAAATTTATTGACTGCGTTTAAGTTTCGGACCCTCTTTTGACCTTTGACCTCTCAAGTATGACATTGTCCTTTGAGGTACGGACCTGGGTTATGCATGTGACACATAGTCTCATGATGGTTAACATTTCAACAAAGTAATTTCAAAATACATCCAGAAATAAGAAAGTTATTGACTGCGTTTAAGTTTCGAACAAACGAACGAACGGACGGACAGCAGCAACGCTATATGCCCTTCCACCATTCTTGGAATGGCGGGGACATAACAAAAAGACAGTTATGGAAACAACAATAGTGGAAAGCCAAAAGGACAGTTACTTTCCTACAAAATGGTCAACTGGCTATCCAAACAAAATGTGTGTGTGAATTCGGGTTTAACGTCGCTTTCAACAATTTTTCAGTCATATCACGACGGTGTCTGGTTGCGACAGGGAGCTCAATGCTCACTTTTATAGTGCTGCCTCACTGAAGTATCATGTCCCAGACACATTACATAATACCACACCCAGTCACATTATCCTGACACTGGGTCGACCCGTCCTAGCTCTACCCCGTAAATCTGAGTGCCAAGCAAGGAGCAGCTAGTACCATTTTTAAAGACTTTGGTATGTCGCGGCCCGGGATCAAACCCGTGACCTCCCGGACACTCTACCAACTGAGCTATCGGGGCCGGTCCCAAAACAAAATAATATAAGCGATACACATTAACTAAAAATGTTTCAATTTCAAACTAGAGGGCCATGATGGCCCTGGATCACTCACCTGATCCACAGTGTAACAAGTGGGCCCTGGCAAGGGCCATTATTGTCCCCAGGACTATAATTAACTTTATCTTGTGGGGGGTCTAAAAGGTGACACTTCATACCAAAAATCAAAGACCGGAGTCTTTCGCTCAGGTCGATGGGCATGGTGGGCGAAGCTTGCTTACCAAGTAATGCTTACAATCCGCGGACGCCTGACTATACTCTTCTGGAGTCCATGTCTGTTGATCTGAACATTGATATTTGCCATTTTGCCTATGGACTAATGATTTTGGATAAACGCTTTGGTACTACGACCTAAACTACCTTTCAAACAAGAAGATTTTTAAAGTTTTTCCTTATACAAGTCTAAATAAAACCTTGGGCCCCAGGGCTATTATCTGAACAGTTTTAGTCTAGGTCCACTAGACAAATCTTCATACCACATATCAAGGAACTGAGCCTTCTGGATTCAGACAAGAAGATTTTCCCTATATAAGTAAAAGTAAAACCAAAGGGCCCCGGAACAGGGACATTTTTGGCCCCAGGGCTATAATTGGAACAATCTTGATAGAAGTCCACAAGACGAAGCTTCATACCAAATATCCAACACCTGAGCCTTCTGGTTTCAGACAAGAACATTTTAAAGGTTTTCACTATATAAGTCAATGTAAAACCAAAGGGCAAAAGGGCATTTTGGCCCCAGGGCTATAATTTGAACAATCTTGATAGAGGTTCACTAGATGAAGCTTCACACGGTTTCAGAGAAGAAGATGTTTTTAAAGATTTTTCCTATATAAGTCTATGTAAAACCAAAGGGCCCCTCGCCGGGGGCATTTTTGGTGCAAGGGCTAAAATTAAAATATCTTGGTAGAGGTCCACTAGATAGAGCTACACAACAAATATCAAAGACATGGGCCTTGTGGTTTTAGTAGAAGATTTTTTTAAGATTTTTCCTATATAAGTCAATGTAAAACTAAAGGGGCCCGAGGTGGGGGCATTTTTGCCCCAGGGCTATAATTTGAACAATCTTGATAGAGGTCCACAAGACGAAGCTTCATACCAAATATCAAACACCTGAGCCTTCTGGTTTCAGACAAGAAGATTTTTAAAGCTTTTCCATATGTTAAATAGAAATAAAGGCAATGATCAGGAATCGATACAATTAACCCACAGCTCCCATCAGAGACATCAAAGGGAATGAAACACAAATATGAAGCAACATACTCCACTGAAACACCAACAGCCGAAAGCCAAAAGGAGAGTTACTTTCCCACAAAATGGCCAATGGGCTATCCAAAATAAAATAATATAAGCGACACAAACACCCAAAGACAAACCATACCAAAAATAAACTGTGTCAGAAGAACCGCCTTGGAACGGTCAGTGGAAACGAATTCCACTGGGGGCTTATATCGATTTTACATGGGCACAATCTATGTAAAATCAAAAGGCCCCAGGGCGGGGGCAGTTTTGGCCCCAGGACTATAATTTGAACAATCTTGGTAGAGGTCCGCTAGTAGAGGGGCACACGAAATATGGAAGGCTTGTGCCTTGCGGTTTCAGGGGAGAAGATTTTTTAAGTTTTCATTAAAAAATCTATTTTTAGCTTCCGTGACCTTGATGTGCAACGGACGGAAACCATTTGAACATCTTTGAAAGGGGACCACCTAAGGATCATTCCTGTGAAGTTTGGTCAAAATCCGATCAGTGGTTTAGGAGGAGATGTCGTTTGAAGAAATTGTTTATGCACGGACGGACGCACGCACGACGACGAACGAAGTGATCCCAAAAGCTCACCTCGTCATTATATCACATTTGAGCTAACAATGTGTATGTAGACGAGTTTTATCTTGAGGATGAAAGATCTTGTTTCTAAAAGCCAACAAGAGTAGTTTACAAACGGCATCATCCATGATTATACAACTGAAGAAATAATACAACTGAAAATTAGTATAGCTATAAAATGATTGTAGTTTAATCAGTATAGCTCTTAAATGGTTGTAGCTCATTTCTTTTGTCCCCGCCCATCGGGGTTGGACAAATAGATAAGGCTGCATGATGCTTCCATGCAGAGCTGAAACTGACCGCACATGAGTACTGGTAAACCGCTTAGAAGGATTAAGCCTGCCCAGGCAAAGTGGTACGAGTCAGACCGTCCATGCAAATAAGCCCTATTGGTTTCATTCGGCGGCAGGGACTGAGATGTCATTTCATCTTAGTTTCGAGTCCCAAAAAATTGGAATCAACGTCTCAAAAATTACCTGATTGGGATGGTAAACATAAAGTAAACAAACAAACAAACAAGCTCATTTATTTGTTGTAAGGAAACCTACAATGTTGATAAGTGAGTTATTTCTTTAAAACCGTATCGTTACCTGACATGAATGTTTCGAACTTTCGGGACAGTCATTTAAACTTGTGATACACGTTTTGACACTTCAGATATGTAAGTAATATCCAGAGTTGTAAATGATTGTGTGTACCAGCTGGCAATATGCATGATTTTTTTTAATAATAATTATGTTAAAACTTTTTATCAAACAGAAAACAGGTGTACTATAACAAAAATAACTGCGACAGAAGAGCCGCCTTGGAACGATCAGTGAAATGTATTTCACTGGGATAGGGCTTAAATCGATTTTACGCGGCCGCAATCCTCGCCCTTACTTCCGTCGCAATTTAGAAAAATAATTTGTTCAGTCCACATGATACTACGAGAGTATGTTGAGCATTAAGCCATCTAAGAATGGAAGCTTAGCATTCTGAAACTAGTGAACAAACGCATTTCTTTCTATTCTCAAAATACTTATCACCTCCTAAACCAAAGCTGTCTTTACGTCACCTTAAACAAGAATTTCATAAGAAAATAGAAGTGAAGGCAATTATCAGGAATCGATACAATTAACCCACAGCTCCCATCAGAGACAGCATGTTTTGAGAAGTATGTTTGGCTCCAGCATACAAGGTTGCTGACAATGGCGTGGTTGCTTGACGGCTCCACTATGTTAATACTTCAGCAAGAGTTTCGTGATACTAAGGCCTATGAACAATAACATCTGAATGTAGAAAGGGCTGTGGTTGATGACCACATTTGTCATTCAGCGACCAAGTTTGTTGTATGTGTTACAAAAGGTTATCCTAAACTTCATAAAAAAGATCATACAGAGCATGGTTTATTGCTAATTTTAGCTCTTGCACCAGCACTGAACATTCCAAATTATAAACTTCAGTCAGCACGATACTACGAGAGTATATTGAGCATAAAGCCATCAAACAGTGGAAACTTAGCATTCTAAAACTAGTGAACAAACGTATTTCTTTCTACTCTCAAAATACTAACTTATCACCTCCTAAACCTAAGACGTTTTTATGTCACCTGAAACAGTTAAAACTAGGTATTCAAGAATTTCATCAGAAAATAGAAGTGAAGGCAATGATCAGGAATCGATAAAATTAACCCACAGCTCCCATCAGAGACAGTATATTTTGAGAAGTATGTTTTGGCTCCAGTTTGCAAAGCTGTTAACAATGTCGTGGTTGTTTGACGCCTCCACTATGTTAACACTTCAGCAAGAGTTACTAGGGCCTATGAACTACCACCTTTGGCTGTAGAGAAGGCTGTGGTTAATGACCAAATGTGAATTCCAGCAAAAAAGTTTGCTGTATGTGTTACAGAAGATTACCTAAACTTCATAAAAGATCATACAAAGCAAATTTTAGCTCTTGCACCACCACTGAACATTCCAAATTATTAACTTCATGCCTTACTGCCATAAAAACAACAACAAAACATGTGATTAAATATTACAACAAAGTCCTTAAAAGATCAGAGAGAGGTCTGTTTTGGTCTATAAAACATTCTAATGAGGTTTTAAATAAGTTGAAATCCAGGCATTTTTGTGCTCCATGTTCGTCTGCTTAAGGGTTTTCCATGCTTTACACTACACTTTCTCATAATCTTATAATAGAAAAACTTAATGATTTAATTGAACGAATATTACATAGAGAAGATTCCCCTTTATCTTGCATATAATGTAAGAAACGCATTTTGTCACTTCTGAAAACAATAAAAATTCATAACACTATTGGTTGGATTTTAAGTAATTTTTAAAAGGCACCTTTTTGTAAAGAAGTTCTTATCATATTTTGGAATCCCGAAGCTAATGCTATGACGTAAAATGTTCTGCAGGATTATTATTAGTAAGACATGTATTATTTCCAAGAAATAGCTGACTAAATATATGTCATGGGCTAATAAGGTAATCACACAGTTGTAATGTAGAAAGTATATTTAGCATAAGCGAAATCACTATGGAAACTATATCTTTGAATTAGCATAATAAGGTCACATGACCTTAGGATATAAAAGAGCACTGCGCTCCTTGGTTTGGGGCTTTTGGTGATTGGTTTTGGGGCTTTGGGTTATTGGTTTGGGTTAAGAAACTAAGAAATAATGGAAACGTATTTCGAACCTGGGTAGTCGTTTGTTGTAGACATTTAAACTTAGTCACTATACGAGTGTTGAATGTCTCCTTATTACACAACGCGAAGGACATGATATAGTATAAAAGTAATTCTTTTTGGTGCCCGTTGACCAGATTATTCACCTTTTGGACTTTATTTGTGGACAATAACAATGGCATTTTATGACATGTGCATATGGATGCCAAAATCTTTCAACAAACTACGTAACGACGATCATTCAACGCAAGGATCATACTGGTAGGTACTTTCACATATTTACATGACAAAGGAAAATGTGTACAGGTATAAGAGGTACACAAGAATATTTCTGAATGCAATGATAATTTGCATACCACAAAAAATATCAGTAGAGAAGCATGCGAGCTGATGGGTACACAGGAAGGTATACATGAAGTGATTTGTAAATCACCGACGAGAGACATATATGTTTGATAGTATGATGAACAGTTGGCCTACGAATGCGTGTGGAACTATATAAACGGTGTTGCTGTAGAAACAATGTATCGACGTAAAACTGTGTGAACTATATATTGGACATGTCGATTAGCTGATTCAACACTAACCTATGAAGGGAAACCCCAAACTTTTCAGTAGTGACGTCATGGAACTACGAATGAACAATTGTTGGCGCACATTTTGGACATAAGAAGAATCGTGTGAATTGCTTACCTGAGAGAATTTATTGTTGCCGAGAATTTTCCGTGAAATTTTAGGGACATGAAAATAATAACAGACTGAGACTGATATGTCAGATAATTTCTTCTGGAAATTCAGAATACCTGGTAATTTGCCATCATCACTCCAGACAAAAATAAGATAAGTCCAAGACTTTCGTCCAGGTAATTAGCTATTGTGAAATTGGAGACCGAAGTAACAAACCAAACAGATTAGCCAAACTATTGTTGTGCATCGGACAGTTAACATCAAACCATCCTGCTGGAGTATATTTGTTATACTTATTGAGTTGAAAACAGAGGATTTTTATTTATTTTATACAGACCAACGTGACATAAACATCTTATCATTTCGTTTGAATCGTGGTTCCGTTCATGAAAGGTGTGATCATCGACGGCATGCACCTGGCATAGGAAATCGTCCAAGAGTACATGCCATGCTAAAACGACAGAAGAGCGAGATGAACAGCAAAACTAAAGTGCTACATAAAACCTTGCAAACAGATTTTACTCTTTAGATTTACGTTATACTCTAATCTTTTATCGGAAATTTAGTTGTCGTTCGATCAAGCTGTGTAAAAATTGTTTAGAGTATTTACCTGGAATATACTTGTGCAAAACTTAATCTTTAATTGATTTTAGTTATGGTTAGAATATTTTGGTTAAACGAAAATGGTATCATGATAAACATATTGTTGGGAACTGTTATCAGACAGAGACACCTGTGATTCTGAAAGATGAAAGAAAAAAAAAACTATGATGAAGAAGAGCACTGAACTTTAAAAGAGAAAACGAAAGAGAAAGACTCAGTTAGTGCTTTACAATGTATATATGAATTGTGCATGCTACTATATATGTGTAGTTCTTTAAGTACCAGGGTTATGTGAAGCAAATATAATTGGGCATTTGGAAAACTTAAGGATAAAAATCCCTAAAAGTCTTTGGTTAGGAAGGAATTTATAACACTATTGGTTGGATTTTAAGTAATTTTTATAAGACACCTTTTTGAAAATAAGTTCTTATTATATTTTGGAATCCCGAAGCTAATGCTATGACGTAAAATGTTCTGCAGGATTATTATTAGTAAGACATATTATTTCCAAGAAATAGCTAGCTTAATATATGTCATGGGCTAATAAGGTAATCACACAGTTGTAATGTAGAAAGTATATTTAGCATAAGCGAAATCACTATGGAAACTATATCTTTGAATTAGCATAATAAGGTCACATAGCCTTAGGATATAAAAGAGCACTGCGCTCCTTGGTTTGGGGCTTTGGGTTATTGGTTTTGGGTTATTGGTTTGGGTTAAGTAACTAAGAAATAATGGAAACGTATTTCGAACCTGGGTAGACGTTTGTTGTAGACATTAAAACTTAGTCACTATACGAGTGTTGACTTTCTCCTTATTACACAACGCGAAGGACATGATATAGTACTACAAATTACACATTGATTGTGGTCATGTCAGAAAGTGTGTGAAGGTTTCACCTTTCTACTTGACAAAAAATACATAAGATTTGGTATGAAGCTATTTAGATAAATTGTGGGTATTCCGATGGGCAAGAATTGCACACCCCTTGTGGGTGATCTGCAGTTTTGTTATGAGATTTCATGATGTCCCATCCCGTTGAAAACCAACCTGAAATCATTTAAGCCTTTAGCTATACTTCTTGATATTTGGACGATTTATTAAATATTGACAATACCTATTTCCATGGTTTCATCAGACAAATTTTACCCCCCCCACCCAGAACTTCAGTTAAATAAAGCAAATTCTGATACGAAGGCCCCGTCTTCAGATTTATATCTATCTATCGAAGATGATTTTGATTTTGAGATTATAAATTTTCCTTTCTTAGATGGTGATGTTTTTTGTGCCATATCCTATAGCGTTTACATTTCGCACTTAATTTGATTTGCCAGAATGTCTAGTCATGTAATTCACTTCAAAACTCGTAATAAATTGTTAACAGCTAAACTTCTTAATCGGGGTTATCAATATAATAAACTATGCATAGTCTTTTCTAAGTTTTAAAGACGTCATTCCGATTTAGTTTCAAAAATTAAATGTTGGACTTAAATCTCTTCTGCGACAGTCTATTGGAACCCGAATTTTATGGTGACTTAGTATATAAATTCAGAAAAATATATACTATGAAGATATCCTAAATGGTGCGTACAAGTATGTTATTGACATATGGACAGACGGATGGACAGACAGATGGTCAGACAGGGCCATGCTATAATATGTCCACTTTTTATAATTGGGAATATACACAGTAATAAAGTTACATCAATATTTTCCAGTTGGTTCTCAACTTATAGCATGCAAAAGAATTGCAAAACAAGATGTGTTTGTGAAACACGAACATGTCCCCGGGCATGGTCATTTTTTATTCAAAGTTGCTCACAGTTCAAGATTTTGTTTGTGTGGGAAGCCCTTGACACAAGAAACTTACATGCCAAATATGAAAGCTCTATCTTAAACGGTTAAAAAGTTATGAACAATAATAATTTTTTGTTTAAAGTAGGTCATGGTCACAGGTAAAAAAAAATGTATGAATGTAAAGCTCTTGTCACAAGGCACCTACATGCCAAATATTAAGGCTCTATCTTAAACGGTTCAAAAGTTATGAACAATTTTATTTTTTCTTTTAAGTGGGTCAAAGGTCAAGGTCATGGTCCAAACATTTTGCATGAATGAAAAGCTCTAATCACAGGGAACCTACATGCCAAATATGAAAGCTCTATCCCAAACGGTTTGAAAGTTATGACAAAAAATGTTTATTTTTTTTAAGTAGGTCACAGGTCAAAATTTTTGCAGGACTGTAAAGCGTTTGTCACAAGGAACCTACATGCTAAATATGAAGGCTGTATCTCAAACGGTTCAAAAGTTATGAATAATGTTAACTTTTTCTTTTATGTAGGTCAAAGGTCAAGGTCACAGGTCAAAATGTTTTTGTGTGAATGTAAAGCTCTTGTCACAAGGAACCTACATGCAAAATATGAAGGCTCTATCTCAAACCGTTCAAAAGTTATGACCAAAATGTTATTTTTTATTTTAAGTAGGTCAAAGGTCAAGGTCACAGGTCAAAAATCTTTGCATGAATGTAAAGCTTTTGTCACAAGGAACATACATGCTAAATATGAAGGCTGTATCTCAAACGGTTCAAAAGTTATGAAGGCTGTATCTCAAACGGTTCAAAAGTTATGACCAATGTTAACTTTTTCTTTTATGTAGGTCAAAGGTCAAGGACACAGGTCAAAATTTTTTGTGTGACTGTAAAGCTCTTGTCACAAGGAACCTACATGCAAAATATGAAGGCTCTATCTCAAACTGTTAAAAGTTATGACCAAAATGTTATTTTTTATTTTAAGTAGGTCAAAGGTCAAGGTCAAATTTTTTTGCATGAATGTAAAGCTTTCGTCACAAAGAATATACATGCAAAATATGAAGGCTGTATCTCAAGTGGTTCAAAAGTTATGACCAATGTTATTTTTTTCTTTTAAGTAGGTCAAAGGTCAAGGTCAAGGTCACAGGTCAAATTTTTTTGCATGAATGTGAAGGTCTTGTCACAAGGAACCTACACGCAAAATATGAAGGCTCTATCTCAAACCGTTCAAAAGTTATGACCAAAATGTTATTTTTTTATTTTAAGTAGGTCAAAGGTCAAGGTCAAGGTCACAGGTCAAATTCTTTTGCATGAATGTAAAGCTTTTGTCACAAGGAACATACATGCTAAATATGAAGGCTGTATCTCAAGTGGTTCAAAAGTTATGACCAATGTTATTTTTTTCTTTTAAGTATGTCAAAGGTCAAGGTCAAGGTCACAGGTCAAATTTTTTTTGTATGAATGTGAAGGTCTTGTCACAAGGAACCTTCAGGCCAAATATGAAAGCTCTATCGCAAACGGTTCAAAAGTTATGGCCAACGTTAAAGTTGTCCACGTACAAACCAACAAACCTACAAACCAACAAACAAACAAACAAACAGACAGGGCAAAAACAATATGTCCCCGCTATCGCTACCGGGGACATAAAAAAGCAAAGGGACATAACTCTGCAACTAAGCAACTGAAAGCAACTTTTATTATATACCATACGTTGTCCTGACGTAATACACATTCCTTTAAGAAGATAAACATAACCCTGAAGATATCCCTGTCCGTTTAATACAAGAATGTTTGGAAAAAAATAAATCAAAGGGGCATAACTTGGATACTAAGAAAGTGGAAACAATGATTCTTGTGGGCGAACGCCATCCTGACATAATATATATTCCAAACAAAAGCTGCACTAGGGGCACATTATATGCCAGTTTGCATAAAAAGCAAAGGGACATAACTCTGCAACAAAGCAACTGAAAGCAACTTTTATTATATGTCATACGTTGTCCTGACGTAATACACATTCCTTTCAGAAACTAATGATACCCCTGAAGATATCCCTGTCCGTTTAATACAAGAATGTTTGGAAAAAATAAATCAAAGGGGCATAACTTGGATACTAAGAAAGGGGAAACAATGATTCTTGTGGGCGAAACGCCATCCTGACCTAATATATATTCCAAACAAAAGCTGCACTAGGGGCACATTATATGCCAGTTTGAAAAACATAATCAAAGGTGCATAGTTTTGAGACTAACAGAGGGGAACAATCCTTTGTCTGTCCGATACGTCATCCAGACCTGATACATATTCTTCTAATGGTTTATGATTTATGTAGCTTACAAGAATGTTTGGAAAAATAATCACAGGGCATAATTTGGGAACTAAGAAAGGGGGAGAAATCATTCGTGTGCACCACTTGACCTAATACATATTCATATAAAGTTGCATAAAGATATACTGAATAATTACTGAGTTATGGAGCACAAAATAATTTCTGGATAAAATTAATCAAAGGGGGCATGACTTGGAAACTCAGTCATTGTTGTGCGCGACATGTCATCTTGACCTAATACATATTCCCATTAAGTTGCATGAAGAAATGCCAAATAGTTACTTCAAGAAAGTTTAACTGTCTAACTGTTGGTTTTCTTTTGCGCCAGTATTTCAGTGGTTTCTTGCTGTCGAGTCCTCACCATTGTTTCATCTCTGTGGCTGTTTGATTTTTTTGTGTTCAGGGGGATGTTGCACTGTTGAGTTAGGAGGCCTTCGTGCTGACAGAACAAATTATTTGTCTAAATCGCGACGGAAGTAAGGGCGAGGATTGTGGGTGTACAAAAAATTGATTTAAGAACCCCAGTGGAATATGTTTCACTGACAGTTCCAAGGTGGTTCTTCTGTCGCGATTTATTTTTGTTATGGTTTGTCTTTCAGTGTTTGTATCACTTATTTTATATTGTTTCTGTTAGCCAGTTGGCCATTTTGTGGGAAAGTAACTGTCGTTTTGGCTTTCGGCTGTTGAGGTTTCCAGGGTCTGTTGTTTCATGTTTGTGTTTCTTTCCCTTTGGTGTCTCTGATGGGAGCTGTGGGATAATTGTATCGATTCCTGATCACTGCCATCACTTCTTTTTTAAGGACGGACAGTTTGGAAAAAAAATAATCAAAGGGGCATAACTTGTAAACTACAAAAGGGGGAACAATCGTTTTTGTAGGCCACAGGTCGGCTTGACCTAATACATATTCCTTTAAAGCTGCATGAAGATATCCTTTACAGTTACAAAGCGAACAAGATTTTTAAAAAAATAAAATAAATCAAAGTGGCATTACTTGTAAACTAAGAAGGAGGGAACAATCATTCTTGTGCATGACACGTCAGCTTGAAATTATACATATTCCTGTACTAAGAAAGGGGCAACAATCATTCTTGTGCGCGAGACATCGTCCTGACCTAATACATATTCCTGTGAAGTTGCATCAGGAAATCCCTAACAGTTACTGAGTTATGGAGCATACATGAATGTTTACTGGCGGACAAATGGATGGACAGACAGCACCATGCAATAATATGTCTATTTTTTTTTCAAAACGGGCATATAAAAAGCTGCATGAAGATATCCCTCATGGTTACTGAAATATAGTGTGTACAAGAATGTTTGGAAATATTAACCAAAGGGGCATAACTCGAAAAATAAGATGGGGGAACGATCATTCTTGTGTGCCACACGTGATCTTGACCTTATAAATAATTCTATAAAGTTGCATGAAGATATCCCTAAGGAATACTGCGTTATGGAGCGTATAAAAATTATCAAAGAGCACAACTTGGAAACTTAGAAAGAGGGACAATCGTTCTTGTGCGCCTCATGTCGTCTTCAACCTAACTCACATTCTATTAGTACTATAAAAGGGTTATCATTTGGAAGCAAGGAATACACCACAGAACTGATAAATAAGGAGTGTACGTGTTTTCGGGGCCAGACTAGCTAGTTTCGGCCAATTAAGCCTCATCAGTGACCCTCAAATATTTTCAAAATTCCACAATGGAATCAATGATCCCAAAGGACAAGAAAATATAATCTACACCATGATGTAGGGCAGGGAGACGTTTTACCGCCGCCACACATTCCCACACACCAGCTGTAGTGAAGTTAAATATGTACTATAAAAGGGTTATCCTTTGGAAGCAAGGAATACAACAAAGAACTAATAAATAAGGAGTGTACGTGTTTTCTGGGCCAGACTAGCTAGTTTCGGCCAATTATAAAAAGTAGAAGTAAAACAAAGACCAGGAATCGATACAGTTAACTTACTCCACCCATCAAAGACACCAAAGGGAAAGAAACACAAACATTAAGCGACCAGACCATAATGGAAACCTAAACAAAGGAAGGCCATAAGGACAGTTACTTTCCAACAAAATGGCCACATGGCAATCCAAAATAAAAAGACACAAGCGATACACACAGTAAGTAACAAACAACACCATAAATAAACCGCCACAGAAGAACCGCCTTGGAACGGTCAGTGAAAAGACCTCCACCGGTGGGCTTAAATCTATTCCACGTGGCCACAATCCTCGCCCTTACTTCCGTCGTGATTTAGACAAATAATTTGTTCAGTCCGCATGATGGCCTCCTAACGCATCAGTGCAACATCTCCGTGAACACAAAAAATCAAGCTGCATGAAGAAACCCCTCATGGTCACTACAAGAAAGTTTGAAAGTTTACGGACAGAGCTTTCAAAAAATAATCAAAGGGGCATAACTTGGAAGCTAAGACAGGGGGATCATCATTCTTGCGTTCGACAAGTTGTCTTGACTTAATACATGTACACTTACCTATAAAGTTACATGAAGATATCCCTAATGATTACGAAGTTATTCAGGACACAAGAATTTCTGGAAAAAATAATCAAAGGGGCATAACTTGAAAACTAAGACAGACTGAAAAATTTTTCTTGTGTAGGACACGTCGTCTTGACCTTATACATATTCCAGTAAAATTGCATGAAGAAATCCCAAATGGTAGCGTACAAATATGTTTTTACAGGTGGATGGATGGATGGATGGACTGATTGATGGATGGATGGAAAGCACCACGCCATAGTATGTCCGTTTTTCAAAACGGGCATGTAAAAAGATGCATGAAGATATCACTAATGGTTACTGTAATATAGAGTGTACAAGAATATTTGGAAACTAAGAAAGGGAAAAAAAAACATTCTTGTGTGACATGTTTTCCTAATCTAATACATATTTCTATAAAATTGAACGAAGATATCCTGAAAGATTACTGTATTATGGAGAGAACAAGAATCTTAGGAAAATTAATCAAAGGGGCATTACCTGAAAACTAAGCCAGTGGAAAAATCATTCTTGTGTGAGGCATGTCGTCATGACCTAATATATATTCCTATTTAGTTGCATGAAGATTTATCTAACAGTTACTGAGTTACAGCACATGTACGAAAGTTAGGAAAAAATATGATCAAAGGGCATCACTTGGAAACTAAGAAAGGGGGAACAATCATTCTTGTTTGTGACACATCATCGTGACCTAATACATATTCCAATTAAGTTGCATGAAGATATCCTGAAATGTTACCAAATTACAGAACGTACAATCAAATAATCAAAGGGGCATAATTTGGAAACTCAGAAAAGGGGAACGATCATTATTTTTCACGGCAAGTCCTCCTGACCTTATTCATATTCCTATCAAATTGGATGAGCTAGGGTCGGCAACATTATTTCGTAGAGATTGATCATGAAATCTTTCTATGGTCATTCTCTCTCTTCCGCTGATTCAAGAGGGGCAGTTGTCAGTTCCTGGCGAAAGAATGCGCACTGTACTGGTTAACAGCCTGCGTGTAAGCCTGTCCATAAAAAGTGTGGATAGGTAAGCTGATTGGCTCAAAAATGACCTAAATAATGTTGACTGTGCCGTTAAGCTCAAATACAAACGGATGAATATATCCTGAACAGTTACCAAATTAAAGAGCGCACACGGATGTTTATAGAGCGTGCAAGTAAGTTTATGGACGGACGTTCATACAGATGGACATTTTGTAGATACTACAGAGTAAATTTTTCGGCTCAAAATACCCAACAAGTCGCTTAAATATGCAACAAGTCCCTTACATTTTTTGGTTACTTACTTTTGACGCTTATGGAATAAATGGCAAATACCCAATTCATGTCTACCCAATATATGGCTGCGCACACACTCGACCATACAGCACAGGCCATAATAAGTCTTTCTTTTCAAAACGGGCATATAAAAATAAGGTCAGATTACCTGCTATGAGAAGCTACTTCAAAGTCTTCATTTTGAGGAAATTTGTCTGTAGGAATATTCCCAATTAGCAACTGTTTATCTTGGAATTTACAGTATTGTACTGGATGTCTGTGGAAAGAAAAAATATAAAAACGCATTTAAACTGAAACAAATATAAATAGAAAGCTAGAAGGAATTACCAAGATGTGGGGAAGATGGATATTTCTATGACTTTATGTACACAAGGAAATTCTAGTCAAGTCATGTTCTTTGATTTCCGAAACACCAGACAAAGTAGAAGTAAAACAAAGATCAGGAATTGATACAATTTACTTACTCCACCCATAAAAGACACCAAAGGGAAAGAAATACAAACATTAAGCGACCAGACCATAATGGAAACCTAAACAAAGGAAGGCCATAAGGACAGTTACTTTCCCACAAAATGGCCATATGGCCATCCAAAACCAAAAGACACAAGTGATACACACAGTAAGTAACAAACAACAACATAAATAAATCGCCACAGAAGAGCCGCCTTGGAACGGTCAGTGGAAGATTTCCACTGGGGGGCTGAAATCGATTTTACGTGGCCACAATCCTCGCCCTTACTTCCGTCGCGATTTAGACAAATAATTTGTTCAGTCCGCATGAAGGCCTCCTAACTCATCAGTGCAACATCTCCGTGAACACAAAAATCAAAGACCTTCAACAACAGAAAGCCATATTGTTTTTCTTGGTACTCTGTTTTCACCCACCTCTCATTAATGAGCAGCTCAAAAATGAACTACAGTACAGAGTAAACAAAAACAAAACAAACAAAACACACACACACGAACATGGGCTAGTCCATTTCCATACACCTGGTTTGCTATTGAGATTCCATAAAAATGCCTAATTTCATAGCAAATTATTCAACTCCGAATGTTTTGTCCCTTATTTTATTCTTTAAATTGAAATTCACTGAAAACCTGCTTGCTGATTATTCAGTGTTTATCACTGGGCATTTCATATTATGACAAACAAGGCGACGCTCTGAACAGGAATTCATCAGACATTAGCCCCACAAATACTAAAAATTTTGAAGGGATCATATTTCACAACCCTTACAGTGCCAATCTTGGTTGTTGGAAATAAATAATTACATTCTCAGTGCATTAACAGAAAACCCCTATAATAAGCTTTTGGGAAGAAAATTTGTTCATAGCTGAATAAATACATTCACTCATGCGACATATGATCACTCAGCGATATCAAAATGAACCATGGTTAATTCCAAATGGTTCATTCCAATATGACTTTTTTGATTTCAATAAAGCTCTTCCGCTGTTAAAAAGAAAATTGTATGCAACTGCTTTCCTGTTTCAAGTTTAGCCCAAAACCCAGACTTTTTGAATGGTTGAACAAGAAAAAATGTAAAGTAATAAAGGTAATTTATTTAACATTCATTGAAATATGAAAAATATCAGGTCATGAGCCAGGTTCAAGTGAACCCCGATGTTCACTTACTTTGCTCGTGACCCAGTGTTGTTCATACTGAAATAACCATTTAAAAATAAATTACATAGAGGATCTTACATGAGTGCTCATGTATTATTGAATTTATTAAACGAGTTGAGGAAAATTGATAAAATGCGAGGCTTTGCCGAGCATTTTATCCCTTTTCCTCAACGAGTTAAATAAATTCAATAATACATGAACACGAATGCAAGATTCTATTTATCATATGACATTTAAAACGCATTTTATTCAAGATTGTTTACAAAAATGTCAATATTCCGCCGTTAGTAAACGCGACGTCGTTAAGGACGCCGTACATGTAGCGTTACTGGACGTATCTACCTAATTTGCATATTTAATCCACTAGTGGATTATCGAAAATATTACATGACGTTATTACACTCTCAGAAGCGACGTCATATGATAAATTGGTTCCTTAAAAATAAAACTTGAATGCAAACTTCCACAGTTTTCCTATATAGGCTTAGCATCAAAACCAAACAACTTGCTCAGGTACCTGTTTGTTAGATGCCACAACTGCTTGCACATCCTTCTGTCCCAGTAATAGACAGAACCATAAATGTAACCATCATCCCCACCTGATATCACCTTCCATTCATCCATCTGTACACAGGTCACTTTGTGAGGATGAACTCCTAACACTTGTGTAGGAAATGGTTGTCTCAAATCATAGATCCTTAATCTACAAATACAAAGTATAGTCGAACTTCAAACACCTTTGGGACCACTGTAATTTGTTTGAGACAGCGGTAGTTCAAGCCACTGTTCTCTACTTCCAGAAAACATAACGGGGTATTTTTGGACTTCTTTTCGGTGTTCTGTAACATAAATGTATGCTGTTTGTACTCATTAGAATCGCCTCCTTGAGGCGATTCTAATGAGTACACACAGAAAACATTTGCAAGATAAAACTAGAAAATCTACTTAATTATCCCACACTTTTTCTTATGAATAGGAATTCCCTAGGGACTCAAAAACGGGTTCGACTCAGCCATGGTAAACGAGCCATCGGTGTTCGAGCCATCGAAGTTTGACTGTAAAATAAATCAAACCTATGTTATAACAGAACATCCCTTACAATATATAAAATGGGGTTCATCATAGTGCAGATTATATTTTCTGGTTCTTTGGGGTCATTGAGTTAATTAAGAATCATTTTGAAATTAGAGTTCTGCCTGGGCGGGTGCTGAGGACGTGGCCAGTGTTGCACATTTCGGTGCTGGCCGTTAGCTGATTCAATAAAACAGGGTCTACTGTTTTCCTTTCTTTAATGTATTCTTTGCTTCCGAAGGATCTTCATATTCAAAAATTATTTACCAGAAAACGTTACTGTGTTAAATATTTTCTTTCAAACCTGAGAAGATACATATGTTAACTGATCCTGTTAAAGAATATTACATAGGGGCATTAACACAAATTTAGAACACCTGCTGAAATTAAACCAAGTCCTTGCAGAATTGCATCCTTAGTACCTGTAAATATCCACGGATTCCAGTAGTTTGAAACTAACCATGCCAATGTAAATTTTCTGTAACAATCTTTCCAAGCTTTGAATGTGTTGGCACCAAAGTGCTGTTCATTAAATAAACTATATTTATCATATGACGTCACGTCTAAGAATGTAATAATGCCATGTAATAAATTCGGCAATCCACTAGTGGATTAAATATGCAAATTAGTTAGAAACATCCAGTACTTTACATGAACGATGTCCTTAACGACGTCCCGTTAACTAAAGGCGGAATGTTGACATTTTTGTAAAATTATCGTGAATAAAACGCGTTTTAAATGTCATATGATAAATAGAACCTTGCACTCGTGCTCATGCATAATAGAATTTATCAAACTTGTTAAGAAAATGGGATAAAATGCTTTGCAAAGCCTCACATTTTATCCCTTTTCCTCCACTCATTTAATAAATTCAATAATACATGAATACTCATGTAAGATCTTCTATGAGCAAAATCATGAGAAGAGGGCATTTATTGCATAAGCAATCCCAGTCTACATAGGCAATCAATATGGCTATGATGCAAGGCCTCTTGAATGAAGCTCCAACAAGATCACAACGGCATGCCTTCTGGCAAACTGCACATGTCTGTCACAAACTGAGTATAGTCGCCACGACATTCATATTTGTCTCATTTTCAGGTGATAATCTTTCACTATGACAAAGTCTAATGTTTCGCTCAACAGTTTCCAGATGCGGTGGCGAGTATCAAGACAGTAAGATGGGTGAGATTTTCCCGATAACACAGAGGTATGCACCATGACCCAGTGAGAAATAACCCAGCATTGGATTGCACGATTATGTTTTCATTATTGTCGAGATCCATTTACCTGGTCAAATATTTTGTTGTACAAGTTAGATTAAAATAAAATCCAGGTTTTCAGTTTCTTTGAAACTTCACTTTGTTGAAAAAAGTAAATAAATAAATATAGAAAAAAATATTGTGGTCCTTTATATTTTCCTTAAAATATAGAGTACCAGTCCATTTCCAAATTGAGGGGTGTCCGACAGTTACATGTAGAAATTCAATCAGAAAATGTCTGAACATTTTGCAAACAGTGAAGGTGCTGACCGGGTGGCGCGGCAGCATTATCTGGGTCTGCACTCTTTGCCTATGGTATCCTGTATGAAAAGGGTAAAAAATAGCCTACACACACAACTTTTTTTATACTTTTTTATCTTCCTACATTTTTTTCATTCTTTTCCAGAGAATAAGTTTTAAGACTAATAAGTTTTAAGACTTCTTCAGTAGGTTCAAATAAGATCCCTTTCTGTGTGCTAGCAATGTTTTTTGCTTATGTGACAAGTACCTTTTTCATGCATTGACTCTTTGCTTCAGCATCTCTTTGATAGCAGATGAACCCATTTAAATCAACACTAAATAACCACATTTTACACTCCTAACTTATAATGCTGGTTTTTATGCAAGAAATGCACGCTTTTAAGCATGTCATGTATATTAAGGGAGAAACGGCGGCTTAAATGCCACAGAGTAAATAAAGGAAATTTCACATAATGACACTTCACATTTTGTTCAATAGAAATTTGAAATAAAATATTTGGGGTCACAGATTTAATTTCTGAGATATCGCAGTGCCAACTATATACCTAACCTACGTTTTAAAAATTTCTAGAAATCAGCAAAACTTTAACAATCAATTTCTTCCTATAAGAATTGTCTTTGATTATGCAGAACAATTATTTCCAGTTTTACTTTCAGCTTTGAGTTATGTTGCTATGTTTGGAAAACAAGAGCTCTGCAAGCGGGGCATTATACCCCTGTGGAAAATTCATATTTGGTGAACTGAAACCTGAAAACAATATCCACTGCTCCTTAATAAATGGAAAATGATTACATTACCAAATCTGCCACACCTTAATTCAGTAGAAATTAACCTCGAAACTTTACACACATCTCCACATCACAGTTTATCTACCAAGATTCAGGTTGATCGGATGAAAACTGTAGGAGGCATTATCCCGAAAAGAAAACGCTTATGGGCAGATGGACAGACAGGAGATACGTGTTTCTGACGGACGCCAACTCCAAAACATAATGCGACCGTTTTTATCAAAATGAGCATATTTTTAGGTTGATCAGTTGATATCCATAAACAAAATTTTCAAAGGGTCATGATGTTATTAATATTTGGTGTATGGTTAACCTCAACACTTTAAGCACATCTCCACCTCAGGCTTACTATCTACAAAGTTTCAGGTTAATCAGATGAAAACGGTAGGAGGAGTTATATGGAAATGATAATCTTTACCTAAATTGTCAAAGGGGCATAAGTCTATAAATATTTGGTGTACGGTAAAACTTGCAACTTTACGCGTATCTCCACACCATAGTCTTGCTATCTACAAAGTTTCAGGTTGATCAGATAAAAACTATAGGAGTTATCAGGAAATGAAAATGTATACCAAAATTTTCAAAGGGACATAACTCTATAAATATTTGGTGCCTAGAAAATTTACGCACATCTCCACTTTGTAGTCTTACTATTTACAAAGTTTCAGGTTAATTGGACAAAAACTGTAGGAGGAGTTGTACGGGAATGAAAATGTTTAGCCAAATTTTCAAAAGTAGCGTAAGTCTATAAGTATATGGTGTACAGTTAACCTTAAAACTTTACGCATATCTCCACATCATAGTCTTGCTATCTACAAAGTTTCAGGTTGGTCAGATGAAAACTGTAGAGGAGTTATCCGGAAATGAAAATGTTTACCACAGTTTTCAAAGGGGCAAAACTCTATTAATATTTGGTGTATGGTTAACCTTGAAACTTAACGCACATGTCCACCTCATAGTCTTACTATCTACAAAGTTTCAGGTTAACGAGATGGAAACTGAAGGAGGAGTTATCCGGAAACAAAAATGTTTACCGCAATTTTCAAAGGGGCATTACTCTATCAATATTTGGTGTACGGTCAACCTTAAAACTTTACACACATGTCCATCTCATAGTCTTACTATCTACAAAAATTCAGGTGAATCGGATGAAAACTGTAGGAGGAGTTATCCGGAAACGAAAAAGTTTACGGATGGTCGGACGGGCAGACGGACGGACGCCGACCCCATTACCTCATACGACCGTTTCTTCAAAACAGGCATATAAAAAAATTTCCACCATTTTCAAAATGCGAAAAAAATCAATTTTTCTGGAAAAATGAGAAAAACTGTCGGTAAAAAACATACAACATCGAGACCAAAAGAATTTTAATTGAAATTGCAAATAAAAATATGGGGTCACCGTCTTTGTAAAGTATCTAGACATTTTATCTTCCCTGCCATTTTCCGATCACTTCGAGAAAGTCTCACACTGTTGCAGCAATGCCAATTATTTTTAGCACCATTTATGCCAACATAAACCAGTATTAACTTTCTTTTGAATGAGAAATTTCTGCACAAAGAAAATATATGCAAAGAAAGATTTATCCTTCTTGAAAACTAATTGGCCCATGGGCCACTATGCTCACCGGAGCTCAGAGGAGCATTGCCCACTGGCAGCTATGTGTTTCAATAAACCATTGAAACCCTGAGCCCGGGGACGCTACAGATAAAATTTGGATGCAATCAGCCTAGTTGCTTCAGAGGTCTGACGTCATTTAAATCTGTTGTTGCAAAGACAATGGACAACTGCCTATCCTGTAAGCACATCTGGAGCCTTCGGCTTTGGAGAGCTAAAAATTCCTCTACCAGGATTTGAACCCACGACCGTCTGGTTCAGAGTCCAGCACTCAATCAATTGCACTGCCAAGCTTGCAAGGAAAATAAGGGATGTACTACAGAGTAAACTTCTAAATAAACTTAAGTTTGAAAAATGGCAATTTTCATCAAAACTTTGGTCCTTGGTGCCATTAATGGATTGTATTTGAAAGGAATACCTCCAATGAAGCAACAGTCCAAATGATAACCAAAAGGCAAACCTCCGACCATGCCGATTCCTGCCTGCTTGCGACCCGGACATCACTATTTAAAAGACTGATTTCTTAAAAAGCAGTCTATAAATAAGCAATAGGCCTAGAAGAATAGGCTACAACAGAATCATAAAAATTCACTGTTTTACCTTTTTTCCATACAAATGTTTAAGTCACCAAATTTAACCTAGACGTAAAACAGGTCAAGGCTTACCAAAGGTAATCATTTGAACAAACTTTGTAGGACCCAAGTCGCTTATTCTTGGGTTCCAGAGGAGAATATTTTTAACTGTTTTATTATATAAGAGCATGGTGGCAGTACTGGTCACGTGAACCAGTCCTTACAAACTTTCATTCCCCCATCCAACAGAGACTCCACATGTAATTTGGTTTCAATCAACACAAGGTTCCACATGTAATTTGGTTTCAATAAACCCAACAGTTTAAGCCGAGAAGGAAATAAAAATACTGAATCTGAGCCATCTAGGACAAAGGTCACTAAATGAATTTGACCTTTGGAATTGATAAGCTTCCATTCAGCTGACTGCAAATATCATTTCTGATGCCACAGACTACCAAGCAATCAGATAAATCCAAACCATGGAATCAGACCAAATTTGACCTTGATGTAAAACAGGTCGCCAACCAAAGGTCAGCATTAATTTAAACTTGGTAGGGCCCAAGTCCCTGAAGCTGCATACCAAGTTTCAAGATCATCGGTAATTTGGTTCCTGAGAAGAAGATTTTTAAAGGTTTTTACCATATATGGGCATGGCGGCCATATTGGTCATGCAACCTAGTCTTTATGAGCAAACTTTTATTCCCCCTTCCCAGAGAGACTCCACGTGTAATTTGGTTTCGATCAACCGAGCAGTTTAAGTGGAGAAGAAGATAAAAATACTGAATCTGAGCCATCCAGGACAAACGTCAGTAACTGACCTTGACCTTTGCAACCAATTAACTTACATTCAGCTGATTGCAAATATCCCTCCTGATGTCACAGGCTACCACAGAGTCAGAAAAATCAAGTGTTTAGCTTTTTTTCATACAAATGTCTAAGTGACCAAATTTGACCCTGATGTAAAACAGGTCAAGGTCAACTAAAGCTCATCATTTATATAAACTTAGTAGAGTCCAAGTCCCTGATGCTGCATACAAAGTTTCAAGGTCATCGGCTATTTGATTAATGAGAAGAAGATTTTTAAAAGTGTTTTTTACCACATATGGGCATGGCAGCCACATTGATCATTTGACCCAATCCTTACGAACAAACGTTCGTCCCTTCTTCCAGTAGAGGCCCTACATGTAATTTGGTTTCAACTGGACAAGTAGTTTCAGATGTGATGTCGTTTGAAAATGTTGACGACGCAGACGACGACGGACCATTGCCTATACTATAAGCTCCCCCGAAGCCTTCAGCTCAGTTGAGCTAAAAACACAAACTTTCAATCCCCCAGCTCAAGGATGCTACAGACCAAATTAAAGCTATATCGACCCAGTGTCTGCAGAGGAGATCTCATTTGAAAGTGCTGACGGACGACGACGACGACGACAGATAATTGCCTATCCTATAAGCTAAATGACGCCAGTTTCATTGCGGGAAACAAATGTACTAGGTTGCGCTGTTGCATCAAACAACATGCACACAAACACTTTGGTGTTTCCCCCTAAAGCATGTGCACTAGTTGCATGAAAATAGGTAGTTACAGCAACCACAAACCCACATGACCATTATATTGTGAAAACACTAATGCCACGTTTGATTGCTCAACCATATGTTTCCTTTGATAAGTTGATAAGGCTTTAGAATTTGACGGCCATATTCCATGTAGCATCAGTTATCTATAAATACATTCATACTCACTTCCTATCTGTTGATGCAGTGACAATTTCGTTAGGTGGACTATCTGCCAGATTAAGACAAGATGTCATTGTTGCTGGTCCTTCTCCTAGATCATGACTCTGTAATGACTGCTGTAATTTGCCAGACTGAATATCATACACATGTACCTGTAAGAGATGTTATACACAGTAAATTGAGCAAGTAAATGAGAAAAGGGCACTTAGTGAATTAGACACCAGACAAGGTTTAGCCGAAGAAGTGGAGGCAATGAGAATGAATCAACGGAATTACCTTACAATTTCCATCTATGGCAATAAAGGGACATGCCATACACAAAACCAGGTAATTAAAACCTCCACTAATAATCACCTCTGATTAGCAGCCACCTCTCTTCAGCAGCCACAATAACCACCCCCCCCCCCCCCCCGTAGCATTTTACTATTCCCGTAGCATTTTACTATATAGGTAACCTCTGCTCAGCAGCCACCTCTCTCCTCCAGCCAGCAGTCACTTTACCAAATCTAAATTCCCTCTATTAAACAGTCAGAGTTAACACAACAGCAAATAATCGAATGTAAAAATAGGAATTTCTCTTCTGGTGTGTTTATTTATTTCAAAATTTATTTTTCTCAAAACTACCATTGTGTCATATGCATAAATACAATATAAGCATGTGAAAAGAAACATAAATGATGGAGAGGTGTCAGATGACACCTCTCCATCATTTATTTTTATTTGAGTACAGCCATATTGAGCTGTCTTCAATAATCACTATTTTTTGTCTGTCGATAAAAAGCCATACATGACCTCAGACATTTCCATCTATAGAACAGCCACCTCCCTTAAGCAGCCAGTTTTGGATTTTTCCCAGTTTTGCTGTTTAAACAAGGTTAAACTGTATCATATTAGAAACATTACGAGTAGAAAGCATAAAGGACAGTTTCTTTAACCCCCCCACCCCCAAAAAAAACTGTACAGGCAACTAAAAGGGCTAGCATAAAACTCCCTAAGGTCTCAACTTCTTGTCTGCGAGCAGTAATGGCTCTGGTGAGACTGTGCCAATAAGCAGGCTAACCTCAGCTTTTGCTGATTGCCTATGAGATATGACTCTTTTCTCATGACTGGCTTATGTCAGTACCAAAACTGTGACATATTAGAAATATGGTTAGTGTATATGTTCCATAAGTCCTAAGCAATAGGGATATTGCCTTTCAAAGATTCTAGCTTAAATAGTCAAGGAGAAATGACGGACGAACGGACAACAGACAGGGGGGTATTACATGGTCCCCACTTTTTTTTCAAAAAGTGCAGGTATAACTAGGTTTCATGTAGACATAAAACAATTGTCATTCAGATATAATGTACATTTCAATCACATAACCTGACTGACAAGTGAATATTTACCTTAAACCAGTTTCCACCGATTCCGAGCATATAGGAACCAAAGGCTACAGCCAGAAGTGCTGGAAACACTCTAATATCAAACACAGATATGTGGGAATCAATAATGTTGTGTATTTCAGTCACACCATCTGACTGACCAATCGAATCTTTAGGAATTAAGGTCAGTTCATCTGGCTGTTTGGGGTAGAATATATTCACACTAAATTCTTTGGAAAAAAGTACTGGGGGAATTTCTCTTTCTATTTCCAACAGTTTGATATGCCGAATCTGAAAACAAATTGATTAAACAAGCTTTAAGTTGAACAAAACAAGGACAATTTTTCATTAATTGAGCTACACCAAGCAAAATGGTATCTGACACTTGCATACTGCAAGGAATCAGATCACAGGCTGAGCTGAGACTTTGTCAGGCATGCATTTCTGAAGGCACTATTTCCTTGTGAAGTGCAAATAAGTTAGATAAGCCTTATTGGCCAAAACTAGCCAATCTGGCCCCAAAATTTTTTTTCTGTTTTTCAGTTCTTTGGTGTATTCATTGCTTCCAAAGGATAAAACTTTTATTGACCATATATAACCTTCTTATCTGATGTTTCAGCAGTGTTTCTTGAAAACTACTGGAACAAGATATTTCATATTATATTTTTCTATGTGCCTACTTTTCTTGAAAATAGAACTTCAACTCAGATGCTCTCCTCGTATTCTTTAAAACGGGACTTCTAATAACAAAATATGTTAATACACCACAACCCTGATATAACACGTCCGTTTTAACACTGCTTTGGATATGACATCGTTTCAAGATGAATCCCAAAAATGTATAGATTATATAGAAAAATAACCGTAAATGGTCATTTGACACTTGCACCATGGATGAGCCCTAAATGGTAATTTTTCTATATAATCTATACATTTTTGTTAGGAAATATCACCGTTGTTTAACTAACATAGTGTCTGCTTAGCTCCATTAATAGTGTTATATAGAGATATAGAGGTCGTGGTGTAAACTGAAAATGCCTTTTCAAATATTTTGGAAAATTTTACCACCAAAATACGAAAATTTTCCGATAGAAAAATGTTGATATTTGTCATATTTCTGCTCTAAACAAAGATTGTGAGTACTGGTTAGAACAGCCTCAGTGGTGAGGTGGTTCTAACAAGTATCCACAATCTATGTTTTTGAGCAGAAATGAGAAAACTAATGAATATCCCTGTATACCCTAGTTTTACTGTATAAATAGGAGGTTTAAGGGGTCAAAATTATATAGACATGACAGACAGGTTAAAATGTATTCACTTTTTAATCTGCATACCTCATTTCCTTCATCAAGATGTGTTTGTAACTGATAGTCCTCAGCAGGATCTCTGTATAAAATGTCTAAGAATGCTCCATAGTTAGTCACTATTGCATTGCTATTTTTAGACAAACAAAGACTTGATACAGGAAACTGTCTAGTAGAAGGAGAATAAGCCTGGAAAGCATCAGAACCAGTCTCTAGACTCCAAATATCAACATTACCTGTAATGAGAACAAGAGCACTGCATGCGGGTGCCAACACTCGGCTGCAGTTTCTTTTATTTAAACAAAAATTCTAAATCGAAAACGGGGCATAACTGTGCCAAACATATTTTTAGGGTTACCTCACCTATTGGTATGAATTCCCCTTTTCATAATGAACAACTAGTCCGGGTTTCAAGTAAATATGTTCAGTAATGACAGAGATATTACAAAATGTCCAAGTTTTTGCAAAACTTCTAAGTCTAAAAAGGGGCATAACTGTGCCAAAAATATTTTTAGGGTTACCTCACCTATTGGTATGAATTCCCCTTTTCATAATAAACAACTTGTCCGAGTTTCAAGTAAATATGTTCAGTAATGACAGAGTTATTACAAAATGTTCAAGTTTTGCACGACAACGACGCAGACGACGATGCTTGAGCTAAAAAATATATCGAGGGTTATCACACTTATTGGTATGAGTTCCCCTTTTCATAATTAACAATTAGTCCAAGTTTCAAGTAAATATGTTCAGAAATGACAGAGATATTACAAAATGTCCAAGTTTTTGCACGACGACGACGCAGACGACGATGCCAAAGTTAAAAATATTTTGAGGGTTACCTCACCTATTGGTATCAGTTCCCCTTTCCATAGTGAACAACTAGTCTGAGTTTCAAGTAAATGTGTTCAGTAATGACAGAGATATTACAAAATGTCCAAGTTTTTGCAAAAATTCTAAGTCGAAAAAGAGGCATAACTGCACCAAAAATAATTTAAGGGTTACATCACCTATTGGTATGAGTTCCCCTTTTCATTATAACAAGTAGTCGGAGTTTCAAGTAAATATGTTCAGTAATGACAAAGGTATTACAAAATGTCCAAGTTTGTGCATGACAACGATGCAGACGACCAAGCCAGAGCTAAAAAATATTTTGAAGGTTACCTCACCTATTGGTATGAGTTCCCCTTTTCATAATGAACAACTAGTCCGAGTTTCAAGTAAATATGTTCAGGAATGACAGGAATATTACAAAATGTCTTAGTTTTTGCACGACGACGACGCAGATGACGACGCCAGAGCTATGACAATACCTAGTCGTTTTCTTCTAACACAGCCCAGTAAAAATTCAAGTGCCAACCAATGTGAAAAGGGTAACTGTCCCATATTGATAAGATTTTTGATGACTTTTTAGGGGTTAAATAGCGATCCATAGATAAGCCCTAAATATCCATATTACTATTATAAATGCAACTGAGCTTTGGAAAGCATTATTCTTGTTGTCTGTTAATCTAAGCTCTATATTTAAACCCTTATCATGCTGTTCACAACAACCCCTATCTTTGCAAATAGTGTAGGTCCAGATCAGATGTTTTCTCTTCAGGATCTACACTGTTTGACATTCAGTTTATGAATTTGTAGGAGTTACTTACATCAAGTAATCTGATTGGTTCAAAGTCAGAAATGATTAAGGCTAAACTGAATATTCCGCAAGATAATGGTTAAGATGTTGTGGGAGCTTGGCGAGATATTTTTAAATTGATACGTCCCTGTATTTTAAAATATATTTTGGTGTAGAGTTCTGGCTCAATGATCTTTTGTAAAGCAGAAATTCTGTCAGTCACAGAACTGGGGCCAGTTGTTCAAAACTAACAACGTCATTAGTTAAAATATCGTTAAAACTTTGATTATCAAATATGGCAAATATGCTAAAATTTTTGCTGAAAAAATGTGAGCAGCTTTTGCATATGAAAAGCTGTTCACATTTTTACAGCAAAAATAATAATTTTTTTTATATTGTACTTGCTAAAACAGATAACAATTTGACCCCTAACGAGCTCGTTAAGATAGTCTGCTTTGAACAACTGGGCCCAGATGCCTGAAATATTTTGATAATTATTTTAAGCTTATACACATTGGATTATTAATGAGTTCATGGCTGCCGTTTCCCTTCACTAGTCATTACCATTTATTCACAGAGAATGATGCTTGGCAATATAAAACTGATACCCACAAGGTCTCAGTATGCTTTCGTTCTTGAGATTCTGTCAAAGCAAAAGTGCATGGTTCTCTGCTGCTGTAGATGTAAACAAAATGTATGACAGGGTTGTTTAGATTGTGTTTAATTATTTTCTAGGATATACATGTACGTGAAGGGTTGTCAAACTGGCTTTGATTTTGTAAGCTGACTGTTTGTAACACATGCTTGTCTGCTTAATTGTTTTACCAGGTACCTCATGGGAAAGTTTTGATTGTTTTGGATTTAATGACACGTCAACCCTTGCTATGCCATTTTGTGGCATCACCCAGAGAAAGGGAGAGAAGAGATAACAGAGGTAGTAGAGGGACAGAGAAGAAATAAGAAAAAGAATGGAAGTGTAGAAACAGAATAAATAACAACAAAGCCCTCTACCCTTACCTGCTGATTTGCGCCCACCCACAGGGGCTTGAAGAAATATATGGGCTGCAATATGCTTCCACGCAGAGCTGAATCCCGCCTGCACACTAGTACTGGTAAACAGCTTAGAGGATCTAAGCCTGTCCAGGAACCGTGGACCGACCATGCTAATGAACCCTATTGGTTTCCTATGTTGGGTAAAAGTCCCACAAAATTGGAAGCAACATCTCCAAAATGACCTTTACAGTGTCGGGGAGGTTAAACCTCAAATTAAACAAACTTACCTGCTGCAATGACAACAGCCTTGCCCAGTATTCTTTGGACGCCCCAGTGATTCAAGAGACACATCAATCAATCATCTTTGCCTCTCCAAACCACCCCAGAAAAGTTTTAAAGATGCTCAGAACCTTACCTTGGCTATACAAAGCAGCTGTAACGTTATGTGAGGTAACCACTGATTGTATAATATTCTGTTCAGTTCCAGCATCAGAGTGCTCGGCTATTGATAGTGAGATATTGGAGGGTCGAAATATACAGGAATCCCCAGTAACAAGGTCCCAGTGTTTCACATCCCCATTTGTGTACCTGTAAATAAAACTAGACCTTATGCTTACTCAATCACATGAGACAATGTCTTTTTCAAATCTTTAAAAATGACTCTATCCAGACTAATATTTGCGATATATTTCTTACTTCCACTGCAAACAAAACTAGTGTGTGCTTATAAGAACTGCCTCAATAAGTTCTTCTAATCTGTTTTAGACCAAAACTAAGGAAAATATTACACACCTTTGAAAACCTTTCTTTTCACTTTATAAAGGGGAGTTCACACAGGTGATCATGCCACAGACTTGTTAACCATTAACAGTTAACATAATGGATATGCCTTTGGTACATTGATGCTCAATTCTTTCCCAATAATACTCAATTTAACTGACCAACAATAAATAATTCATATACCCAAACAAATTTAACACCATGTCCATTTGCATATTATGTCAAAATTCTGGAAATGTAATATATTCTGTGATATTCTGACAGAAACCCTTTTATAGAACATATTCATCATGTAATTCAGCATTTGGTTTTACACAGCTGATAGCACTTATTGTTTCAGCTGAAATAGAGGATCTTACATGAGTGTTCACACATTATTGAATTTATTAAACGAGTTGAGGAAAAGGGATCAAATGCAAGGCTTTTCTGAGTTTTTATCCCTTTTCTATATCGTGTTTAATGAATTCAATAATAGATGAGCATGAATGCAACATTCTTTTCATCATATGACATTTTGAATGCAATTTATTAACATTTATTTTTACAAAAATGTCAATATTCCCCCATCAGTAAACGAGAAAGGCATTTATTCTTGATTATTGAGGACCACCATTGCATTACATAATATCATATAGCCTCCAGTGCTGACGGAAGAGGCGCCCTCTATCTTCAACAGGTAAGAAAAATCAATAGTTTACTAACTGTTGACTAGAGTGAACCATATTGATTTCACCTTAAGTGCCTCAGTCAGGGGATTCAACAAGACCTAATAATCAACCTATTAGGGGCTGCCTTTGATCTGCTGCATCATGCATGTAACATTACTGCACATACGTGTAGTTAACTTATTTGCATGTTTAATCCACTAGTGGATTACAGAATGTACATTCCCTGATGCGATATCATATGATAAATGTACATATAACTAACTTTCTTCAAAATCAAACTGATTTGATAGTGTACAACATGTTTCTAAAAAACAAGGTAACATCAGATTAAAAAATTAAAATATGTCCTACAACTTGACATCAATGAGGCAGTAGATAGTCTGAGCACCAAATAAGGAGTCAGAAGGATAATTAGAGGATATCATTCAGTTATTGCTCTTGTGTGAGGGGAATATGACAATTTGTTCAACCAAGCAAGCAGTATTACCTATCAAGGATGAACAAATCATCATATTCCCCTCCAACAAAGGAAACAAATGATTAATTATACTGAATTCTGATTTCTAGAGATTCTTTCAGTGAACTTGTGCTTTTGAGCAGTGATGTCAGAAGGTAATATTGCAGGGGAATGTGATAATTAATGGCCCTGCACGTGACTTCTTTTCTAGAGATTAATTCTTTCAGTGAATGCACTTGTACTTTTGAGCAGTGACGTCAGAGGGAAATTTTGCAAGGGAATATGATAATTTATTGCCTTGCGCATGGCATGCTCCTCACCAATCAGAATTCTAGAATAGCTTATGAATATTAATGAGGTATAATACTGTTCCTTATTTCTTTTTGAAACATACAGTTGAACTTCAATGGCTCAAACACCTTTGGGACCTCGAAAATCTGTTCGAGACAGGGGTCGTTCGAGCCACTGAGGATCACTGCCAGGAGGCATAACAAGATACTTTTAGACATCTTTCCGGTGTTTTATAATGAAAATGTATGCTGTGTGTACTCATTAGAATCGCCTCATCGAGGCGATTCTAATGAGTATACACAGCATACATTTGCAAGATAAAAGACTAAAATCTCCTTAATTATCCCCCACTATTTCTAATGTAGAGGATTTCACTAGGGGCTCAAGAATGGGTTCGACACGTCCATGGTAAACGAGCCATCGGTGTTCGAGCCAGCGAAGTTCTACTGTATGTTGTGTGCACTTGTAAGAATCGCTTCACCAAACAACTACAATAAAATATCTCAATGAGGCAATTCTAACAAGTTCCCACAACATGCTGGAATGGATCATTAAGAAACAAATATTGCCAAATCATCCTTAATTCTCATCATTACATGTACCTGAAAAATGAGTTCCACTGTGTTTTTGCCACAGTTATATGAACATCAGAGTGCAATCATCTCTGTTGGTTGCCTTCAAACATGCTTAACCCTTAACACGCCGAGAAAAGTACACATGAAAATGCCATGCACTTATGTCCTCTGTTGATTTTTTGTGCAAACTTTTTAAAATACTTTTGTATACAGACAAACAGTGTGGGCCCGGATGCAGGACCAGTCTGATCTGGGACCACACTGTTTGCAAACAAATTACTTTTAAGGTAATCGACAGATGGCAAAGCAGATGACAATTGTCGTGATTGGCATTTTATGGGTTAAAATGAATCAGGTACCAGGTGTTGGATGTCCCTTTAACACACAACATTAAGCACTGGCATCAAATACCTTGGCATTTGTGCCACTTCAGTAGTTTAGTTTAATTAAGTTTAATAGTATTTTATTGCATACAAACAAAGCAAGGGGGTTGGGTCACGAGTTCTACCAACATCAGTTACGACCCTTCCCCTACAATATCACAACTAAAATTTAAATTCATGTGACAGTGGCAAACAATGCAACATTCTAAAAAGATGACCTGTAACAAACGTATACAACAGCTAAATATATAGTAAGAAAAATAGATAACATAAATAAGTGTGTGTGTGTATGTGTGTGTGTGTGTGTGTGAATAAATTTGGTTTGCCAGGTGCCTCAGCGTGAAGGTAAAGCTCTAAAGGCATAATTCCTTTTAAAACGATTGTATACGTTAACTTTCAGTTTGGGGCAAGTCGGCAGTGAATCTTCTGGTTGATTTGCTGTAATTCTGAACAGCTATAAAAATACAGGTGTTATCATTATTTGACAAGTTCGGATTGCCATAAATAAGTTTGTTAACATTTAGTGGATGGAACCGTCGTGTTGCGTGAAATAGGTCAATAAGCTTTTCTTAGTAAAATGAACATTTAAAGAAGAAATGCTCGGCGTCCTCAGTTCCTCGATTGCAGTCACATATAGGTGTGGGGCAGAGATGATTGTTAAATAAATCATTTTTGAGATTACTGCACTTATTTCCTATTCTGGCATGCATAACGGAATTATATCTATCTCCGGTGAGATAGAAAGTCTCCGGTGAGATAGAAAGGCAGACTACATCATTGGTATTTGGTCGAAGGTGTTTTAGGTGGATTTTAAATTGTGATAAGCTGCTTGCAGACCGGATGTTTTCATCTAGGGAGTTCCAGAGGGAAGCTGAAGATGGGATACCGGATTTTCGCGAAATTTCAGTGCGAGTAAAGGGAACAGCTAGGTTGTTTTTGTTTCGTAAAGGATAGTTTGTTGTTTCTCTGACAAAGGACGGTATTAGTTCGGAAATATAATCTGGGTTATGATCATTGACCGCTTTGTACATAATGACATTTTTTGTTCCTGTCATCTCAATCTAAGGGGAACCCAGCCGCACTCATGGTAAAGATTTTCTGAGGAGACTGATCTTGTCAAGCCAGTTACTATCCTAGCAGCTTCATTCTGAAGTTTTTCTAGGGTGTTTGCTTCGAGAACTGTACAGTTATCCCATACTACAGAGGAGTATTCTAAGATTGGAAGAACGGAACGAAAATTTTAGTTTTCTCATAATGTCAATAATTTTGGATGCACTAGCAACTATGTGTGTGTGCCATTTTCAAGTGTTGTTAAACGTTAAACCAAGGTGTTTGTGATCTGTTACAAAGCTAATTTGTATTCCATCGAAAGCAATTTGTGGAAGGTTGTATGTCTTTTTAAGAGTAAACAGAATAGCTTCAGTTTTTAAAGGATTGAAGTTAATCAGCCACTGTTTGGCCCAGGCAGAGAGACATAATAGATCGTGGTTTATAATTCCTTCCAGGTCACTGACTGTAGAGGCTGAATAATACAGAGAGCTATCGTCTGCAAACAATCTAGTCAAACTAAGTAAAGAATCTGCTATATCGTTTACGTAAATTGGAAAAAGGAGTGGGCCAAGCACTAACCCTTGAGGCACCCCGGCTTTGACATTCTTGGCTGAAGACGTACAAGACCTGATCACCACTCTCTGTGATCGATTATTAAGATAATCAGAAATCCATTTATGTAGGAGGCCAGAAATTCGGTGTTGTCTTAGTTTTAACAATAGGCCTCTGTGCCAAACGTGGTCAAAAGCCTTTGACACGTCGCAAAAGACCATACAGGAGAATTGCTCATTGTCAAACGTTTGGCAAACATGATGATAAATGTCTATCAATTGGAAGGTAGTTGAGTGGTTAGGGAGAAAACCTGACTGGTATTTGTATAAAAGATGATGTTCATGCAAGTGATTATAGATATTCTTAAAGACTATACGTTCCTGTAGTTTGCCAATGTTGCACAGAAGAGAAATAGGTCTATAGTTAGCAGGAAGAGATTTATCACCTTTCTTAAACAGAGGTAGCACATTGGATTCTTTCAACGATGAAGCAAAAATGCCTTCTCTAAAGGACCTATTAAATAGAATACAAAGAGGAACCGCTATCTCTTTGGCAACCGCCTTCAGCATTCTATTGCTAATAGCGTCAGGTCCTGTTGCCTTATTTGGGTTTAATAACTTAATTAGGGTTTCTATTTCGTTGTCGGAGCACGAACTAGAGGAAAGCTTATTTTGGGTCTTTGCTTCAAATGGTGGAAGCACGGTGTTACTATCATCTATATTACTAACTGAGGTGAAAATATTATTTAAACATTCTACTTTCTCCTCGTCAGAAAAACAGTATGTTGTTGGCTGGTCCAATGAAGAATTAACCAGTGGGGGAATAGTACGGAAGTATTATTGCTTTTAACGAAATGGCGTATTACCTGCCAAAACTTTTTCTTATCAATGTTTTGAAAATCTGAAATAGAAATCTCTAAGTCATTATAAATTTTTTCTTGTGCATGTTTTTTTAAGTTGTTAACCTTGTTTCTTGCTTTTTTGTATTTTTTCCAGTTATTTTGGGTGCCTAATTTAAGAGCCCTTTTCTTAAGTTTGTCTCGTATACGTAAATGGTGACGGATTTCATAACCGAACCAAGGCTTATCATTTGGTCTAACAGTGATAAATTTGGCGGGAACACAATTTCTGACAAAATTCAGAAAAATATCTGTAAAATTGACAAATGCTTTGTGAACTGTTCCCTCATTTAAGCACATCCAATCATGAGTAGATATAAGCTGTCTCAGACGTTCAAAGTTTGCCTTTTTATAATTCCAAACTAACCTTTCATATGATTTTTCACAGGAATATAAAAACGGAATATTAATATAGGTAGCTTTATGGTCGCTTATACGTGATTGAGTCGAAACAGTACCCGAAACTATAAAGCACATATCGTCTGGAATTATTATAGGATCAAGTATTGCTTCCAACCTTGTACAGTCTTTTATGGTATTTTGTAGTGAATTTATTAAGAGGACATCTTTAAGATTATGATAATTTTGATTTAATAAATCTTCGTTGAGGTCACCAACTATAATCAGGTTTTTAGAAAACTCGTAGGCTTTTTCAATATTTGCGTTTAAATTGTAGAAAAATGTTGCATCTACTGTTTTGGGGCTATAAAATAGGCCTAATAAGTATAGATCGTGTTTAACTTTTAGCTCAACCCACAAAGATTTCGCACAATATATTTCTAGGTCCTGTCTTTGAGTATGAACGAGTTACTTGTTAAGGTATATCAACAATCCACCGCCATGGTTTGTTCTAACCTTCCTATAGGGATCATTGTATGATTCGGAAAGAAAAAGCTCTGAATTTGATATCTGGTTATCTAGATGTGTAAACTTCAGTGATGTATAACATTCTTACCCTGCCACCACTGTGTCCTTGTAAGAGTGAACAGAACATAGAATCTTTCCTCTGATGTGTTCTAATTGTGTCAGCTTACCAGTTCGTGCCTGCAATACATCATAATGATTCTGAGTATTGGGACAGTTAGGCCTGAGCAAACAGTGCAGACCCAGATCAGACTGCTCCTGCAGTCTGATCAGGGGCTACACTGTTTGGCATTCTGTCTGCAACTTTTGGACTCCTTGCTGGATCGTTAAACAAATTTGTTTTGGAGACGTTACTTCCAATTTTGTGGGACTTTTACCCAACATTGAGATGAAATGACATGGACGGTCCGACTCTTGCGCACCGCTTTGCCTGGGCAGGCTTAGATCCTCTATGCTGTTTCGTACCAGTACTCATGTGCGGGTCGGATTCAGCTCTGCGTTGAAGCATCATGCAACCTATATATTTCTTCAAGTCCCAATGGGGGCCATTCAAGCTATTGAAGTTCAACTTTTGTTACAGTGATGATCTTTTTAAGTATTGGGTTAGATAGGCTTAACTCTTATCCTGCTGCATAAATTAATTAAGCAACTCCCATTCCTGATTATCAACCCATCAAACTAGAATTTGTTTTTCTACAAAAACACAGATGTCTCCCCCGTTCTTGACATCTAAGTATAACCTTGACATTGGAGGTATTGAGCCGGGTCTTGTGTGCCACACATCATCTAATGAAGATAAACATTTCTGCAAAGTAACTTTAAAAATGTTCAAAGAAAAATAAAAACATACAACAAGAATTCTGCCGAAGGCTATGTCGCGCCTGTGGGGCCCATCCACCCGCCCAACCACCCACCCGGACATCGCTATTTTAAAGGACAGAATTTTTGAAAAACCCGTCCAATAAAACCGAAAATTACAATGATTACAATAATAATTCAAGGTGTGTGGCCTTGGCCCCAAGGTTATGCTAACAAATCAATCAAAGGACAATAACTTTTGAAAGGGGCATAATGCGGATGAGAAAAAAATATGTGTCAGCTAATTTTCCATAGCAAACCATATATGAAATTTCAAAACCCTAGCTTACACGGTTCTTAAGTTAATCCGGAAGAAAAAAAAAATACGTGTCAGCTTATTTTCCATCAGGAACGCATATATGAAATTTCAAAACCATAGCATACAGGGTTCTAAAGTTATGGAATGCATCACTTTTAAGCATACATTACAATAGATACAAATTACCAAAATGACAAAGGGCCATAACTCAAATTTTGTCAAAAGTTAATCAGGTCATCTACTCATCACCACCAATCTTTTCATCAACTTTCAAGACTCTAGCTATAATAGTTTTTGAGATATCTTGCTGACAAGATTTTATTAAAAAAACATCAAAGGGCAATAACTCTTGAAAGATGCATAATCCGGATGAGAAAAAAAAAATATGTGGCAGCTTATTTTCCATCAGGAATGCATATATGAAATTTCAAAACAATAGCATATACAGTTCCAAAGTTATGCTATGCATCACTTTTAGCATACATTATAATGGGCACAAATTACCAAACTGACAAAGGGCCATAACTCACAAAGTATTTTTCGGAATTATGTCAAAAATTAAGAACGTCATCTACTCATCAACACCAATCTACGTGTATTCACCAACATTCATGGCTCTAGCTATAATAGTTTTTGAGATATTTTGCTGACAAGATTTTATTAAAAAAATTCAAAGGGCAATAACTCTTGAAAGGGGCATAATCCGGATGAGAAAAAAAATGCGTGTCAGCTAATAGTCCATCAGGAATGCATATATGAAATTTCAAAACCATAGCATACACGGTTCTAAAGTTATGCTATGCATCACTTTTAGCATATATTACAATGGGTACAAATAACCAAAATGACAAAGGGCCATAACTCACAAAGTGTTTTTCGGAATTTTGTCAAAAGTTAATCAGTCCATCAACTCATCACCACCAATATGTTCACCAACTTTCAAGGCTCTAGCTCCAATAATTTTTTAGATATCTTGCTGACAAGATTTTATTAAAAAAATTTCAAAGGGCAATAACTCTTGAAAAGGGCATAATTCTGGTCAGAAAAAAAAATACGCATCAGCTAATTTTCCATGAGGAATCCATATATGAAATTTCAAAACCCTAGCATACACGGTTCTAAAGTTATGCTATGCATCACTTTTAGCATACATTACAATGGGCACAAATTACCAAAATGACAAAGGGCCATAACTCACAAAGTATTTTTCGGAATTTTGTCAAAAGTTAATCAGTTCATCTACTCATCACCACCAATATATTCACCAACTTTCACGGCTCTAGCACCAATAGTTTTTGAGATATCTTGCTGACAATATTTTATTAAAAAAATTTCAAAGGGCAATAACTCTTGAAGGGGGCATAATCCAGACGAGAAAAAAAATACGCGTCAGCTAATTTTCCATGAGGAATCCATATATGAAATTTCAAAACCCTAGCATACACGGTTCTTTAGTTATGCTATGCATCAAAAGCGTAACGGACGGACGAACGAACCAGAACCAATATGCCCCTCCAACTTTTTCAAAGTGGAGCGTGATAGCTCAGTGGTTAGTGCACTTGCCTCTGATGCTAGAGGTCCCGGGTTCGATCCCCGGCAGCGGTGTGAAAATTTCGGTGTCCGAACACGCTCCATTGGCATCATTTGCAGGGATGAATGTCATAAAGTGCACCGTCCTTCGGATCGGGACGTTAACTGGAGGCCCCCTGTGCAGGGAGAACCATCCCCTGTGCAGGTTAAAGAACCCTACCGTAATTACATGATTACTGTGTAGGCTTTCATCCTGCAAAACTGGAGTGTATGTAATACACCGTCTGTGTCCCCTCCGGGGGTTAAGGCGAAACCGGAAGAAGAAGAAGAAGAAGTTGGAGGCATAAAAAGGCCCGTTTTTGTCCTTTGACCTCTTAGTACGACCTTGACATTTGAGGTACCAACTTGGGTCATGCACGCAACACATCGTCTTATGGTGGTTAACATTTCTGCCAAGTAATTTCAAAATCCATCTAAAAATAAGGAAGTTATTGACAGAACACAAAAAAGGCCCCTTTTTTACCTTTAACCTCTATGTATGACCTTGATCGTTCAAGTACTAAACTGGGTCATGCGTGCAACACATCATCTCATGGTGGTTAACATTTCTGCCAAGCAATTTCAAAATCCATCTAAAAATAAGAAAGTTATTGACCAAACATAAAAAAAAACCCTTTTTTGACCTTTGACCTCTATGTATGACCTTGACACTTGAGGTATCAAACTGAATCATGCATGCAACACATCGTCTCATGATAGTTAACATTTTTGCCAAGTAACTTCAAATTCTATCTAAAAATAAGCAAGTTATTGACAAAACCCGAAAAAAGGCCCCTTTTTTACCTTTGACCCCTAAGTATGACCTTGACCTTTGAGGTACCAACCTGGGTCATGCATGCAACACATCGTCTCATGATAGTTAACATTTTTGCCAAGTTACTTCAAATTCTATCTAAAAATAAGCAAGTTCTTGACAAAACCTGAAAAAAGGCCCCTTTTTATCTTTGAACCTCTAAGTATGACCTTGAACTTTGAGGTACCAACCTGGGTCATGCACGCAACACATCGTCTTATATTGGTTAACATTTCTGCTAAGTGATTTCAAAATCCATCTCAAAATAAGAAAGTTATTGACAAAACACGAAAAAAAGGCCCCTTTTTTGACCTTTGACTTCTAAGTATGACCTTGACCTTCGAGGTACTGACCTGCCTGATGCACACTACACATCGTCACATGGTTGTTAATATTTCTGCCAAGTAATTTTAAAATCCATCTCAAAATAAGAAAGTTATTGACAAAACACGAAAAAAAGGCCCCTTTTTTGACCTTTGACCTCTAAGTATGACCTTGACCTTCGAGGTACTGACCTGCCTGATGCACACCACACATCGTCTCATGGTTGTTAATATTTCTGCCAAGTAATTTTAAAATCCATCTCAAAATAAGAAAGTTATTGACCAAATACGAAAAAGGCCCCTTTTTGACCTTTGACCTCTTAGTATGACCTTGACCTTTGAGGTACCGACCTGATTCATGCGCACCACACATCGTCTTATGGTTGTTAATATTTCTGCCAAGTAATTTTAAAATCCATCTGAAAATAAGAAAGTTATTGACCGGACACGATTTGCCCATACATATATACATACCAACAAACTTCCAAGGGAGATAATTCAAAAAGTATAAATGCGAGAGTTATATTTCTTGCGCACTGCACGTTGTCTAATGCTGATTTATATTTATACTAAGTTTCGTGATGATAGCTCGAACGGTTTTCAAGTTATAGAGCGGACACGAATGTGTGAGACGGACAGACAGACGCCCGGGGGAAAAACAATATGTCTCTCCGAAAAACATTTTTTCGGGGGAGACATAATTACTTGATATAATATATTTGTCTAGTTCACAAACTGCATGACAAACAGTGTAGATCCTGATCAGATGGCTTCTTCATCTGGATCTACACTGTTTGCAAAGGTAGGGGTTGTTGTGAACAGCAGGATAAGTGCTAAGCAAACAGTGCAGACCAAGACCAGTGTCTACACTGACTGCCATTCAATCTGCACCTATTGAAGTTCAACTCTTGTTACAGTGACGATCTTAAGTATCGGGGCAGGTAGGCTTAATCCTTATCCCACTGCATACATTAAGCCACTCCCATTCCTGATTTCCGGCCTTGGTAGCTCAGTCGGATGTGCCTCTGACTGGTGATCAGGAGGATGCGTGTTCGACACCTGCCGGGGTCGGCAACATTCTTTCGTGGAGATTGATCCTCCGCAAGGCGGTTCTAATGAATACCCACCACATGGGTTTTTTTTTATGGAGAACTGACAAAACTATCCTTCAATTATCACAAGATTAACTTACCTTATCTATTGCTATGTAATATATCACGGTTATTTAACTATAATGATTTCTGCTTTGGACCTCGACAATAGAATTTTGCAGAGGTTGTGGTGTATTTGTTTCATGTTCTACAGCCCAAACACTTTGTTTGGTAAAAACCCACCAGGATGTAGGAAACGAAGGTCCTTAAATTTGATATGATGTTTGGTCTGTTGAAGACAGTAGCTGACACTGAAATTCTTAATGAATATTCTATAAAAGGTAATCCTTTGGAAGCAAGGCCTACAACCATCATGAAAACAAGCCTATATAAATCTGATCGCCTTGAACCCCACTTTTATATAGTAAAACTGGGGTTTGCAGGGGTAAACCTTATTTTTCTTATTTCTTCTCTAAAATATAGATTGTGGGTACACGTTAGAACCGCGAGATTATGTGTACTCATTAGAACCGCCTCGATGAAATGGTTCTAACGTGTACCCACAATCTATATTTTGAACAGGAATAAGAAAAATATCACAATTTTTCACCTTAATTTTCATTTTTACGGCGATAAAATTTGCAATGTATTTGAATAGGCTTGTTATCGTAATGACAGAGCTGAAAACCGTGGAGTGTACAAGTTTCATCTGGGCCAGACTAGCTAGTTTCGACCAGTTAGGCCTCATCAGTGAAGCACTTCAAAAATATAACTCATTTTATATGGGAAACCTCAAAACAGGACACTGGTCAACAGTACAGGCCCAGATCAGATGCCGCGGAATGTGGGGGCTGATCAGTATCTTTACTGTTTGCAATAAGTTAACACTTATCTCGCTGAATATTTAATTTAGCCACACCCATTTCAGATTCTGAACCAATCAGATTACTTGATGTAATTTATTCCTGCAAATTCACAAACTGAATGCTAAACAGTGTAGATCCTTATCTGATCTGGGTCTACACTGCTTGTAAAGACAGGGGTTGTCATGAAGAGCAGGATAAGGGTTAAGTCATCTTCCTAATAAATTTTCATAAAATACTAATCTGACTCTCCTAAATTTTGAAATGGACTCTTGCCACATATAATAGTGGAAAATGTAAGTCAGTACAAAATGGGTTAAGCTCTGCCAACAAACAGTCCTTTACACAAATGTCATCATGATGGCTGAAACATATTTCCATTTTAAAATGGCATTTATGCACATATTAACAGAGAATTTACATTGAGTAATGTCTATTAATATGTTACCTTCCAGTTAGCGACCAATAATCTCTGTCTCTCTACATTGTGCCTCACGATCTGCTTCCAATTCCGCTTCTCTCGTGTTGTGTAGATTGTCTCCCTTCCGAGACGATGACATATCTTGCACCATATTAACTCATCTTCAGATAAAACTCTCCAGCTCTTACTCACCTGAAAATTCTAATCTTTATACTTATTATGATCACTACATGTACATATATGGAAGATTTTTTACAAGTGGTCATTTCATATGAAATATATGAAAAAAGCCTCAGGTGAGTTTCATAAATTTCATATAAAACGACCATGAGTGTAAGATTCTATTTATCATATGACCACTTTATATTGTATTATATCGCCTTAAAATTTGACAAATTTTCCACAAAAATACAAGGTTGACATGGACGTCATCATGAGGTTACTTAATCCCGCCAAAGTGTTATTACACGTGTGGTCATACGAATTTTACTACACGACTTTATCCACTGCTTATCAATGACGTCATATGATAAACAGACATATGGGCCCCGTCAAGCGATTTTGGTACTTATCGTCTATGCGAGCAGCGAAGGTTCAGGCGAGCCTGCGCATCCGCACAGTCTCGCCAGAACCTTCGCTGCTCGCTCATACAAGCAGTGAATCAAGAGGAACCTTCAGACAGAAAGCCATATCCCTGGCCCCTCTGAATGGCTGGGCATGCGCAGTTAAAATTTGTCATGACGGAATGCTCGAAGACACAAATTCGCTTGGCGGGGCTCAGATGATAAACAGACATATGCAATATGAGCCAATTCATAAGAAAACGTGTTTTGCTAATTGCAAACAATCAAGGTGCAGATCAAACTGCGCACCTGTGCAGACTAATCAGCACATTCATGTTTGCTGTTTGTATAGTACGATAACTCTACTTTGTGACTGGTGCATCACGTGAACAAGTCCGTGAAAAGAAGACCCCCCCCCCTATACCCCACTTTATATAGAGAAAACTGGGGTTTACGGGGGGTATACATTAATTTTCTTATTTTTGCTCTAAGACGTAGGTTGTGGGTACTCGTTAGAACCGCCTCGATGAGGCGGTTCTAACAAGCACCCACAACCTATGTTTGCAGTATTTATAAGCAAAATATCACGGATTTTCATCAGAAAAGTAGCCATTTTGGAGATGTGAAAAATGTACTATGTCGCACGGGTGTGTTATCGTAAAGGATCAGGAGGATGCGGGTTCGATACCTGCTGGGGTTGTCAACATTCTTTCGTGGAGATTGATAATATTATCTTTTCTACGGTCATTCTCTCCCTTCCACTGATTCCAGAAGGGCAGTTATCAGTTTCTGGCAAAAGAATGTGCACTGTACTGGTTAACCGCTTACATATAAGCCTGCTCGGGAAAAGTGGTAAACTGAACGGCTCAAAAATGACCTAAAATAGTGTTGACTGGGCTTTTAAACTCCAACACAAACAAATACAGTAAAACCTGTCTTAGTGGCCACCTCTATTAAGCAAGCAACCTGTATTTAGCAAGCAGGCTCTCAGTTCCCAAAAATGGCAAATGTGTTAAATTTCACCTGTATTAAGCAAGCACCTGCCTTATGCAAGCACATTTTGGTTATCCCTTAGGTGCTTGCTTAATACAGGTTGGACTGTAAACACTCCTTCCAGATTTTCAGCCATTTGTGTTGCATGATTTCAAATTTTACCATGGATTCAGAAGCAGAATGTAAATCAAAGCACTGTCAGCAATGATGGGTCAATTGTCTCTGAGTGTAAGCTGGAAAATATTTTCTTGCACATTAGACAAGGAAATCCGTGACTTTACCCTGGGATAGAAATTTATGTTATGACCCTGGTGTTCCGACCCAAAATAGAATATAATCCCGTGTTTGATAAATGAACTGGTTGATTACCACCTCGTATGCGCCGCCGTTAAGGTTGACGTCACAGCAACGTCATTAACATTCCTGCAGTGTCAACACAATATGGCGGACGTTGGTAACCGAAGTGACTGCAGCATTAAAAATCCGCTTTAAGAAATGGAAGGTATGCAAGAAAAAGAATCCAATATGGGTGTGAGGGGTGGATAGAAAAATCCGTCCCTTGGGATCACTGCAAGCCTCGTGATGCCAGACAGTGACCCTCGGGACAGGTTTTTCCATCCACCCCTCACACCCATATAAGATTCTTATAGTCCTGAGGGAAGTTTTGTTTAACCCTTAAATTCCTTTACTGTTACGCAATCAGTGTAAATCCTGATCAGATGTGGCGTTCTGTGGTGAATGCCATATCTGATCTTGGTCTGCACTAAGGCTGCCAGGATTAATCGTATAATCATATAATCGATTGATAAATTCCACAAAAATTATTATCATTTCTGATTTGCTTTTAATCGATTACTTGATAGGTACAATTTTCTACCCAAAGTTATGCCTAAAATAGCTGGATGAGTGGCAAAAAGTGCGCATAATGCGGCGTCTCATCTGGGTCTTCACTGTTTGCCCAGGCCAGTCTGTTCAAATATATATATGGTAAAGTGCAACATATGGTAAGAGTCATGCTCAGACAGAAAGCCAGACAGGTAAAGTAATGACAAAAATCTTAGCGATTACTAATCGATTATCGATCACAATGACAGGACTGATAATCGATTATCTTTTCAGCTCCAATTAGCCAGCCCTAGTCTGCACTGCCTGCCAAACCCAACACATGAATCTAGTCCAGATTCTATCTATTTGTATGTAACTATCTTACGCACCACTCTGACCTTACAGTAACTGAGAGGTTGCAGATGACGACACGCACATACAGTTATCTTTTTTGCTGGAGACACCCTGGCTCATTTCCAACAGAATTTCAATGTACTTTTCTTGTAAATAACTTTCTTATCCCTTGGAAAATTATAACTAAACCTTGATTATTTTATTCATATTATCTTTAAGAACAATTATTGACACATTTAAACCCCTTCAGTGTTTTATCACTGTGGAATAATTGGACCAAAATGAATAAATTTGTATACAAAAACCTGCCTGTTGTCTCCAATATGGCGGATTAAGGGACAATAATCTTACAAAAATGCTGTGCATGCAACCTAGCAATAGCAAGGCTATTTTCTATTAACCCTTCTCTTGCTGAATATTCAGATTAGCCATACCCATTTCTGACTTTGAACCAATCAGATTAATTTATGTAATTTATTCATTCAAATTTGTAAATTGAATGTCAAACAGTGTAGATCCTGATCAGATGGCTTCTTCAGAAGTTGTCTTGAACAGCATGATAAGAGTTAATAACTGTTACCTGGATATTTGACAAGTCAGTGATAGTCATGTGGACCGCCGACGTCTGATATTAGATCCATGCCATTAATCGGCTGAGCAAGTGGACTAAATTACCTGTCAGTGCATATGGTGACCATAAGTCCAAAATGAATAATAATCCTTTTAAGTAAATCAACACAAAATTTAGATAAAATTTTCTTAAAACACCAAAGCTGAACTAAAGGAAAACCTCTCTCTTTATATAGAGTCAGAGAAAATTCCAGAACCCTGTGGAAAGAAATATATGTTTGTTTGTTTGATTTGAGGTTTAACATCCTCGTCAGCAATGTATAGGTCATTTTGGAGACGTTGCTTCCAATTTTGTGGGACTTTTACCCGACATTGAGATGAAATGACATCTCAAGCCCTGTCACCCAATGAAACCAATAGGGTTTATAAGCATGGACGGTCCGACTCGCGCCACTTTGCCTGGGCAGGCTTAGATCCTCTAAGCGGTTACCAGTACTCGTGTGCGGGTCAGATTTAGCTCTGCGTGGAAGCATCATGCAGCCCATCTATTTCTTCAAGCCCCGATGGGCGGGGGCCAGAAGAAATATATGATCTAGAAATTTCTTTCCTCTTTCGTGTAAACAAAATATTTTCAAACTTTTATTATTCTAGATCATCCTTTTTCCATTAAGCTAACAAAATCCTCTGGGTATGATGTGAGAATCAGAAAAAAAAATATATACATTACACAAGAAGCCTAGCATCCGCCCATCGGGGCTTGAAGAAATAGATGGGCTGCATGATGCACCCAAACAGAGCTGAAACCCACCCGCTCACAAGTACTGGTAAACCGCTTAGAGGATCTAAGCCTGCCCAGGCAATGCGGTGCGAGTCGGACTGTCCATGCTTATAAACCCTATTGGTTTCATTGGGTGGCAGGCCTAAAGATGTCATTTCATCTCAATGTCCGGTAAAAGTCCCATAAAATTGGAAGCATTGTCTCCAAAATGACCTTGACAGTGTTGACAGGGAAGTTAAACCTCAAATCAAACAAACAAAACAATCGTGACTTATACTTAAAAAAACACACAAAAAAGACAACAGAATATACAGTGTAAAATCTGTTAAAAAGTCAGCAAGGGGAACTCTTACAACTGGCTGCTTAAAAGAAGAAGCTGTTCACCAGAGGGAAACATAAGAAATTATGCATGGCCTCACTAGATGGATGAAAATGTTGTGATAACTGCAGGCAGCTCAAAAGGGATGTATCAAATGAAAAAAAAATGTTGGCGAGGTGTAAGGTAAGTATACTGATATGACACCTCTCCTTCACTTAATTTTCTTTTCATTTACTTATACTTTATTTATACTAATAATAAATGAAAATTATGCAAAAAAACATAAATGCACTGTCAAGAAATTTATATTTTTACTTGATTTTTTGCAACTGAGATAACACTGTCTATTAAATAGAGGGTGTTCAGATTTTGTTAATCCTTTAGACGCCGAGAATGTCATGTCATCTGCTATTGTAGTCTGTTGAATTTTTATTGCAAACTTTCTGAAAATACTTTTGCATATAGGCAAACAGGCTTCTTAAGGAGCAGTCTGATCTGGGTCCACACTGTTTGCAAAAATGACTTTTAAAGTAACTGGCAGACAACAAAGCAGATGACAATTGTCGTGATTGGCATTTTATGGGTTAATTGGCTGCTGGTTGGAGGAGAGAGGTGGCTGCTCAGCAGAGGTAAAGTATATAGTGAAATGCTTTGTGTGGAGGGGGATAAGTGTGGCTGCTGAAGAGAGGTGGTTGTTAAACACAGGTGGCTGTTAGTGGAGGTTTTACTGTATCAGGGTTCAGCATGGTGCACGTTAATAACATGTATGACAGCAGACTTTTGGATGAGTCTTTAAACCAAGGTCCAATCTCCATTTGACCTTAGTTGTTGGTGGGACATAAACCACACACATGGTTGACAGCAGATAGCCTATGATGAAGCTTACTTGTGCACAGCTGCAGAGGTCTCTGAGATTCAGGAACTTAAAAATGTTGATAGCCACTTCTCTGGGTATGGAAATGTCAAAAAATGGTATTGCTGTTATCTCATCCTGCAAATAAATATATAAATGAAAATAAAATAAATACACTCATTATCTCAAACTTAACCCTTTTTGTACCAAATTGAATTTTCCACCTTATATATAGCAGGAGTCCATTTCGAAATTTAGGGGTGTCAGGTTGTGTTTTCTTCACATTTTATTTGGAAAATGGCTGAACTTTTTGTAGACAGTGTAGGCCCTGATCAGATTATGCATTCTGCGGCATCTGATCTGGTCCTGCACTGTTTGCCAGGGTACCTGTTTTCGGGGTTCCAGTACAAAATGGGTTAAAGGGACCGTTATTTTGGGTTTGAGATACTGGTACTCGGATATATAAAAGAAACTGATATTTAAGAAAGATATAGCAAAACTATAATGACATTGCCTAAAATTTTAATTTGTCTTTAACAGTAGTTTGAGATATCAGTGTTTGAGATAATGAGAGACTCAACTGTATATAAATAAATAAACACATCAATTCTTTGAGAAACTACTATCATATCTCCAAAATGATTATTTTTCTGATGAAAATTTGTAATAATGTTCTGAATTGCAGGTGCTGGTTAGAACCAACTCATTAACCCTTTTTGTACCAAATGGAATCTTCCTCCTTATACAAAGCAGGACTCCATTTCAAAATTTAGGGGTTTCAGGTTGTGTTTTCATCAAAATTTATTTGGAAAATGACTGAACTTTTAGCAAACAGTAGAGGCCCTCATCCGATGCCGTGTTCTGCAGCGTCTGATCTGGGCCTTAACTGTTTGCCAAGGTACCCGTTAGGGTTTCTGGTATTGAATGGGTTAACTCACTGTATACTAGAGGACTCTTCCATTGCTATATGTTGGACAAGTCCATTTGTCATACAAGGGATGTTAGGCCTATTTATCCCCATGTTTTTTGAAGAAAAGTGGGGATATTGTTATCGCCTCCGTCCGTCCGTCTGTCCGTCTGTCTGTCCGGCTATCTCCTCCTATACCGTTCATTGGAATTCAACCAAATTTGGTGTGTGAGTTACTTACATGAATGGCTTCTGCAAGAGCACATTAATTTTTGGACCAGCCCCCAGGGGTCCCTGGAAGAGGTCAAAACGTGGGGATTTGTGATGGCGCGCCATCGACTGCGCGATCTAGTTTTTTCGTTTTTATTCTATTTTTGACAAAAATTCTGTTAGCAAACAGTGTAAGGCCTGATCGGATGCCACATTCTGTGGCATCTGATCAGGGCCTACACTGTTTGCCAAGGTACTCCTTTAGGGATTTCCCGCATACATGTTACAATGGTTAAACGAGTACCCACACTCTATGTCTTACAGCAGAAATAAGAAAACTTAATGTATACCCCTGTAAACCCCAGTTTTCTCTTTAGAAAAAGGGTTTACAGAGGTGTTCACCATACAGACTTATTAACGGTATGCAAGTGACTTTTTTTCTTATTCTCCTTTCATTATCTATCCATTTCAAAATACATCCATGTGCTGAAATGCCACCTTTCAGATCTGCAGAACCAGCAGTTCAAAATGCCTGATATTTTTTACTCACTGTAATGCTGTTAATTACTGGGACAGATAAGCCTAAGCAAACAGTGTAGACCCTAAGCAAACAGTGTTCCTAATTATTGGGACAGATAAGCCTAAACAAACAGTGTAGACCCAGATCAGACTGCTCCTGAAGGAGCAGTCTGATCAGGGTCTACACGGTTTTCCATTCAGTCAGCACCTTTTGGACTCCTTGCTGGACCATGAACTAAATTTGCCTTTTGGCATATTGATTCTACATGTAATGGTGGGAGAGCTGGTGTTGTGCCATGGGGCAGCTGGTGTTTTGCCATGTGGCGGCCGTAAAAAAGTCTCCCCGTATATCATCAAAGTGCAGATTATATTATCTGATGCTTTGAGATCATTGAGTTCATTTTGAATAATTTTGAAAAAAGATTTCTGCTTTAGCCGGTGCTACAGGGCGTGGTCAGTGTTGCACTTTTCAGTACTCAATAAAACCAAGTCTGCTACTTTAGTTTATTTTGTGTTTTCTTTGATTTCAATAGATCTTACTATTCAGAACTTATTTAATCCCATCCAGATGAAGAGAGCTCAGGATCAACAGAAAATAGTTTGTATGCCTTCTTGGACAAGTGAGCTCAAGGACAACCCAAATCATTCTGTATGCCAACTTGGACAATAAAAGGTCAGAGACAACTCAACTCATTCTGTTTGTTTACTTGGACAAGTGAGCTCAAGGACAACTCAAATCATTCTGTATACCCACTTGCCCACTTGGACAAGTGAGTTCAGGGACAACTCAAATCATTCTGTATGTTATCTTGGACAAGTGAGCTCAAGGACAACTCAAATCATTCTGTATGCCCACTTGCCCACTTGGACAAGTGAGTTCAGGGACAACTCAAATCATTCTGTATGTCTACTTGGACAAGTGAGCTCAAGGACAACTCAAATCATTCTGTATGCTGTCTTAGACAAGTGAGGTCAGGGACAACTCAAATCATTCTGTGTGTTTACTTGGACAAGTGAGCTCTGGGACAACTCAAATCATTCTGTATGCCCACTTGCTCACTTGGTGAAGTGACTTCAGGGACAACTCAAATCATTCTGTATGTCTACTTGGCAGTGAGCTCAAGGACAACTCAAATTATTCTGTATGCCCACTTGGACAAGTGAGGTCAGGGACAACTCAAATCATTCTGTATGTTTACTTGGACAAGTGAGCTCAAGGACAAGTCAAATCATTCTGTATGCCCAGTTGCCCACTTGGACAAGTGAGTTCAGGGACAACTCAAATCATTCTGTATGTTTACTTGGACAAGTTAGCGGACAAGTGAGCTCTGGGACAACTCAAATCATTCTGTATGCCCACTTGCTCACTTGGTGAAGTGACTTCAGGGACAACTCAAATCATTCTGTGTGTCTACTTGGCAGTGAGCTCAAGGACAACTCAAATTATTCTGTATGCCCACTTGGACAAGTGAGGTCAGGGACAACTCAAATCATTCTGTATGTTTACTTGGACAAGTGAGCTCAAGGACAAGTCAAATCATTCTGTATGCCCAGTTGCCCACTTGGACAAGTGAGTTCAGGGACAACTCAAATCATTCTGTATGTTTACTTGGACAAGTTAGCGGACAAGCTAGCTCAAGGACAACTCAAACCATTATGTATGCCCACTTGGACAAGTGAAGTCAGGGACAACTCAAATCGTTGTGTATGTTTACTTGGACAAGTTAGCGGACAAGTTAGCTGAAGGACAACTCAAACCATTCTGTATGCCCACTTGGACAAGTGAGGTCAGGGACAACTCAAATCATTGTGTATGTTTACTTGGACAAGTGAGCTCAAGGGCAACTCAAATCATACTGCATGCCCAGTTGCCCACTTGGACAAGTGAGGTCAGGGACAACTCAAATCATTCTGTATGTCTACTTGGACAAGTGAGCTCAAGGACACCTCAAATCATTCTGTATGTCTACTTGGACAAGTGAGCTCAAGGACATCTCAAACCATTCTGTATGCCCACTTGGACAAGTGAGGTCAGGGACAACTCAAATCATTCTGTATGTCTACTTGGACAAGTGAGCTCAAGGGCAACTCAAATCATATTGCATGCCCGGTTGCCCACTTGGACAAGTGAGCTCAAGGACAACTCAAATCATTCTGTATGCCCACTTGGACAAGTAAGCTCAAGGACAACTCAAATCATTCTGTATGCCCACTTGGACAAGTGAGCTCAAGGACAACTCAAATCATTCTGTATGTCTACTTGGACAAGTGAGCTCAAGGACAACTCAAACCATTCTGTATACCCACTGGACCAGTGAGCTCAGGGACAACTCAAATCTGTATGTATGCCCACTTGGACGAGTGAGCTCAGGGTCAACTCAAATCTGTTTGTATGCCCACTTGGACCAGTGAGCTCAGGGTAGGTTTGTCCCCTAATTCAGAACACTACTTTTCTTGTCTGCAGGTAAAAGCTCTGAACTTAACCCATAAAATGCCAATCACGACAATTGTTGTCTGCTTTGCCATCTGCGGGTTACCTTAAAAATATTTTTTTGCAAACAGTGTGGACCCAGATCAGACTGCTCCTATAGGATCTGGTCCCATACTGTTTGCCTGTCTGCAAAAATATTTTTAAAAAGTTTGCAAAAAATATCAGCAGATGACATAAGCAGACGACATTTTCAGATGTAGTTTTTCTCTGCATCTTATGGGTTAATGGTCATCTGCATATGACAGCACACAACAAAGGCTCATAGTCTGGTCAGTGTCTCTGCTGTGTGTGTCATAAGACACATTTTTGTGTGGCATATTTCATATCAGTTTTACAAAGACCAAGAGGCAATGCACATACATTCGCAATATCATCTTTGTTTTCTATAGGTTTTGTTTGTTTGATTTGAGGTTTAAAGTCCCCTTCAACACTGTATAGGTCATTTTTGAGACGTTGCTTCCAATTTTGTGGGACTTTTACCCGACACTGAGATAAAATGACATCTCAAGCCCTGTAGCCCAATGAAACAAATAGGGTTTATAAGCATGGATGGTCCGACTCGCACCGCTTTGTCTGGGCAGGCAAAGGTCCTCTGAGCGGTTTACCAGTACTTGTGTGCGGTCATATTTCAGCTCTGCATGGAAGCATCATGCAGCCCACCTATTTCTTCAAGCCCCGATGGGCGGGGGCTGTGTTTTCTATAGGTAACATGATCTAAGTTCATTGACAGGCATGTGGAATATAATGACAAATCTTACTGTCAGATAATTGCATTCAGAAGTTCTATATAACAGTGTCATGCATGTGTTGTTAATTGCAAAAAATAGTGGTTATGGACCAAAACCAAATTTGGTAAAACCTTTTGATTGGAAATTCTGTTGGGGGAGTGATGTAGGGGGTCCTAGGGGAGGGGGGGATTTTTACCAATAGGTGTCTAACAGTGGACCTCTTCAACACAGTTAGCATTGTCATTACATTAACCCATTTGGTACCAAAACCCCAAAATGGATAGTTGGCAAGCAGTGCAGGCCCTGATCAGATGCCGCAGAATGCGGCATCTGATCAGGGCCTACACAGTTTGCAAAATGTTCAGCCATTTTCCAAATCAATTTTAAAGATAACACAACCTGATACCCCTAAATTTTGAAATAGACTCCCACTATATATAAGGAAAAAAGGGTTAACAAAGCTGTGCAATGACCACCAGGGACCAGGGGCCAGTTGTTCAAAGCATCATTAGCTTAACGAGCTCATTAGTGGTCATATTGTTAACTCTTCTAGCGAGTACATCGTAAATTTGGGTATTTTTGCTGAAAAAATGTGAGCAGCTTTTGCGTCTGCAAAAGCTGCTCACATTTTTTCAGCAAAAATTTCAGCATGTTTGCCATATTTAATGATCAAAGTTTTAATGAAACATTAACTAACGACGTTGTTAGTTTTGAACAACTGGCCCCAGTTGTTCAGAGCATTGTTAGCTTAACAAGCTAGTTAGTTGTCAACTGTTAACTGTTCTAGGAAGTAAAATATATAATATAATATACAGTGGTATTTTTGCTGAAAAAAAATTTGTGAAAAGCAGCTCAGATTTTTCTGCAAAAATTTAGATTAAAGTTTAATCAATAGGTAAACTAACAAGATTGTTAGTTTTGAACAACAGGTCCCAGGGTTAGCACACCTCAATTTAGGTGGGATATATAGGTGGTTATATGAGGGCCAGTCAATAAAAAAAACAGCCTAACTTATTTCTGGGTGAGATTGATCTCTTCTTTTTCATTGTAATTTCCCTCTAGAATGATACACTTGCACCAATGTTGTTCCAGTGCCATCCGCCCATAACTGCAGAAGCCAGAGTCTTTGTCGCCGACCCACTCCTCAGCTACTGCCATGACTTCTTTGTTGGATTGGAAAGACGATCACAGGCCTCATACTGATCAAGCTTTTCCATGCCTGAAAGGCCTGATTTTGCATACTTAAATAGTAATTTTAACTCTCATCCTGCTGAATAATTTAATTTAACCACAACCATTGCTGACTAACAATCAATCAAATTACTTGATACACTTTATTTCTACAAATTCACAAACTGCATGACAAACAGAGTAGACCCTGATCGGATGGCTTCTTCAGAAGCCATCTGATCTGGCTCTACACTGCTTGCAAAGTTAGGGGTTGTCCTGTTCAGCAGGATAAGGGTTAAACAGAATATAAGAGGAAAACTCAGGAAAACTCAAACTCTAAAAGCCTGAAATCAAGAAAGAAATCAAGCTCTAAAAAGCCTGAAATCCTGCAAATGCCTGAAAAATATGAGGCCTGTATCCTTTTGTAAGTTTTGGAATAGGAAATATTTACTAGGAGTTAAGTCCGGAGAACAGCCCGGGTGCAGTATTACATGTAGCTCATACCCATTCCGCTCAACAGCACCCAATGCAATTTTGCAAGTGTGGACTCTTGTATTGTCCTATTGGAGCAGAATCTCTTTGGAGAGTTTACCTCGGCATTTTAAACGGATAGCAGTTCTCCGTTGGCCGAGCAAATTTGTATAATATGCACCAGTTATTGTACTTTTCTTTGCTCAAATGTCCAACATAATAATGCCATGTGCATCCCAAAATACAGTTGCCATCACCTTGCCAGCAGAGGGTTGTGTTTTGAACTTCTTTGGCCTCGGAGACCCCGGCCCTACCCACTGGGGTCTATGAGTTTTATTCTCTAGCTCATAATATGGACCCCGGTCTCACCTACGGTCAGACGAGAAAAAAAAAATCATCTTCCTTTGACCTGAACCGCTTCAACAATGCGCTGCATACTAATGCTCTGGTTGCCATAGGCTCATCCCTAAGGGATTTTGCGACCCAACAGCAAATTGTTGAAACACTACTATGTGAAATGTGTAATGCATTCACTATTTCTTCCTCTTTCATTCGCCTATCAGAGTACACCAGATTCCGTACTCTGTTACACATTTCTTCACTGGTGGCATCTGATGGATGTCAAGACCTGGTTTCATCTTCTAAAGACTTCTACTGTGTTTGAATTCCCCAACCCAGAAATTAACTTGTGCATACGATGGTCTCGGATGGTGCAAAAGACCCATAAACATTGGTCAACTGGCAATGTATTTCCTGACCTGTTTTCCAAGTATTGAATTACAGCACAGTACTCAACTTTTGAGAAAAAAGCTTGCATTTGCATCGCTAGCCATGTTTGACATTCAATATCTTATGAGTGAATTAAATGATAAGTAAAGGGTGCAATTTTGCCCTCATGCCTAAAATATGTACATGTATTGAAACAATGCATGAAAATCTTGGCTGTCTCAGTCAGACAACTGGAAACGGGATAGACTGGTTACTTATTGACTTGCGCTCGTACAATATTTTTTTTTATTTCAGTTTGCTCAAAAACATCATTAGGATAACAAACCCATATGACATAGTGCATTCTTTCATGTATACCTGAAAAGTGTGACCTTCATGAAAATATTTGATGTTCTTCTTTCTGCCACAAACATAGACTGTGTGTGCTCATTAGAATTGTCTCATTGAGCAGTTCTAAACGAGTACCCACACTCAGTTTTTTTTCATAGATCGTGGTAACTCAAGATCTCTGGCTGTAGTGACCTAAAACCGCCAACATCACGGAAACACGCCTATATAATTTTGACCCCCTTGAACCCCAATTTTATATAGTAAAACAGAGGTGTAAAATTTCCCTCAAACTTACTCGCCCTTATCGTCTAAACTGTTCATTTAGGTGCTAAAAATGAAGAAAAAGTAAGGTCAGTTTTGAAAACCTTACTCGCCCTGCCTTAAAACTTACTCGCAAATGCGAGCGAGCAGAATTTTACACCCCTGTAAAACTGGGGTTTCCGGGGGGTATACCTTATGTCTGCTCTAAAATATAGATTGTGGGTACTTGATAGAACCGCCTCAATGAGACGGTTCTAACGAGGGCCCACAATCTATATTTGGAGCAGAAATAAGAAAAATATCACAATTTTTCAACATACAATTTTCATGTTTTCGGCAATAAAGGTAGCAATGTATTTGTATAGGCATGTTTGAGTAATGTAAAATAGGCTTTTAGAACATCAGAGAAAGCTCAGATTAAGATCGTGGGTGCTCATTAGAACTTCCTCTTTAAGACAGAGGCAGTTCTAATGAGTACCCCATGAACATTGCCAGCTACATATGCTGGGACAATTTTTTGGGGTTCAAAATTTTAAATGGGTTTTAGGAAAAAGCTGGTATTTTTATTGGTCTTTCTTTCTTCCATTTCGCCTCAACCCCAGAAGGCCATGGATTGAGGATTTAGGACATCACTTACAATGTCCTGGATTAAACGATCAAGAAGTCGTTCTTGAGGAAGGACTCCGCCTTCCTTCTCTGAGAAGATGTCATCAAACTTTGAACTTTTTGTTCTTTTGTCCACTAAAGTGTCTTTTTCACATTTTCTTTTTCCGGGTGTGTCGCTATAAGCAGCACTTTTAGAACAGTGGATGCAGGTGTCTGTGGATGTGCTACTGTTAGAAATGCTGGGCTTCTTATGTTCACACATACAGTTACTGGACGTATGTCTATATGGGTCAGGGTCGATTTTTGTGGCTCTCTGCTTTCTACTGCAAAGTGAGTTTGGCACTGATTGAGACACTGATTCTGATTCAACACTTTTATCAAGCTCATGGTTTTGTAATTCTTGCTTCCAATCTTCTCTAAACTGGTTCAGGAAGTCTGTTGGATCCATTTACTTAGAAAATGGGCTGAAATTTCTCAGCTTCCCTCCACTGTTCCAACGTTGTTGATATTTTTTATACTAAAACTTCCTCCTTTGAGAGAGTTTCAGAGATCGGAGTTTCTTAACGTTTGATAGAGCGATAAACGTTGACAGGACATCTCGGCCCCGAACAAACTCGGCCCCTGACAAACTCGGCCCCTACAAACTCGGCCCCTGACAAACTCGGCCCCCCAAACTAGAATATGTATATTTAAATGTTGGAATTCTATTATTATCAAACTTTTGCACATAATTTTAACGTACATATGCCTAATTACTTTTTGAACTAATTTTGTTGAAATTATGAGTAACCCATATCACAAAATTAGCCATGAGTTAAATGAACCTAATGCCGTTGATTGAAAGGGTGTATGACACGCTGCTCTGGGTCCACTCTCACTCAATCTCCGATGTAATTGATAAACTAATTGATTAAATGGCGTGTAATAACATCTCTGTTGTAATTACATCTCTGACCCAAGGGGGTGGCTAAACTGTTGGGTAAGCTCAAGCTACATAAGGCATCTGGGCCAGACGATCTGAATGCCAAGGTACTTAAAGAATGTAGTGCTGAAATCTCTCCTGTATTGGCCTTTATCTTCAATGAATCACTTGCCCAGGGCACTGTACCAGATGACTGGCGGCAAGCAAATGTTACCCCGGTCTATAAGAAAGGGGAAAGATGTGATGCAACAAATTGTAGACCAGTGCCGCTAACATGCATCTGTTACAAAACCCTGGAGCATATATTAGTAAGCAATATCCACAAGCACTTAGTCTTTGAACGCATTCTTACCGACTGTCAACATGGTTTCCGGAGTCAAAGGTCTTGCGAAACGCAACTGGTTCAATTTTACCATGCCATTGTGAGCAATCTTGATGGAGTAATAAACTGTGGCCACAAACAGACTGACTTGATCATCATGGACTTCGCAAAGGCATTTGACAAAGTACCTCACCGAAGGCTATTATATAAACTAGCTTAGTTAGAATGGGATAAGTGGATCCACACCTAGGTGGATCAGCTTATGACTCTCTGGGCGCTCACAACAAGTTGTACTTGATGACCAAGCGCCTGATCCAGTCCCTGTTTTATCTTGGGTCCCCAAGGATAGGTCCTTGGGCCGCTCCTCTTCTTGATTTTCATCAATGATCTCCCTGTCCATTTGTTTGCTGATGATTGTGTCCTGTATAGGAACATTCATTCTCCTTCTGACTGTCTTATTTTACAAGATAACCTGGATCAACTTGCACAGTGGGAGGCCGATCGGCAGATGAAGTTCAATGTGGCCAAATGTCATTCAATGAGAGTGTCACGACACCCTCCGGACAAGCGAATTAAGTTTGACTATACTCTTCTCCAGCAAATTTTGGAGCATGTTCAATCCGCCAAATATTTGGTATCACCATCACTGACGATCTTGATTGGGGTCAACATATCACTGAGATTACATCTAAAGCAACTAGGACTTTAAGATTCCTTAGACGTAAAGGATGTTGCATATAAAACATTGGTTGGCCCTCAACTGATGCATCACCCATTCGGCATCCCTGTGTTAAAGACAAATTCAGCAGGTAAAGAAGGTGCAGAGGACAGCTACTCTATGGATCTGCAGGCGATGGCGAAATAGAAGAAGCGTCGGTGACATGCTTAATGAGTAGAGTGGTCATCCATGGAGGCCCGTCATGAGCAGTCCTCTTTAACCTTCTTCTATAAGATACACTCTGATACAGTGATGTGAAACTCAATTCCAAACGTCCCAATTACAGCATCGGTTTCCGCGATCTTTTATCATGGATAAGGTTTCGTATTAAAAACGATAAATATGCTCAAACTTTCTGTGAAAAGTAGAAGTAAAACAAAGATCAGGAATTGATACAATTAACTTACTCCACCCATAAAAGACACCAAAGGGAAAGAAATACAAACATTAAGCGACCAGACCATAATGGAAACCTAAACAAAGGAAGACCATAAGGACAGTTACTTTCCCACAAAATGGCCATATGGCCATCCAAAATTAAAAGACACACGTGATACACACAGTAAGTAACAAACAACAACATAAATAAATCGCCACAGAAGAGCCGCCTTGGAACGGTCAGTGGAAGATTTCCACTGGGGGGCTTAAATCGATTTTACGTGGCCACAATCCTCGCCCTTACTTCCGTCGCGATTTAGACACATAATTTGTTCAGTCCGCATGAAGGCCTCCTAACTCATCAGTGCAACATCTCCGTGAACACAGAAATCAAAGAACCACAGAGGTGAGACAACGGTGAGGACTCGACAGCAAGAAACCACTGAAATGCTGGAGCAAAAGAAAACCAACAGTTAGACTCCGATGAGCCCGACCAGAGACAGAGCATCAGGCACCAACCAACATTATCTCTCTAATTTTCAATAAGCCTTTACGTTGGAGCCGTCATAGAATCTGAGGCCTGACCCACCGGCGTGCAATTAAAGAGGGAAGCAAAGTTAACCCTATCCACCTTCCAAATTGCTTCTCGGAAACAGAAACATAGTATTTTTGGACCTTAATGCTGCTAGGGACTGAGCTTTTATTTACGGATTTGAATGGGGGTCGAGTTTGCTAGGGGCCGAGTTTGTCAGGGGCCGAGATCGTCAGGGGCCGAGTTTGTTAGGGGCCGAGATGTCCATAAATCAGATAAACTTATAAGCGCCTATTTACCTAGACTTTTCTTTTAGACTGGGATTCAAATTATTACTGTCATAAATTCAAACGACTCTGCCAAACTTTAAACCAGTCTTGTGCTCCAAAGGGCGTACTTGATTCAGCTGTTCTTAATGTTCCTGAACGTTGCACTGTCACGTGACTGTTCTGTTTTTAAATCAAGTGCATTGCAATGTTCCCATGACGTAGGAGTGTGTCGTGTTTTGAATCAAGCACAGAACATACACAGATTCCCTACATACGACGCTTAGTCTATTTTCTTACATGCATTTGTTTATTTTATTAGCTACCTGACTGAAATCATTCAAAATCATTCAGTTTCAAAAGATGAGCCGTTCAAGTAATTAATGTATCCCAAAATCGAACAAAACATGGAACATTGCACTGGACCTTGCTCCGGTGAATTAAGTATGGTGCCGAACTTTGACCGAACCTTGCTCCGGTGAATCAAGTGTGGTGCAGAACTGTGACTAAGAATTTAAAGCATACTCTTAGTGAATGCAGTTTGAAAGGTATTTAAATGAATGTTTTTTTTATGATCTGAAACGTTTTCAACATTTATCTACGCATTTTGATTCTGGTAGGAAACTACAAATGCAAAATGCCTTGAATTTGAAAACGAGGCTGGTGCACTGCTCCATCATCCGGGCACTTCACACCTAGTCAAGAGTAGTGTCAAAAAGTGTAGCACCAGAACACTGCACCATACCACGTGACAACTACTTGATTGAACAGAACACAGATCGGTGCAAATGGAACAGTGAATCAAGTACGCCCAAAGGGTGTTGTGGACTCTTGTGATACTGCTTGAAAATGATCGTTTTGTCAAGCGTTGTGAGTTTCTTCGGCGACCACCCAGGCCTTTTATTGGTGGGCTTTCTCCTATACTGCTTTGTCTATGCACTGTCATTATTATTTTCTGGCCCTAAGCCTGGCAGAAACCCTTTTGCAGCCAGATATGTAAGGACGCCTCCAGAGAAAATTGTGACAGAACACAAGGCAAGAAATACAATCTTGAAGCAGAGTAAGTAATAGTATTGAAAATTGGGATGACTGAGTAATGGTCAAACTTGGCTCCTAACCAACTCGGCCCCTTATAATCTCAGTACGTTTGGCTAGTCCAACAAGTTAGACGTACGCATGCACTCATTTATAGATTTGTCAGATCAGAACTGTTACTGGTGACACGTCAAATGACATTCATACACCATATGTCTGTCTGTCTACTGATACTGCGTCGGTCACATTTGACCATTACCGCAGGTGTACATTACATACACTCCAGGTTTGCAGGATGACAGCCTTCACAGTAATCATGTAATCAGGTCTGAGAGTTTAGCTATTTCTAAAGACTGTCCATAAAAATAAAGACAGTCTTTAAATGTATGGACTCACGTGTCTGTAGAAAGCAATGCAAATCGTACAAATTTTCGAAAATTCGAAAATCGCAGTACATGTGTTATGCAACCTTCTTTATTACATGATAATCTGCGTGTAGCTGAAAACTGAGTATGATCCGTTGTCTTGTTGATTAATAATTCAAGAAACTAAATAATTGATTCTGTGTCCCCTCCTGGGGTTAAGGCGAAACCGGAAGAAGAAGAAGAAGATGATAAACAATGAAATATGTCAACTGGTGCATGGCACACTTGTTGTAAAGTATATGACGGGAGAAAACCTAAACAAGAATATCTTCCGTAGGCGTTTTATATAAATACACGAAAATTAGACAACAGATTCGAGAAAAAATATCCTGTGTATGTAATTCATCATGTAACGAAGGCGTTTATATAATACATATTCTGCGATTTTTCGAATTTTCGAAAATTCTTACGATTTGCATTGCTTTCTACAGACACGTGAGTCAATAAATTTAAAGACTGTCTTTATTTTTTTGGACAGTCTTTAGAAATAGCTAAACTCTCAGACCTGGTAATTACGGTAGGGATCTTTAACCTGCACAGGGGATGGTTCTCCCTGCACAGGGGGCCTCCAGTTAACGTCCCAATACGAAGGACGGTGCACTTTATGACATTCATCCCTGCAAATGATGCCAATGGAGTGTGTTTGGACACCAAAATTTTATCGCCGCTGCCGGGGATCGAACCCGGAACCTCTAACATCAGAGGCAAGTGCACTAACCACTGAGATATCACGCTCCATCAAAGAAGAACGCCTCCAGAGAAAATTGTAACAGATTACAAGGCAAGAAATACAATCTTGAAGCAGAGTAAGTAATAGTATTGAAAATGTTTTATAGATGTGCATTCGTGTTCCGAAGAATAGACAAAACATAAATATCATCATATCAGTTTGTAAAATATGAACATCTAGAACGCAGAACTCTCATGTATGGGAGTATACTTTTGGCATACAGCAGCCTTAGTAATCATACTATCCAAGCAGGGAACAAAAGTGCTGATTAGCGTGTGCTGATCTTTCATTCTTCCGTTACTTCTTAAATCTTAACCTCATAAGAGGACTACAGAAGGGTAGATGCTCAGGCTGATCTGTGTATTTGTTATCTGTGCATGCAATTTTCATACTATCAAAGCAGCGAGAAACTTTCTCATTTCTGCTCTTCAACATAAGGCATCTCCTCGACGTTCTTAACTAAATATGCAGCTCGGTCCAATTCATAAATACATACAGATGTCTGCATTTCAATTACATGGTGCCTGCTTAGTCTCAGAAGCCGTAGTCCAAGCAGCGAAAAACAGCACTGATCAGAGTGCATGATGTGCAGGCTAATCTGCACATTTATCATTCGCACATGCAAAAAACCTACCTGCTTAGTCTCAGAAGCCGTTAAAAGGAATAAAGTTTAGTAATCATACTATTCAAGGAGGGAACAAAAGCCCTGATCAGAGTGTGCAGATGCACAGGCTGATCCGCGCATTTGTTATTCGCATGTGCACTTTTCAGGTGTTCTCATGACGAGATTATAAAATAAAGACTTGTAATGGTTACAGTAATTATTCAGTACAAAGAGGGCCACATGGAAGATTAATACTAGTACTAAATGTGTTACCCTCATTAAATTAGGTCGATTATTATAATTATTATTATCATGTACATGTACCTCCCACCCAATTATCAAATAATAATAATCCAATCAACAGGCATGCGTCAGTGATTTACTCAAGATAATCCAATTAAAAGATTATTTAATATTATTGGCAGCTACCTGAGAATGGGTAACAGTCCAATAAATATGAAAATCTCCAGTACACTGAGACAAGTATGCACATTATTTGAGGTTAACTATTACTAACCTTCCGCCTTTAACCAAATTAAAACAATATCTTCTGGGTCAATAATTTAACAATAATAATAAATTATAATAATAATAGGGGCCAAGTTTGTCAGGGCCGACTTTGACAGGGGCCAAGTTTGTTTGGGGCCAAAATGTCCCGGAATCATCAAATAGAGATAGATAGTAGTCATACCCCCCCCCCCCCCACCTCCACCACCATTTCCTCCCCTAGTCATTTTGTTTCTCCAGACTTTCAGATGAGTCCTTAAACTGAGGCCCCGTCTCCATATGACCTTAGCTGTTAGTGGGGTGTAAAAAACTGACGCAAAAGTTTCTGCCTGAACAGTTTGTACAGGTAACCCAGCCAAAGAAAATAATGTTTGAGAAAGCTTGCAGCTGTCATAATACGCCCCACCTTTGGGTTGTGATGGGGATCCATCATTGATTAGTTGGCCTCAAACTGCCGCCTTAGAAGGCACACCTATCTGCTGCTGCTTTAAGTTGAATGATTCTTGTCCAGACTCGCCCATTGTGCCTGTCCAAATACATAAGGATAAATGTTGATCATATAGCACTACCTCAGGAACCGCATGGACCTGTGATTTAACCCGTATCTTGCTGTTCACGACAACCCCTATCTTTGCAAACAGTGTAGTTCCAGATCAGATGGCTTCTGAAGAAGCCATCTGATCAGGATCTACACTGTTTGGCATTCATTTTATGAATTTGTAGCAATAAATTACATCAAGTAATTTGATTGGCTGATAGACAGAAATGGGTGTGGCTTAAATGAATATTCAGCAAGATAAGGGTTAAGTGACAAGTTTTAGTTTCTGATTAACTGAGATAGAATATTAAAATCCAAAAATAGTTCGGGTTTTGATTTTAGTATATTCATCATGTTATCAAGTCTGTGAAATGAACACTCCCCTAAACCCCACTTTATATAGCGAAAAGAGGCCGGGGTTTATGGGATATTCATTATTTTTCCCTATTTCTGCTCAAAAACATAGATTGTGCATACTCTTTAGAACCTTCCTAACAAGATGGTTCTAACAGGCACGACAACCTGTGTTTGGAGTATAAATAAGAAAAAAATTTCACACCATTTCATGAAAAAGTAACCATTTTGGAGATATTGAAAAATGCACCATGTTGCACGGATGCATTTTCATAATGAAATAAAGTTATTTCACAGTGGTGATGTTGTCATTTAATTATTTGCTTTATTCTCCTTGAAGAACAAGGACCCATTTGAGAAATGCTTCAGTTAAATTGTTGTGGCGTCTACCCTGACCACACTATTAATGTGGTCGCTCCCTATAATTTGTCTGGCCCTCAAAATGACATTAATAATTGGTAAATTTCAGTCTACTAATATAAAATTCAGTTTATTTATTATGGCATTACGCAAATATATTGGTAAAATTTTAACATCAAAAATGATTTTTTTTTGTTTTTTTTTTTTCAGATAAAAATCCTGATATTTCTCATATTTTTGCTCAAAACATAGATTGTGGGTTCTCATTAGAACCGGCTCGACAATGCGGTTCTAACGAGTACCCACAATCTATGAGTATGTTTTGAGCAGAAATAAGAAAACTAATATATATACGCCTGTAAACCCCAGTTTTACTATATAAAAGTGGGGTTAAAGGGGGTCAAAATTATATAGGCGTGTTCTCCTGATGGTTTATCATATTTAACATTGGACAGAAAATAATAATAATCAACCTTCTTTATAGAGGGTAACACTTACACATTTAGTACTAATCTTCCATGTGGCCCTCTTTTCCTGGGTAGGAACTAGTACTTAGAAATGTGGATAAATTCTCTTGCTCAAGGAAACAACACATGGCGCTTGCGAGGATCAAACTGGCTACCTCTCAATCTCAAATCTGATGCTTTACCACTGCACCATGCACACTATGCTCCAGACAGGCCTGAGCAAAGATTGTAAACCCAGAGGAGATGACACCAGGGTCTCTACTGTTTGCCACTCATCCCGCTACTTTTAGACACAACACCGGGTAGTAAATTATACTTTGCTAGAATTTAGGGGTAAATATGGTAATTAACCCACAAAATGGTTCTAGAAATGGTTCTTGGAGGCTACATGTACATGTACTTTTTTTTGCTGCCAAAATAAATAATGAATAATTTATGATAATATCACTGGCGTATTTAAGGGTACATGTACCGCCCCCGCCCAAAGGGGCTTGGAGAAATACATTGGGCTGCAGGATGCTTCCACGCAGTGCTGATACGGAATGCACATGAGTACTGGTAATCCACTTAGAGCGTCTTAAGCCTGCCCAGGAAAATTGCTGCGAGTTGGCCCCTCCATGCTTATAAACCTTATTGGTTTCATTGGGCGTCAGGGATTGAGATGTCATTTCATCTCAATGTCGGGTAAAGGTCCCACAAAATTGAAAACAACGTCTCCAAAAGGACCTAAATACTTTTGACGGGGACATTAAACCTCAGATCAAACAAACATGTACATGTAAATATGGGGACATTGTATTTTCCGTTTAGCTGATTATTCTAAAACAAAAATAAATGCATAAAGTGCTGCACATTAATTGTTTCTTCCAGGATTTAAGCCACAGAAGATCCCAGAAAATCTTGATGCCATTGTGATTGGTAGCGGTATTGGAGGGCTCTCAACAGCTGTCATGTTGGGGAGGGCTGGTCAAAAAGTTTTGGTACTAGAACAGCATGACCAGGCTGGGGGCTGTTGCCATACATTTGTTGACAAGGGGTATGAGTTTGACACAGGTAATGTTAACAACATATGAATCAGGCTCCAGTTGTTCAAAACTAACATTGTCGTTAGTTAGCATATCTCTAAAACTTTGATCAGTTAATTTGGCAAATATGCTTCTATTTTTGTTGGAAAAAATGTGAGTAGCTTTTGCATTTGCAAAAGCTACTCACATTTTTCCAGGAAAAATACCAGAGTATTGTCTATTCTACTTACTGGATAATTTTTTTATCACTAACAAGCTCGTTAAGCTAACAATGCAAAGAAAAAATATGTCTTTTGACATGTGCAGTCTGGTCTGAGTCTTTGCCTGGCACTATATTGACAGCCATTAACTGAAAATCAAGGGAGGTTGTGTTCTAACTAAGCACAGGAACTTGTAGTTACGTCAAGCAATCCAAAAAATTTTTTTAAAAAGTGCCAATAGCGTTAGCAAGCCGAAAGGGCCTTAGGCTCACTAACACTATTTTTGGCATTTTTAACCGATTTTATGGGTTCTTTGACGTAACAAAAAGCTCATGTGAACTGCTTGAGTAATGATATGAGTGTTTTCTTGGACTGCACAGGCTCCGAGACCGGCTTTTAACCCTTTTCGTACTGAGTGGAATCTAACGGCTTATCATTTCCAAATTTTGGGGTTTCAGGTTGTGTTTTAGAAATTTATTTATAAAATGGTTGAACTTTCTGCAAACAGTGAAGGCTCTGATCAGATGCCACATTTTCAGGTGTTTGATTTGGGCCTGCATTTTTGTCCATTACTTGTTCAGGGCTTCCGGCATAAAACAGATTAATTGTCACACTTTCTATGAAATTATAATTTACTGTATGCGGATAAGCAGTTTAACATTACTGCAGCTGGTGTAAAGGGAATGTGTGGCGGCCATAAAAAGTCTCCCTGTCCTTCATCATAGTGTAGTTTGTATTTTTTGTCCTTTGGCATCATTGACCCTTTTGTGGAGTTTTGAATATATTTGAGGGTCATTGATGAGGCCTAATTGGCCGAAACTAGCTACCGGTAGTCTGGCCGAGAAATACTTGTGTGCTCAATACTTTCAGTTCTGTGGTGTATTTTGTGCTTCCAAAGGATAACCCTTCTATAGAACATATTTCATCCTCAAAGAATCGGAAAATCATTCTTTTACAGCATCAATACATCACGTACATGTAAACACGCCTATACAAAATCATTGTAAATTTTACCTTGGAAAAAAAGAAAATTTGAAAATGAAAAAATGTAATATTTTTCTTATTTCTGCTCTAAATGATAGATTGTGGTACTCGTTAGGTCAGCCTCGATGAGCGGTTCTAAAGAGTACCCACAGTCTATAATTTAGAGTAGAAATAATAGAAACTAGAGCAGCAGTTGATGGTATACCATCGCAAATACCCGCTTTTCCTATGAACAAGCCTTTTCTTAGAAATTTGACCTTTGACCTCACCCCATGACCCCAGGGGGTCATATGAAAATTTCGACACCTTCATGCACATCTGCAGTCCCCAAGCAATGTATGTACCAAGTTTGGTCACTGTAGGTAAAGAAATAAAAAAGTAGTTGCATTCACAAGAAACGACAGACGGAAGGATGGACAGACGTCCGGACAGATGGACACCTGTGACGAAAATAATATACCCCTTTTTTTTCTCAAAAAAGCGGGTATAATAAGGTTTACCCCTGTAATCCCCAGTTTTACTGTATAAAATTGGGGTTCAAGGGGGTCAAAATTATATTGCATGTTTTCGTGATGATAGTAGTTGCAGTGGATATGTCTGTCTGAGACACTTTCCTTTGTAAACCACATGGTCTTTTTGTCTTTTAATCAAGAATTCTTGCGCAGTTTGCCTGTATAGTAGATTGAAAGGAACTGTGATTTATTCTGCAAGATATCACTGAATGGAAGAGGATGATGAGAAAAGCCACAGTTTTATGACATCACACAGAGAGTTTTTGACGTTAGCTGGTGTAATGTCATTTTCTCGCATCAGAAATGTTACAGTAGGACTTAAATTCATGTGTTACAGTCTACAATAAATGCCAATCACGACAGTTGTCGTCTGCTTTGCCGTCTGCAGGTTACCTTAAAAGTATTTGTTGCAAATAGTGTGGACCCAGATCAGACTGCTCCTGTAGGAGCAGTCTGATCTGGGCCCACACTGTTTGCCTGTATGCAAAAATATTTTTAAAAAGTTTCCTTAAAATTCAGCAGACAACATAAGCAGACAACATTTTCAGATGTAGTTTTTTCGGCGCTTTAAGGGTTAAATTCATGTATCACATATATTAGTCTAAAATATTGGCGGGATGTCTTCTAGCAATGATGAAAATGTTATTGATTTTGTTTGTTTGTTTGATTTGAGGTTTAACGTCCCCGTCAACACTATTTAGGTCATTTTGGAGACATTGCTTCCAATTTTGTGGGACTTTTACCCGACATTGAGATGAAATGACATCTCAATACCTGCCGCCCAATAAAACCAATAGAGTTTATATGCATGGACGGGCCGACTCGCAGCAGTTTTCCTGGGCAGGCTTAGACCTAAGCAGATTACCAGTACTAATGTGCGGTCGGTATCAGCTCTGCGTGGAAGCATCGTGCAGCCCATATATTTCTCCAAGCCCCTATGGACGGGGGCGAGAAAATGTTATTGAAAGAAACAGCAAAATTATTGTTAATTTTTAGTGTTAGAATTGAAACAGATTAGCTCTAGTGTGTGAATTGTTGAGTATGGTAATAAGTCTCAGTTTGTTGGTCATGGTAAGAAGACAAAGAAGCAGCCTTGTCGTACCTAGATTTGATACATAACCAGTTTTTCAGCACTTAAGTCCAATTTACATTACGATAACACACCTGTGCGACATAGTGCATTCTTCATATCTCCATATTGGCTACTTTTCTGATGAAAATTTTTATATTTTTAATCCCCCGCTGCGAAGCGGAGCAGGGATTATAGGAATGGCCTTCGTCTGTCTGTCCGTCCATCCGTCTGTCCATCCGGGCGAACATGTCAGGTTAGGGGCTAGTCTGGATTGGAAAACAATAGAAAATTATTGGTAAATGAAAGATTTATTCCGTCAATAAAAGGTTTAGGAGGTAGCCCCTAAACCAAACAAAAGAAAATAACAAAAGAAATAGCCCTTAAACCGACATGTTGGAACATCCATCTGTCTGTCTGTTCATAACACTTTCTTGTCCGCTCCATATCTCCTGAACCCTTTGATAGATTTTCATTAAACTTTGGTCAATTATTCCTCTCAGTGAGCTGGTGTGCAGAACCTACAAATGAACCATGCTGACTCGAAGTCAAGGTCACAGTTGAAGGTCACAATTTTGAAACTTGGAATTTTGTGTCCGTTCCATATCTCTGTTACCATTGGAAGGATTTTCATTAAACTTTGGTCAAATGTTCTTCTCATGGTCAAATGTTCTTCTCAGTGAGCTGATGTGCAGAGCCCATAAATGAACCATGCCAACTCAAGGTCAAGGTCACATTTGAAGGCCAAGAATTTAAAAGTTTGATTTTTGTGTCTGTTCCATATCTCCTTGACCCTTCGAAGGATTTTCATTAAACTTTGGTCAAATATCCCCCTCAGTGAGCTGATGTGCAGAACCCATAAATGAACCATGCCGACTCAAGGTCTAGGTCACATTTGAAGGTCACGAGTTTAAAACTTTGAATTTCTTGTCCGTTCCATATCTCCTTTACCCCTCAAAGGATTTTCATTAAACTTTGGTCAAATATCCCCCTCAGTAAGCTGATATGCAGAACCCATAAATGAACCATGCCGACTCAAGATCACATTTGAAGGCCATGTGTTTAAACTTTGAATTTTTTGTCCGTTCCATATCTCCCTTTACCCCTCAAAGGATTTTCATTAAACTTTGGTCAGTTATCCCCCTCAGTGAGCTTATGTGCAGAGCCCATAAATGAATCATGTCGACACCAGGTCAAGGTCATATTGGAAGGTCACGAGTTTGAAACTTTGAATTTTGTGTCCTTTCCATATCTCCTTTACCCTTCAAAGGATTTTCATTAAACATTGGTCAAATGTCCCCATCAGTGAGCTGATGTGCATAACACATAAATAAACCATGCCGACTCAAGGTCAAGGTCACAGTTGAAGGTCATGCATTTGAAACTTTGAACTTTGTGTCTGCTCCATATCTCCTTTTTCTCTAGAAGGATTTTCATTAAACTTTTGTGAAATATACCCCACAGTGAGCTGATGTGCAGAACCATAAATGAACCATGCCAACTCAAGGTGAAGGTCACAGGTGAAGGTCACAAGGTTGAGCCTTCATACAAAGTGCGCCGGGGGATTTGGCTGTCCTTCAGACTGCTTACTTGTTCATATTTATACTGCAAACATAGGTTGTGGTGCTCGTTGGAACCGCCTCATTGAGGCGGTTCTAACAAGTACCCACAACCTATGTCTTGGAGCAGACATACATGTAAGACTAATGATGTATACCCCTGTAAACCCCAGTTTTCTCCATAAAAAGTAGGGTTTAAGGGGTTGTTCATTTCAGGGACTTGTTCACATGATGATTAGTCGACATGTCTATCACTAACCATGTACAAAATCCAGATACTGGTTATTTAGAGTAGGGCTAGTCTTCTACTTGTGATATCAAAGCCCTGTGTGAAAAGTTAAATCTGAACTGGGCTTACGTACTGGGTCACTGGCAAACAGTGTAGGCCCAGATCAGATGCAGCTTAATGCAGTGTCTCATCAGGGTCTACTCTGTATGGTTAAAATACTAGAATTTAACAGTTGTAAAGTAGATCAAATCAATAGACACAGCGACTGATACATGAATAATCAATCAACCCATTTATGGATTGTAGTGTTGAAAATCGAAGTTAAACAAATCTAAGTACAAAAAGGCTGCTTAACCCTTTTCGTACCACATGGAATCTTCCTCCTTATATATAGCTGGAGTCCATTCCAAAATTTAGGGGTGACAGGTTGTGGTATCTTCAAAATTTTATTTGGAAAATGACTGAATTTTTAGCAAACAGTGGAGGCCCTGTTCAGACGCTGCATTCTGCGGCTTCTGATCTGGGCCTGCACTTTTTGCCAGGGTTCCCGTTTTGGGGTTTCCGGTACAAAAAGGGTTAAAAAACAAAACAATACAACTATATAGAGAATCTTACATGAGTGCTCGTGTATTATTGAATTTATTGAACGAGTTGAGGTAAAGGGATAAAATGCGAGGCTTTGCCGAGCATTTTATCCCTTTTCCTCAACGAGTTTAATAAATTCAATAATGCATGAGCACGAATGCAAGATTCTATTTATCATATGACATTTAAAGCGCATTTTATTCACGATTGTTTACAAAAATGTCAATATCCCGCCGTTAGTTAACGCGACGTTGTTAAGGACGTCGTACATGTAACGTTACGGGACGTATCAGCTAATTTGCATATTTAATCCACTAGTGGATTATCGAAAATATTACATGGCGTTATTACACTCTCAGACGCGACGTCATATGATAAAATTATATAACTGCTGCTAGTTTCTTTTTTTTTTAAGAAAAAAGTGAGTGAATATTTACTTTCTTCAATACACTTATTATTTAACATTATTTAACATAGTTTGGTACATTGTGTAGGTTTTGACATGCTATATTTCTTCTAGGTATCCATTATGTTGGTAAGATGATGGAAGGTGACTCGACAAGGGTCCTTGCTGATCAGATTACAGAAGGGCAGGTTACCTGGGTCCCTATGGATAGGGAATATGATATTGTAAGTATTTCAACATAATTTCCAAATGAGCGAGACAGTACGGAAAACAGAGTTTCTTTGGTTTTTATGCTCCCTGAAGAATTTTGGGGGAGCATATAGTTACCGCTTCGTCAGTCCGTCCATCCAAAACAAAATAAACTGTTTATTACAATTTCATATGTGTTTTCCCTTTGAATTTTCAAATTTAGCCATTCTGATTTCCTAGCAAAATAGTTCCAGTCAGGGCATGAATTTCAGTTTGAAAATCAGTCACCATCTTGTTTTCATTTCAATGCAAAAATCATCCTGTACTTGAAGTACAGATGCAACACTGCATGAAAGCAGAACTGTATTACTGTATCAAGAAAATCTTACCATTACGATAACACACCCGCATTTTGCCTGATGAAAATCTGTGATATTTTTCTTATAAATACTACAAACATAGGTTGTGGGTGCTCGTTAGAACCGCCTCATTGAGGCGGTTCTAACGAGTACCCACAACCTATGTCTTGGAGTAAAAATAAGAAGAATAATGTTTACCCCCTTAAACTCCAGTGTTCTATATATAAAGTGGGGTTTAGGGGGATGTTCATTTCACGGACTTGTTCTCGTGATGCTTAATCTTCATGTTGCTGGTCTTTCCTCAAAAACTTCAAATGGTTGTGACAATTGCAGTCTGACTTCCATAATTTTATCAGATTTTCCGCCAAACGTCAACTTTTGTTATTGTTGTTAAAAATGACATCAACAGAGTCGCCTAGCAATTATCACCTCAAAACGTTTGAAATGAAATAATTCACTTGATGAATTATAGATTATAATTCACTGAGAAATCACAGTAAATCACTTCTGAAAATGTAATAAACTACTTTATCTCATAACAATGCTGTTAATCCGTGGGTAGCGTCATGTCATAAAAAAAATCATATGACCACATGTGTAAATAATACATAGTTACTGACGCGTAACATCATCATGATGCCATCCATGACAACCTTCTTTTGAACTTCTTCGGTGAAAAAATCTGTTTTAACACATAACATGCCAATCACAACAATTGTTGTCTGTTTTGTCGTCTGCTGTTAGCTTTAACCCTTCTCTTGCTGAATATTCATTTAAGCCACACCCATTTCTGTCTATCAACCAATCAAATTACTTGATGTAATTTATTGCTACAAATTCATAAACTGAATGACAAACAGTGTAGATCCTGATCAGATGGCTTCTTCAGAAGCCATTTGATCTGGATCAACACTGTTTTTAAAGATATGGGTTGTCGTGAACAGCAAGATAAGGGTTAACAGTGATTTTTTGCAAACATTGTGGACCCAGATCAGACAAGAGTTATAAAGAAGCTTGTTTGTACAGAGGACCCTGGTTATTACGACAGTATCTATTCCCAGTATGCCACTGTAGAGCATTAGCAACTGTAAAGAATTCAAATAAGGATAATAATAGGTATTAACCCTTATCTTGCTGTTCACGACAACCCCTATCTTTGGAAACAGTGTAGATCCAGATCAGATGGCTTCTGAAGAAGCCATCTGATCAGGATCTACACTGTTTGGCATTTAGTTTAAGAATTTGTAGCATAAATTACATCAAGTAATTTGATTGGTTGACAGACAGAAATGGGTGTGGCTTAAATGAATATTCAGCAAGAGAAGGGTTAAACTATTCACCCTATTTACCGCACCTGCTCATTGATCATATGATGTCGTTGGTATGCAGTGGATAATGTCATGTCATAAATATCATATGACCACACATGTAATAACACTTAGGTGGGAACATGTAAAGTAAAAGCATCGGATTTGAGATCGAGAGGTAGCCGGTTCGATCCCCGCAAGTGCCAAGTGTTGTTTCCTTGAGCAAGAGACTTTATCCACATTGCTTTGTACTGGTTCCTAAAGTCATGGCCACATGTAGCATTGTGGTGCAGTGGTAAAGCATTGGATTTGAGATCGAGAGGTAGCCGGTTCGATCCTCGCAAGTGCCAAGTGTTGTTTCCTTGAGCAAGAGACTTTATCCACATTGCTTTGTACTGGTTCCTTCCCAGGAAAAGAGGGCCACATGGAAGATTAGTACTAGTACTAAATGTGTTACCCTCTATAAATGAGGTCGATTATTATTATTGTTATGCCAGCTATGCATTTTCTTTGGAAGATTTGTCACTTTTCAAGGCGATAAGATCCAGTTTAAAACAATCCATTACGAAAACCAACTATACAAATACATTGCCACCTTTATCGCCAAAAAAAATGAAAATTTTATGATGAAAAATTGTGATATTTTTCTTATTTCTGCTCAAAATATAGATTGTGGGTACTCGTTAGAACCGCCTCATCGAGGCAGTTCTAACCAGTACCCACAATCTATATTTTAGAGCAGAAGTAAGAAAAATAAGGTATACCCCCAGAAACCCCAGTTTTAGTATACAAAAGTGGGGTTCAAGGGGGTCAAAATTATATAGGCGTGTTTTCGTGATGATATAGTAAACAGAATCTTACACTCCTGGTCATCTCATGTGAAATTTATGAAACTTGTCAAAGCTTGTTTCATAAATTTCATAGAAAATGACCACTTGTGTAAGATACGGTACTCTTTATAAGCCCATACCCAAGCTGTTATTGGAAAGAAACTGCACAAGCGCACATTTTACAGTAACCTCCCCATGATTTGATATTGAGTTTTAGTTCATTTTTGACCCAGACATTCATATGTACCCTGATATGTGGTGAGCCCCTCTGCTGAAATTCAGCTTGATCTGTAATGTGGCCTAGCTATTTTGTTGTATCGAGTGTGCGCATATCATTACGAACACACATCCGTGCGAAATAGTGTACTCTTTCATATCTCCAAAATGGTGAATTTTCTCATGAAAAATTGTGATATTTTTCTTATTTTTACTCAAAACATAGGTCGTGGGTGCTCGTTAGAACCGCCTCATTGAGGCGGTTCTAACGAGTACCCACAACCTATGTCTTGGAGCAGAAATAAGAAAAATAATGTATACCCCTTAAACCCCAGTTTTCTCTATATAAAGTGGGGTTTAGGGGGGTCTTCATTTCACGGACTTGTTCACGTGATGTTAAGTAGTGTTTTCACCCAGAGTTTTTAATACAGTTTTGAAAAAACTAAGCGCATGGTGCGGTAAATAGGTCGAATATGATATAAATATAGATTATATAGAAAAAATGAACTTAATTGATCATTTTTTCTATAAAATCTATTGATCTTTAGTTTTGAATATAAGATGGTTGTTTAACTGGCAAGAGTTCTGCTTTGGACCACAACATTAGTCATTACGATAACACACCCGTGTGACATAGTGCATTTTTTCTCGTCGCCACTGTTGTTACTCTACTGATGAAAATCCGTGATATTTTCCTTTTTTTACCGCAAACATAGGTACATAGGTTGCGGGTACTCGTTAGAATCGCCTCATTGAGGCGGTGCTAACTAGTTCCCACAGCCTATGTCTTGGACCAGAAATAAGAAAAACAACGTATACCTCTGTAAACCCCAGTTCTCTCTATAATATAAAGTGGGGATTAGTGGGGTGTTCGTTTCACGGACTTGTTCACGTGATGGTGTTATAAGGACATCATGTTATATTTTCTAAGGTTGCTGTTGGACCTTCAAGCAAGACAGAGAGATTTAGCATGGCGTCAGGCACTAGAGAACAATTTGCTGAAAACATTGAGAAACAATTTCCCACTGAGAAAGAGGCTGTCGGTAAATTGATGAAACTATTGGATGTAAGTGGATCTGGATTAACCCTTTGGTACCAAATGGAATATTCCTCCTTATATATAGCAGGGGTCCATTTAAGAAATTTAGGGGTGTCAGGTTGTGTTTTCTTCAAAAACTATTTGGAAAATAGCTGAACCTTTTGCAAATAGTGTAGGCCCTGATCAGACGCTGCATTCTGCGGCTTCTGATCTGGGTCTGCACTGTTTGCCAGGGTACCCATTTTGGGGTTTCTGGTACAAAATGGGTTAAGTCAAGAATTTCCTCTTTTGTGTCTCGGTGGTTCAGTCAGATTGGGGTCCAGTTGTTCAAAGTATCATTAGCTTAACAAGCTCGTTAATGGTCAGATTGTTAGCTCACCTGTCACGGAGTGACAAGGTGAGCTTTTGTGATCACATTTTGTCCTTCGTCCGTTGTGCGTGCATGCATCCGTGCGTCCGTAAACAATTTCAAATAAGTATATCTCTAATACCCCATGGCCAATCTTGATCAAATTTCATGAGAAGCATCATCAGGTAAGGGGAAAGGCTCCAATATGTTTTTGGGCTGATCAGATTGGAATTCTGGTTGCCATGGAAACGAAAAGGTTCCAGAGACTTATAATGGGGAAAATGACGTCTCCACTTTTTCTCGACCATAACTTATCCAGTCTTCATCAAACTTGCAGATAACTAGGAGGGGCTTACAGTCTATGTTGAGTTTGAATTTGGGCTGCACAGGACAAACAGCTTTGGAGTTACCTGCCCTTGAGCATAAATATAAGTGAAAAATGGTGTCTCCAGCTTTTCTCAGCCGTTTATGATCTGATCTTTTTGTAACTTTTCATAAACGAGGACAAGCATAAAATCTCGGACGAGTTCGAATTTGGTTTGAATCTGACCAGCGGTTTTCCAGTTTCATCCCCTTGAGCATGAAAAATTTTCCCATAGACTTATAATGGGGAAAACAACGTCTCCACTTTTTCTCAGCCATTTCTGATCCGATCTTCATCAAACTTGCAGATAACAAGGAGGGGCTTACAGTCTATGTCGAGTTCATATTTGGGATGGATGGGACAAACAGCTTTGGAGTTACCTGCCCTTGAGCATAAATATAAGTGAAAATTGGTGTCTCCAGCTTTTCTCAGCCGTTTATGATCTGATCTTTTTGTAACTTTTCATAAACAAGAACAAGCATAAAATCTTGGACGAGTTCGAGTTTTGCTTGAATATGACGAGCGTTTTTTTTCAGTTACATCCCCTTGAGCGTGAAATTTTTTTCTCATAGACTTATAATGGGGAAAACAACGTCTCCCCTTTTTCTCAGCATTTGTGATCCGATCTTCATCAAACTTACAGATAACCAGAAGGGGCTTACAGTCTACATTGAGTTCAAATTTGGGCTGCATGAGACAAAAGGCTTTCGAAATACCTGCCCTTGAGCATAAATGTAAGTGAAAAATGGTGTCTCCAGCTTTTCTCACCGTTTTTGATTGGATCATTTTGTAACTTTTCATAAAGAGGACAAGCATAAAATCTCGACCGAGTTCGAAGTTGACTTGAATCTGACCAGTGGTTTTTCATGTACATCTCCTTGAGTGTGAAAGATTTTCCCATAGACTTACAATGGGAAAACGACTTCTCCAGCTTTTCTCGACCATTTCAAATCAGATCTTCATCAAACTTGCAGATAACCAGGAGGGGCATACAGTCTATGTTAAGTTTGAATTTGGGCCACGCAGGTCAAATGACTTCTGAGTTACCTGCCCTTGAGCATAAATATTAGCGAAAAATGGTTTATCCAGCTTTCCGTAACTGTTTTTATCTGATCTTTTTGTTACTTTTGGTAAACAAGGATAAGCATAAAATCTCTAATGAGTTGGATTTTGGCTTGTATCTGACCACCGGATTTCCAGTTACATCCCCTTGAGGGTGAAAAATTTTCCCATAGACTTAGAATGGGAAAACGATGTCTCCAACTTTGCTTGGCTATTTCTAACCTGACCTTCATCAAACTTGCAGATAACCAGGAGGGACGTACAGTCTACATAGAGTACGAATTTCGGCTGCATGAGACAAACAACTTTGGAGTTACCTGTCCTTGTTTATTGATTTGAGGTTTAACATCCCTGTCACCACAGTGTAGGTCATTTTGGAGACGTTGCTTCTAGTTTTGTGGGACTTTTGCCCGACATCGAGATGAAATTATATCTTAAGCCCTTTCCACCCAATGAAACCAGTAGGGTCATTATGCATGGACGGTCCAACTGGCACCAGTTTTCCCTGGCAGGCTTAGGACCTGTTTACCAGTACTCATGTGTGGTCGGTTCCGGCTCTGCATAGAAGCACCATGTAGCCTAGTCTATTTCTTCAAGCCCCGATGGGCATCCTTAAAACATCATTAATGATTTTCTGGTACACAGGTGAGCGATATAGGGCCATTTTCCTCTTGTTAACTATTCTAGCAAGTAGAATATCTAATTATATGATATTTTTGCAGCTGCTCAAATTTTTTCAGCAAAAGTATTAGCATTTTTACCATAATAATTGTTCAAAGTAGTAATTAACGACATCATTAGTTTTAGGCCCCTGACCATATGGGCTTGAAGAAATAGATTGGCTGCAAGATGCTTCCACACAGAGCTGAAACCGACCGCACACAAGTACTGGTAAACAGCTTAGAGGATCTAAGCATGCCCAGGCAGAGCAGTTTGAGTCGGATCGTCCATGCTTATAAACCTTATTGGTTCCATTGGATGTCAGGGTTGGAGATGTCATTTCATCTCAGTGTCAAGTAAAAGTCCCACAAAATTGGAAGCAGCGTCTCCAAAATGACCTTTACAGTGTTGACGGGGACGTTAAACCTCAAATCAAACAAACAGAACAAACAAACATTGTTAGTTTTGAACAACTGACCCCAGGATCTTAGTCCGCAACATTCTTTCGTGATCATGAAATATGATCTGTAGTCATTCTCTCCCTTCTGGTGATTCAATGGGACACAGCAGTTGCCAGCTTCTGCTGAAAGAATGCACAGGCACTGTAATACTGGTTAAATGCTTACTGTAATGATTCTAAATATTGGGACAGATAGGTCTAAGCAAACTGTGAACAGTGCAGACTCAGATCAGACTGCTCCTGATCAGGGTCTACACTTTTTGCCATTCAAACAGTGCAGACCCAGATCAGACTGCTCCTGCAGTCTGATCAGGGTCTACACTGTTTGCCATTCCAGCTCATCTTTTGGACTCCTTGTTGGATCATGAAACAAACTTGTGAAAATTTTAGGTGAATTACACTTAGTCCTCAAGGTGTCTGAATTTTCAGGATTTTTACAGTTAGTGTAAGCCTGCCCAGGAAAAATGTTCAATAAACTGATCAACTCGACGTAACTTTAGTGGTGCTGTCTGGGTCATGAAGCTCCAAACAAACCATGGCTTACAATGTTAGTTGGTTTTTAAGTTTCAAGGCCAAGGTGACACCATAAATGTAAGGTTTTTGCAGCCTATCAGTCAACTTTCTTACACTGCTAAATAACAAGGCAATGGCTGGCTTAGACCATGTAAATCCCACTTTATTTAGAGAAAAGTGGGATTTACAGGGTTTACATTTTACTCTTTTTTTGTGTGTTGAAAATCATAGATTGTGGGTATTTGTTACGACCGCCTCAATGAGGGGTTCTTAAGAGTACCCATGATCTGGTTTTGGACGGAAAAAGTGTACCGTATTTGCCCTAATTACCGCACCGTGCCCTTAGTTTTTTTCCAAATTGTGTCAAAAAATCATGGTGAAAAATCTACCTAATTAGCGCACACTTGACATGAAAACAGTAGCTTCTGAGATGATGCATACTGATGTTTAATGGGACAGAAAAGGATACTCGGTAAGTTTTTTATAGATTTACTGTCAGAGCTTCAAGGGGAGGTTACATTAAAGTGTGCGCTTATGCATTTCCTTTTCAAGAATAGCTTTGGTGTGCGCTTATAGGAGCATGTGCGGTAATTTGGGCGAATACGGTAATATATATATAAATTATCAATTGGGAAAATGCTAGTTCTGGAGATAAGATAAGCACTTTATTAGCACATAATAATTATGTTTGTTGTCATAATGTGCCACCTGCTCTTAGAACGAAATTGCCTTGAAAATATTTTAAGACAGTTTTGTGAAAGTACATCTCTGACCACAGATTGGAATTTGTGACCTCTGGATTTGTTGTCAGACATCATAAAGCCTGGCCTTGTGAATTAAGGGGAACTTGAACACCTGGCAGATTTTTCCACAATTTTTCAAACTGAGACAACTTTAGGAACTTCCTGTTCGCTTTTCTCACAGCGCTGTCCCACTGAAAAAAGGGTTTACTCTTAAAGGAAAGAATTTGCTCCTGTTTGCTACTCATCCAGCTATTTTTAGGCTCAACATCGGGTCTTAACCCTTTTCGTACCAGATGGAATCTTCCTCCTTATATACAGCAGGAGTCCATTTCAAAGTTTAGGGGTGTCAGGTTGTGTTTTCATCAAAATTTATTTGGAAAATGACTGAACTTTAAGCAAACAGTGGTGGCCCTGATCAGATGCCGTGTTCTGCGGCGTCTGATCTGGGCCTGCACTGTTTGCCAGGGTACCCGTTTTGGGGTTTCTGGTACAAAATGGGTTAAATTGTAGATCTACTTGTTCAAATTTTAGATCAAGTATGGTAAGGAGTTTAGGTGTCCTAATCTTAACCCTTCTCTTGCTGAATATTCATTTTAGCCACACCCATCTCTGACTTTGAACCAATCAGATTACTTGATGTAATCTATTCCTGCAAATTCATAAACTGAATGTCAAACAGTGTAGATCCAGATCAGATGGCTTCTGGAGAAGCCATCTGATCAGGATCTACACTGTTTGCAAAGATAGGGGTTGTCGTGAACAGCAAGATAAGGGTTAAAGATTAGTATGGTAGCCATGGTAACCGAGCTATCCATGTTTGGAGTTTTCAAAATTTCACTGTAGTTCTGTGTGGTGCTATTTTCAGGAAGGACGTGGCCATTTCATGGGAGTCATGGCACCCAAGGTGATTCCATTGAAAGTCGTAAAGATTTTGATCAAAACTGGACTCTTCCATTTGATATTCCGAAAATTCATGAAAGTTTGCCGGATGTCCATCAAAGAAGCTTTTGACCAGATATCAGATAACGAGAAGTTTAAGAGTGTTATGTCATATATCTTTGGAGATATGGGTAGGTAAAAGTTGGATCAGTTAGGTTGATCAGTTAACCGCAGGGACACAATGTTGATCGGCCCCCGCCCATCGGGGCTTGAAGAAATAGATGGGCTGCACGATGAAACCGACCACACACTAGTACTGGTAAACCACTTAGGGGATCTAAGGCTTCTAAGCCTGCCCAGGCAAAGTGGTGCGAGTCGGACCATCCTTGCTTATAAACCGTATTGGTTTCATTGGGCGACACAACTTGAGATGTCATTTCATCCCAGTGTCGGGTAATAGTCCCAAAAAATTGGAAGCAACGTCTCCACAATGACCTATACTGTGTTGACGGGGACATTAAACCTCAAAACAAACATACAAACAAAACGACAGGGACACAATGTTGACACAGCATTGAATCAATGTTGGAAAAATATTTCAGCATTGATTCAATGTTGAGTACCTACTGGGTAGCTCCTTAGGTAATGACAGCACAGCCATGTAGATACTGCTTTCATGTGTAGAGCACTTTCTTGAGGAGTTAACAAAAAGCTGAGAAAGTCATTGTCCTTGGAAAAATGATGGAAAATATGTACCATAAAATCCTGAATAGTCGACCACCTTGAGGACTTGGTGTAATTCTCCTAAGATTTTAACACGTTTGTTTCATGATTCAGCAGTGAGGCTTAAAGGTGCAGACAGAATGGCAAACAGTGTAGACTCTGATCAGACTGCTCCTTCAGGAGCAGTCTGATCTGGGTCTGCACTGCGTGCTTAGACTGTGTGCTTAGACTTTGTACTTAGGCTGTGTGCACTGTGTGCTTAGACCTATCTGTCCCAATACTTAGGATCTTTATGGTAAGGTGTATCTTAATTTTAACACACGCCTTGCTGGTTCTGGATATGCTGACCTCAATAGAAGTGTCAGATGCACATCTGGCTGGTGATCAGGAGGTCATGGGTTTTGTACTTGCCGGTATTAGCAACAGTCTTTCATAGAGATTGAGCATGACATCTTTTCTATGGCCATTCTCTTCCTTCAGCTAATTGAAAAAGGGCACTTGTCAGATTCTGGCTAAAGAACTTGCACTGTAATAGTTAACCACTTATGTACAAGCCTGCTGGCTCAAATATAACATAAACTAATAGTGTTGACTGAGTAGTAAAACTCCAAACAAACAAAACAAAACCTTTTTTTTTCCTTTTTTTTAGCTCACCTGTCACGTAGTGACAAGGTGAGCTTTTGGGATCACTTTTTGTCCGTCGTGCGTCCGTGCGTGCGTCCGTGCATCCGTGCGTGCGTCCGTAAACTTTTCTTCAAACGACATCTCCTCCTAAACCACTGATCGGATTTTGACCAAACTTCACAGGAATGATCCTTAGGAGGTCCCCTTTCAAAGTTGTTCAAATGGTTCCGGTCCATTGCACATATAGGTCACAGTAGCCAAAAATAGATTTTTTTCACCGAAAACTTAAAAAATCTTCTTCTCTGAAACCGCAAGGCCCAGGTCTTTGATATTTGGTATGAAGCTTCATCTAGTGGACCCCTACCAAGATTGTTCAAATTATAGTGCTGGGGCCAAAAATGCCCCCGCATGGGGGCCCTTTGGTTTTACAAGGGCTTATATAGGGAAAATCTTTAAAAATCTTCTTCTCTGAAAACGGCAAGACCCAGGTCTTTGATATTTGGTATGAAGCTTTATCTAGTGGACCCCTACCAAGATTGTACAAATTATATTGCTGGAGCTAAAAATGCCCCCGCACGGGGGCCCTTTGGTTTTACATGGGCTTTTATAGGGAAAATCTTTAAAAATCTTCTTCTCTGAAACCGCAAGGCCCAGGTCTTTGATATTTGTTATGAAGCTTCATCTAGTGGACCCCTACCAAGATTGTTCAAATTTTAGTGCTGGGGCCAAAAATGCCCCCACATGGGGGCCCTTTGGTTTTATATGGGCTTATATAGGGAAAATCTTTAAAAATCTTCTTCTCTGAAACCGCAAGGCCCAGGTCTTTGATATTTGGTATGAAGCTTCATCTAGTGGACCCCTACCAAGATTGTTCAAATTTTAGTGCTGGGGCCAAAAATGCCCCCACACGGGGGCCCTTTGGTTTTACATGGGCTTATATAGGGAAAATCTTTAAAAATCTTCTTCTCTGAAACTGCAAGGGATAGGTCTTTGATATTTACTATGAAGCTTTATCTAGTGGACCCCTACCAAGATTGTTCAAATTATAGTGCTGGAGCTAAAAATGCCCCCGCACGGGGGCCCTTTGGTTTTACATGGGCTTATATAGGGAAAATCTTTAAAAATCTTCTTCTCTGAAACTGCAAGGCCCAGGTCTTTGATATTTGGTATGAAGCTTCATCTAGTGGACCCCTACCAAGATTGTTCAAATTATAGTGCACGGGCCAAAAATGCCCCTGCCCCGGGGCCCTTTGGTTTTACATGGGCTTATATAGGGAAAATCTTTAAAAATCTTCTTCTCTGAAACCGCAAGGCCCAGGTCTTTGATATTTGGTATGAAGCTTTATCTAGTGGACCCCTACCAAGATTGTTCAAATTATAGTGCTGGAGCTCAAAATGCCCCCGCACAGAGGCCCTTTGGTTTTACATGGGCTTATATAGGGAAAATCTTTAAAAATCTTCTTCTCTGAAACCGCAAGGCCCAGGTCTTTGATATTTGGTATGAAGCTTCATCTAGAGGACCCCTACCAAGATTGTTCAAATTTTAGTGCTGGGGCCAAAAATGCCCCCACACGGGGGCCCTTTGGTTTTACATGGGCTTATATAGGGAAAATCTTTAAAAATCTTTTTCTCTGAAACCACAAGCCCCAGGTCTTGGATATTTGGTATGAAGCTTTATCTAGTGGACCCCTACCAAGATTGTTCAAATTATAGTGCTGGGGCTAAAAATGCCCCCGCACAGGGGCCCTTTGGTTTTACATGGGCTTATATAGGGAAAATCTAGAAAAATCTACTTCTCTGAAACTGCAAGGCCCAGGTCTTTGATATTTGGTATGAAGCTTCATCTAGTGGACCCCTACCAAGATTGTTCAAATTATAGTGCTGGGGCCAAAAATGCCCCCGCACCAGGGCCCTTTTGTTTACATAGGCTTATATAGGAATAATCTTGAAAAATCTTCTTCTCTGAAACTTCAAGGCCCAGGTCTTTGATATTTGGTATGAAGCTTCATCTTGTGGACCTCTACCAAGATTGTTCAAATTATAACCCTGAGGCCAAAAATGCCCCCGCTCCGGGGCCCTTTGGTTATGCAAAGACTTATATAAGGAAAATCTTGAAAAATCTTCTTCTCTGAAACCACAAGGCTTGGGTCTTCAATATCTGTTATGAAGCTTCAGCTAGTGGACCTCTATAAAGATTGTTCAAATTAAATCCCTGTGACCAAAAATGCCCCTGCCATGTGGCCCTTTGGTTTTACATAGACTTATATAGGGAAAATCTTTAAAAATCATCTTCTCTGAAACACAAGGCTTAGGTCTTTGATATTTGTTATTAAGCTTAAGCTAGTTGACCTCTACCAAGATTGTTAAAATTATAGCCCTGGGGCCAAAAATGCCCCCGCTCCGGGGCTCTTTGGTTAAACATAGACTTATATAGGGAAAATCTTGTTTTACATAGACTTCTATATGCAGGGTAAACCTTTAAAATCTTCTTCTCTGAAACCAGAAAGCCCAGGTCTTTCATATTCGATAAGAAGTTTCATCTTGTGGACCTCTACCAAGATTGTTCAAATTATAGCCCTGGAGTCAAAATTGACCCTGCCCGGGGCCCACTTGTTATACATTGGATCAGGTGAGCGAACCAGGGCCCTCTGGGCCCTCTTGTTTTCAAAACTGCTTCTGAATCGATGATAAAAATTGAAATCATGCAACACAAATGGCTGCAATTTGGGGAGAATCATCATCATCATCATCATCATCATCATCAACAAATGCAGGTACAGGGGCAGTCTCCACATAAGTGCCCCCCCCCCCCCCCCACACACACACACACACACCAGGCAGCTGGCTTGCTGCACGCATGGCAGATCTTACACTAGATCTCCAGGCTTGTCTATCATTGAGGATTGATAGCAGAGAGCTTCCATTCTCTGCAATCTCTTTCTGTCAGCTGCTTCCAGGTCATCTTGGGCCCCCCCCTTCCACCTACCTGTATGTCACAGGCAGTCTCGACTGCACTGTTGGAGTGTTCCACATGTCCATACCAGCGAAGCCTTCTCTGTGTGAATGAGGTCCAGGTCAAAAGTGGAGGAGTTTAGCATATTGAAATATTCAGTAATTTCATTAAATATGGCATCGAATGTTAAACATTATAACCCCTTGACTGAATCTTATATAATTTTCTAGGTGCACCGCCAAGCCAGCTTGGTATACTTAACTACTCACAGCTTATGAACCACTACATCCCCGGGGCCTTCTACCCACTCGGTGGGACCAGTGAAATTGCCTTCCAGATCATTCCTATCATAGAACGGTGTGGTGGCCGAGTTCTCGTGGATGCTCCAGTGACCAAGATTCTTGTCAATGAGAAAGGAAGAGCAAATGGTATGTTTTGTCTATTGTATAGCTTTTAAGGAGATCTGATACACCTTCAGGGGAGGCAACTTTTTATGCCCCCGCATCATATGATGCCGGGGGCATACAGTTTTTCGGTTTTCCGTATGTGCGTACGTACGTACATATGTACGTCCATCTGTACGTGTGTGTGTACGTACATACGTACGTGATCCTGTGACCTCAGGTTAAAGTTTTTGTAACAGGTAGAGCCTGAACTTTTAGAACTCATATTTTCCTAACCATTTGATGGAACTGGTTCATCTTTGGTACGATGATAGATATAGGTCCAAAGTTTTATTAAGCAATACCCCCACCCATGCGTGTGACCTCAAGGTCAAGGTCACAGACTTAGAAATTTTCTATGTTAAAGACTCAGGTTAAGGTTTTTGTAACAGGTAGACTCGAACATTTTAGAACTCATATTTTCCAAACCATTTGATGTAATTGGTTCATATTTGGTATGATTATAGATATAGGTCCAAAGGTTTATTCAGCGATACCCCTACCCATGCCCATGGCCTCAAGGTCAAGGTTATGGACTTAGAAATTTTCCATGTTAAAGACTCCAGTTAAGGTATTTGTACCTGGCAGAACCTGAACTTTTATGATGGCTTTGGTTCATATGATGATAGATATAGGTACAATGTTTTATTCAGCAATACCCCCACCCATGCCTATGGCCTCAAGGTCAAGGTCACAGACTTAGACAATTTTAATGTGAAAGATTTTAAAGAGCTCAAATTTTCCAAACTATATTATGGATTTGGCTTATGTATGCTATGATGATAGATATAGGTCCAAATGTTTATTTGGCAATACCCCCACTCATGCCTATGGCTTCAAGGTCAAGGTCACAGACTTAGAAATTTTTAATTAGATATTTTAAGAGTTGATATTTTCCAAATCGTGCGATGGATTGAGGTGATATTTGGTATGATGTTAGATACCTGTCCATTTTATTCAGCGATACCCCCACCCATGCCCATGAGCTCAAGGTCAAGGTCACAGACTTAAAAATTTTTAATTATCCCCTCGCACAACACAGCTCTAGCGTCTATATTTCTTCACTGATTTCAATATAACTTCACACAAATGTTTCTTATGACAATATCTCGGGCGAGTTTGACTTTCAAGGTCATGACCTCAAGGTCAAGGTCACTGGGGCTATTTTTACAAAAACTTTGTCATCGCTCTAGTGCCTACATTTCTTCACCAATTTCAATATTACTTCACACAAATGTTCTTTATGAAAATATCTCGAGCGAGTTCGACTTTCAAGGTCATCGCATCAAGGTCACTGTGGCTATTCTTAGAAAAACTTTGTCTTCCCTCTAGTGCCTGCATTTCTTCACTGATTTCAATATAACTTCACACAAATGTTCCTTATGACAATATCTCGAGCGAGTACGTCTTTCAAGGTCATGACCTCAAGGTCAAGGTCACTGTGGCTATTTTTAGAAAAACTTTGTCATCGCTCTAGCGCCTACATTTCTTCACCAATTTCAATATAACTTCACACAAATGTTCCTTATAAAAATAGCTTGAGCAATTTCAACTTTCAAGGTCATGGCCTCAAGGTCAAGGTCACTGTGGCTATTTTTAGAAAAACTTAGTCATCGCTCTAGCGCTTACTTTTCTTCAACGATTTCAATATTACTTCACACAAATGTTCCCTATGACAATATCTCTAGCGAGTTTGACTTTCAAGGTCAAGGTCACTGTGGCTATTTTTTAGAAAAACTTTGTCATCGCTCTAGCACTTACATTTCTTCACCGATTTCAATATAACTTCACACAAATGTTCCTTATGACAATATCTCGAGCCATTTCGACTTTCAAGGTCAAGGTCACTGTGGCTATTTTTAGAAAAACTTTGTCATCACTCTAGCGCCTGCTATTCTTCACTGGTTTCAAAATAACTTCACACAAATGTTCCTTATGACAATACCTCGAACCAGTTTGACTTTCAAGGTCAAGGTCACTGTGGCTATTTTTAGAAAAAACTTTGTCATTGCTCTAGCCCTTACATTTTTTAACCAATTTTAATATTACTTCACAAAAATGTTCCTTATGACAATATCTCTAGCAAGTTCGACTTTCAAGGTCACTGTGGCTATTTTTATAAAAACTTTGTCATCGCTCTAGCACTTATATTTCTTCACCGATTTCAATATAACTTCACACAAATGTTCTATGACAATATCTCGAGGGAATTTGACTTTCAAGGTCAAGGTCACTGTGGCTATTTTTAGAAAAACTTTGTCATCGCTCTAGCGACTACATTTCTTCACTGATTTCAATATAACTTCACACAAATGTTCCTTATGACAATACCTCTAGGGAGTTCGACTTTCAAGGTCAAGGTCACTGTAGCTATTTTTAGAAAAACTTTGTCATTGCTCTAGTGCTTACATTTTTTCACCAATTTCAATATAACTTCTCACAAATGTTCCTGATGACAAGGTCACACACTTAGAAAATTTTGTTGCAACATGGATTTTCGGGGTGAGGCGGGGCCCTTGGCGGGGGCATCTGTGTCGTCTGGACACATTTCTAGTTATCAAATATTTTTGTCGGCCCTGTCAATAGGGATCTACTCTAGAAGGAAAGAATTTGCCCCTTGGGAGCAAATTCTTTCCTTCAATAGAAGATCCCCTTTTTCAGAGGGGCTGAGTTAATACGATTTCAAACAGGAATCCCTGAAAGTTGTCTCCCTTGGCAGAAGTTATGTCAGGTGTGTCCATTCCCCTTAAGTATAATAGAATTGCCCTATTAAGACCACTAGTTTGACTGCAAAGATTTGGTCGCATTAGTGGGATGGTCTTGATGTTGGAAATAAAATAATGGGGAAGAAGCTATAATTGACAGGCAGTCTTTATAGTTTTGGGTGATATTGTTACAGATCGCAATTCCTTCCTTCAATTTTTTACCTTGTTGGATTAAGAATATAAGAATCTTATATGGGTGTGAAGGGTGGATTGAAAAATCCGTCCCGAGGGACACTGTCCGGCATCACGAGGCTTGCCGAGTGATGCCGGACAGTGATCCCGAGGGACGGATTTTTCTATCCAACCTTCACACCCATATTGGATTCTTTTTCTTGCATACCTTCCATTTCTATTGCGAATTTTTAATGCTGCTGTCACTTCGGTTACCGACGTCTGCCATTTTGTGATGACACAACAGGAATGTTAGTGACGTCACGCATGACGCCGCCGCACATGAGGTTGTAATCAACCAGTCTTTTATCAAACACGCGATTATATTCGATTTGGGGTCGACACCAGGGTCAGAACATAAATTTCTATCCCAGGGTAAAATCACGGATTTCCTTGTCTGGTGTGCAAGAATAGCTTATAAGTTTATAACCAGTCTCTGACAACTGCGTCAGGGAGTCCACTCTTTGGCTCTGTGGTCAGAACATTGGACTTTCACCCGAGAAGGGCAGAATTTTCCTTGAGCTATGCTTCTTTCCTCTGTTACGGCTTTCATGTCATAAGATGATGGCTCTTCTGGGGCTGGACTTTATTTCGTCGATATTGGCTTTGTGCAGAAATTGGCTTTCATCGTCATAAATGATGACTTCCTTGAAAAGGGGCTGTTTTACTGACTGCAATTCCTCTCTTCAATTTTCCGTCTTGGTAGGTTAAGAATAGCTTATAGTTTTATAACCACACTCTGACAACTGCGTCAGGGAGTCAACTCTTTGGCTCAGTGGTCAGAACATTGGACTTTCACACGTGTTCGAATCCCACCATAGGCAGGATTTTTCTTCAGGTATGCTTTTTCCTTTTTACGGCTTTCATCATTTTTCATGTTGTAAGACTAAGAGTGTTAATGGTGAGATTTTACTGTATCAATTCTTCTTCACCTGGATTACAAGAATTCCAAGATTCTTATGGAATGGGTGAAGGTTTCAGTTAGGAATAGTCTTATTTTCTGATATCAAAGCAAATCTTGTATTGTGCTTTAAATAAACACAAGTTTTATGTTTTTAAAGTATTAAAGGGCTGAAAAAAGTTATCTTAAAGCCTAGAATTTCATTATTGGCATGTGTTGGCTTAAACGCTTTGAAGGAACAGAAACTTCATGGCAATGTGAAGTTGTATACTAACAGCATGTGACAACAGTTACAAAATAAAGAATACACAAAACTGAATTATCTCATGAGTGAATGGTACTTACAGCACTGGCATCCAGCAAAGGCCCAGATTAGCCTGTACGTAAGTGCAGTCTGATCAGGGCCTTTGCTGCTCACTGACATGCAGGGGAGACCTTGAGGTAGCTTAAGGTACAGGGATACAGACTAACAGGCGCCCAGTCGCCCAAGACGCCTATGTTTTGGCCTGGGCGCCTAAGTTTCTAATAAAAATGCCCATTAACTTACTGTAAAATTTAGATTTAAGGCAATCTGGGCGCCTAAAGCAAACTGCTTAGTCTGTATCCCTGAGGTAGCTTCATGCAAGAAGTCCTGGGGCCAGTTGTTCAAAACTAATGACATCGTCAAAGTCAGAAATGAAAAAGTTGGAGTAAATTACTCCAAATTTGGAGTTAACGAGAACTCTGGGGCCAGTTGTTCAAAGCATCGTTAGCTTAACGAGCTCGTTAGTGGTCAGATTTTTAACTGCTATAGCAAGTACAATATCTAAAATTTTGTTGTTTTTGCTGAAAAAATGTGAGCAGCTTTTGCATTTGCAAAAGCTGCTCACATTTTTTCAGCAAAAATATTAGAATATTTACCGTAATAAATGATCAAATTTTTAACGATATGTTAACTAACGACGCCCTTAGTTTTGAACAACTGGCCCCTGATCGTTAATTAACAAATCGTTAAACTTTGATCATTTAATATGGCAAATATACTCATATTTTTGCATCTTACACATGTACATTACAATAAGACTGCTGTGTGACATTGTGCTGTCTTTATATCTCCAAAACATATAATTTACTGATGAAAAACAAACAAAACATAGATGTGGGTGCTTGTTAGAACCACCTCACTGAGGTTTCTTACAAGTACTGACAACCTATATCTTGAAGCAGAAATCAGTAAAATGATATATACCCTGTAAACCCAAATTTTCTCAAGTAAAGTTTACAGGGGTGTTCATTGCATGGACTTGTTTACATGTTGAAAATGAAATGAAAATTAAACAGCTTTTTATGTTATTACCTAAGTTTCACATATGGATATATAATAGCATAGGCAGATATGTAACAGTCTCTACTGGTATTTTTTCTTTCTACATGTAACAGTGGCCACCACCCATTGGGGCTTGAAGAAATAAATGGGCTGCATGATGCTTCCACACAGAGATTAATCGGACCACACATGAGTACTGGTAAACCGCTTAGAGGATCTAAGCCTGCCCAGGCAAAGTGGTGCGAGTCGGACCATCCATGCTTATAAACCCTATTGGTTTCATTGGGCGACAGGGCTTAAGATGTCATTTCATCTCAGTGTCGGGTAAAAGTCCCACAAAATTGGAAGCAACGTCTCTAAAATGACCTATGTAGTGTTGACGGGGATGTTAAACATCAAATAAAATAAACAAACAAATCGACGTGTAACAGTACACAGATCCAATGGTGATATCAACTTTTATGCGAAGCATCCCAGCAGGCACACAGCATTGACTCAATGTTGAATCAACATTGAAACAACATTGAAAAGGTTGTTTCAATGTTGATTCAATTTTAGTGCCTTCCGGGATAAGATTATTGTTCTTAAGAAAAGAATATTAAGAACATATGAAAAAAATAAAATAAGAATTTAACACATTTTTATGCTATTATCTAAGTTAAAAGTATGAATATGAAGTACACCACAACCTCTTTATAACACTATTTATGGGTCCAATACAGAAACCGTGTTAGTTAAACAACTGTGTTATATTCAAACAAAAATGTATAGATTATATAGAAAAATGACCATTTATGGTCATTTTTCTATATAATCTATACTTTTTTGGGATCAAATGGTCATTTTTCTATATAATCTATACTTTTTTGGGATCCATCTTGAAACCGTGTTATATCCAAAACTGTGTTATAACGAGGTTGTGGTGTATTTTAGGTGGGTATGAAAAACAACATGTAATAAATAGAGGATATTTGATTTTTTCAGCATAAGATCAAATTTTATTTCACCCGATGAACACTAAAACCAGTATTTTCAAGAGGGGCATAGCCACAAGTGAAAATACCAGTTTTGGTGTTCATGAGTGAAATAAAATTTGATCTTACACTGAAAAAAATCAAATTTTCTGTTTCTTACATGCTTCAAAACGGCAATAATTAGCTTCAATAATCGCATCATTCACCCTAAGATAAAACTAACTTTGTTCCTGGTCGTTGCGCATCAATTTGATGGTGTCCAACGTACTTACTGGGTGTATTATTGGGTGCAAACTAAAAGTTTGGACCTAAGAAGTAGCTTGGGATGGCATTTCCATGAATAGTTACTGAAATAATTGAGAGATTAGTTTCTCAAAGAAGCTGTGGACAGATCTAACGTCGCACGACAAAATACTTGAAGTCAGCGTCGAAAATGACGTCATTAACGTCCTTTTTGGCTTAGCGTCAATTCTAATACAGTTCATTACTTTCCAGCCATCTGACAATGAAAAAACTGACCAAAAATTAGATTTCATGAAAAAAGTAGTCCCAAACAGTGAGAAATAAAATTGATATCTGTCACTGTTTGAAACAGTGACAATATCGTTTTTGATTTCACTGAGAAATCTCTATATTTCACTGAAAAACATGTAATAATCTCTACTGATATTTATCTTTCAGGAGTAACAGTACAAAGGTTTAGTGGTGATATCAATATTTATGCTAAAAGAATTATATCAGATGCTGGTGTTATAAACACTTTTAAACACCTGTTGCCAAGAGAAATCGCTGTTAAGGCTCGTAAGTATATCAAATATTTTTGTCTACTCTTAAGGGGAATTGGAACACCTAGCACATTTTTCCACCATTTTTCAAAAGGAGATAACTTTTGGAACTTCCTGTTTGCTTTTCAATAAGCTCTGTCACACGGAAAAAGGGGTCAACTCTTAAAGGAAAGAATTTGCTCCTCAGGAGCAAATTCTTTCCTTTAAGAGTTGACCCTTTTGACTTGGGAGAAAAAATAATTTTGCAGGAGTTACCTTTCCTGAAGGTGTATCTATTCCCCTTAAAGAAAGAGTCTACTTATTTGCAATAAATTCTTTTCTGTAATTGTAGATCTCGTTTTGAAAGTCTTACTGTCCCGAAAATCAAACGGCAAGATACAAATATTGTTTCCTCTCTTTAAAACTGGCAGAAAAATGCCAATGCACATAAATTTGATTCAGTATAAAGTTTAGAAACATTAATGTCTTGGGGCTAGGTGCTCAAAACTAACAATATGGTAAAGTAACATATCTTTTATTCTCTGATCGTTAAGTATTTCAAATACGGTATACTAATATTTTTGCTGAACATTACAATAACACACCCGTGCGACATAATGCATATTTCTCATCTCCAAAATGTCTACTTTTCTGTTGAAAATCCCTGATATTTTTCTTATAAATACTGCAAACAGGGGTCGTGGGTGCTCGTTAGAACTGCCTCATTGAGGCGGTTCTAACGAGTACCCACAACCTATGTCTTGGAGTAAAAATAAGAAAAATAATGTATACCCCCATAAACCCCCATTTTCTCTATATAAAGTGGGGTATAGGGAGGGTCTTCATTTCAAGGACTAGTTCACATGATGAAAGTTTGAGTACAAAATGCCAAAGCAACTCACATTTTTTTTCAGCAAAAATACCATTTTATTAGCCAGTGTTCTTACTAGACCATTTAATATTTTGACCACTAACAAGCTTGTTAAGCTAACGATGTTTTGAGCATCTGAGCCTACATATTTGCTTCTCTTTTTCAGCTTTATATCCATTCATTGAGAAAGTGGGGCCCAGTGTTTCTTATCTAACAGTATTCATTGGTATGAATGGATCTTCAGAGGAGTTAGGCCTTAATGCTGGTAATATGTGGTACTTTAATGGGTAGGTTATTTCACCATTTATAGTAGCAGGAAGTCTTTTGGTCATGTGGAGTTGCCATTTATTATTATTATACCTCACATGACTTTCCCATACAAAACTTCCATAGGCCTGAGGGTGATAATTTTACTATCCCCCTGCGATAATTTCGACTATCACATGTGCGGAATTGGCTGCATGCATGGTTTGGTTCTTCTAGAGAGCTGGAGAAACAAGAGCCTAAACCCAAAATTGTGAAAAAAGTCCAGAAATTTTGGTGCCAAAATGTTAACAGTTATAGCAAGTAAAATATCTAATATGTTTGTATTTTTGCTGAACAAATATCAGTAGCTACTCACATTTTTTTATCAAACATATTAGCACATTGTCAAATTGATATATAAACAATATTTTTGCTAACATCCTTAGTTTTAAATAACTGGGCCCTGTAATTCACAAATTCAATTTCTTATGAAAAAAGTGATTGATTGAGATTACAAAATAAAAAATAATGACAAAGGTTGTTGCAGTAATAAAACTGCTTTTCACATGATTTTATTTAGGTTCAAGTTTTTTGTAATACCTCTCATCACATGAACAAGTCCGTGAAATAAAGACCCCCCTAAACCCCACTTTATATAGAAAAAACTGGGGTTTACAGGGGTAAACATTATTTTCTGTATTTCTGCTCCAAGACATAGGTTGTGGGCACCCAAAACCTTTGTTTGGAGCAGAAATTAGGAAAATATCACAAATTTCCATCAGAAAAAATACCTTTTTTGAGGTTTGAAAAATGCACTATATCACACGGATGTAAAGTCTTGAAGATAACTGTACAAGACTCTAAAACAAATTTAAAATATTCCACTTCTCCAGGCCTCAGCCAGGGTGATATCAGCTGCCAACTCCATAAAATTTTAACCCTTAACCCTTTACCACTCAGGGATTTTGTGAATTTCGCTGATTTTCACAGTGTTGCACCTGACAGCAACTTCAACTAGCCATTGTTTCATAATGGATGGTCTGTTTTACACCAAACTCGGTATGAATGTACATTGGGCAGTAGCCTTTCAAATGCAACATTTCATGACTTGATCATTGTTGTCATGGTAAAGAGGGGGCATCTCAAAGTTGGCAAAAAGTGTGTTTTCACATGAATTTTTGACCACATTTTAATCTTCACATAGCTATCAAGGCAACAGTTTAGGTGTTTGGCATTGGCTATTTTCACTGTTTGCAGCATGTTTGATCAGCATCAATTGTCAGGCACTTTTGACCCCAGACACCCTCAGATATAAATTTTAGCGGCCGGTTGGACCATACACCCCAAAATTTTTCGGGATGTGAGGGGGGCAACGCCCCCCTTCAATCCCCCCTAGAATATTTTTAGTGGGGAGGCGCGCAAAAAAACAGGTCGCTTTTTTGCCCAACAAATCCTAAAGCAAACATAACTATCCAGGGGTAGAAATGCAGATTTTAGGTGCTTCTGGGGCTTAAAATGGGGGGGGGGGAAGACACATAAAAACACGTATCTGAGTGGGAAAGGGTTAAGCTGCCGTAATGCAGGCGTCACACTGTCCCGAAAATGACACCAGGTGGCCATACGAATATGAATTTTTGAATTTCGCGCGAAGATCGCTCCGAACATGGTCAACAGCCAATCTCTAGTCGAAGCAAGTACGATGCATGCAGAAGGTCACACGATGGCATCCGAACCACACACGAAGACAACACGAAGATGTGGTTTTTAATTACGAAGTTTACCCGCAGGCCAAACGAAGGCCACACGACGGCTTCACGACGGCTTCACGACGTCATATTGAGAGTACGATGCATTCGAACTAGGTCCCGAAGACGACACGTGACCTCCCGATGTTATAAAAACCTTCGGCCGACCGTTTGAAATTCGTTTGATGATCGGAGAGTACACAGTACATTTCAACTCTATTAAATTTGATTCAACTTAAAACCAATTTAAAATGCCACCCAAAGAGAAGACCACTTTTTCAGAGAGACTTGGTTTATAGGACAATAAGATCTGCTCATCTTGTTCTCTAAGGTGCATCAAAAGAAGCAATGCTGCTGCCTTCTTTTTCCTGGTTGTCTCATCATCAAAGTATGCCATTCTGCAGGAACGGAATTGTGAATAAATATGACTGAAGCTTTGGTAGTTACACAAGCCTATGCTCTGCAGAGTTGCTCATCAGGAATGACTGAGGAAGATGCTCTGAGGTTGGCCTTTTATATGTCTACGTTACTATGACACATGGGTGTCGCTTGAGGTACTCAAATTCAGCTGTCTTCGTCGACACCGTGGTCCAATCTCAATGTCATCGTACTATAATACGATGGCTATACGACGTCATTGCAAGGGTCTCGCGTAGTCGTATTGCCTTCCTAAGACAATCGGACGACTTCTTGTTTCCCTCGTATTATCTTCGCAAGGCGTAAAATGCTCGAGACCACCCATGATCACACGAAGAAAAGACGAAGATGACACGATTTGACAAGATGCCCTCACGATGGCCTTACGAAGGGCAAGATGGACAAACGAATTCAACACGAAAATGGACCTTCGCAAGGTCTTCCGGCAATTTTTTGGCATGCCAAAGATTTTGCCGCCGCTCACGAAGTTGCTGCCAGAGCCTCAGAAAATCCACCGGCGATCATACGATGGCTTAAGATGTCCTCACGAATGGCCCGATGTTTTCACGATCAGAGCCGAATTAGAACATTTCCTTTATCGTGTTTCCATCTGGTGTCAATTTTGGGACAGTGTGACGCCTGCATAATAAACAACATCTGAAAATGCCGTATGCTTAATGTCATCTGCTAAATCTTCTTGAAATGAAAACTTCTAAAAAATATTTTTGCACACAGGCAAACAGTGTTGGCCCAGATCAGACTGCTCCCACAGGAGCAGTCTGATCTTGGTCCACTCTGTTTGCAAAAAAAATGACTTTAAAGATAACCCCCAGACTACAAAGCAGACGACAATTGTCGTGATTGGCATTTTATTGGTTAAGGTTTAATTTTTTAAGAAACTATATTTTCTAGATTAAATTTGTACTTGACATGATGAGAGGTATTGCTTGTATACCACAACCTCTTTAACCCATATATGACAATGGAATCTCGCACACAATAAGTTTGGAGTGCTCCATTGCCAATTATAGGGGTGTGGATTTGTTTTATGTTGTAAACAAATGTGTGAACTTTGAGCAAACAGTGTGTGCCAAGATCAGACACCGCTTTTTGCAGCGTCTGATCTGGGTATACACTGTTTGCCAATGTCCCACAAAAGGGCCGCTAGGCATATACGGGTTAATAACTCTTATTGTAGGCGTCCAAAGCTGAAACTGTTAGTTAACCCATTTAGTACCAGAAACCCCAAAACGGGTAGCCTGGCAAACAGTGCAGGCCCAGATCAGACAACTGTTTGCTAAAAAGCCAGTCATTTTTCAAATAAATTTGGAAGAAAACACAACCTGACACCCCTAAATTTTGAAGCGGGTTCCTGTTATATATAAAGAGGAAGATTCATTTGGTGCAAAAAGGGTTTAATAATCATGATGCTAATCCAAGCAAAATGTGTAGAGTACATGTATATTGAACAAAAAAAATGCCTAACCACATGGACAGGTTTATTAAAAATGGTTAACCAGGAGGTAACCTATTTGACTATGCTCGAGGCCCACCTGCCTGAGGTCAACCCACTGGCTGGACATTTGTAAATAGAAGTGAAGGCAATGACCAGGAATCAATACAATTAACCCATCAGAGACACCGAAGGGAAAGAAACACAAACATGAAATAACTAGACCCTAATGGAAACATCAATAGCGGAAAGCCAAAAGGACAGTTACTTTCCTACAAAATGGCCAATTGGCTGTCCAAACCAAAATAATGTAGGGGATACACACACTGAAAGACAAACCATAACAAAAATAAACCACGACAGAAGAACAAAGTAAGTACCGTAAGTTATTTTAAAGGAAAGGACAAGTTTTTGAGGGAAAAAAAAAACATTCAGAAATGGTCATTTATGGTCAATTTTCAGTATAACCTATCATTCTTTTTTATTCATCTTTAAAACATGTTTTATTCAAAACTGTGTTATAAAGAAGAATATTATAAATAGGTAGATGTGTATTTGCAGAGACAACTTAGAACAGGAGATACATGACTATATGAATATGACAGTGGAACAAGCCGCAGAGTCTGATTGTCCCCTCATGTTTATATCATTCCCTTCGGCTAAAGATCCCAGCTGGGAGGAGAAATATCCCGGTAAGTTTACAAGAGTTACACCACAAGCTCTTTATAACACTATTTATGGGGTCCAAAGCAGAAACCGTGTTAGTTTGTTTGTTTGTTTGATTTGAAGTTTAAAGTCCCCGTCAACACTGTAAAGGTTAATTTGGAGACGTTGCTTCCAATTTTGTGGGACTTTTACCCGAGATTGAGATGAAATGACATCTCAAGCCCGGCTGCCCAGTGAAACCAATAGGGTTTATAACCATGGACGGGCCAACCCGCACAGCATTCCCTGGACAGACTTAGATCCTCTAAGCGGCTTACCAGTACTCGTGTGCGGGTCGGTTTCAGCTCTGCGTTGAAACATCATGCAGCCCATCTATTTCTTCAAGCCCAGATGGGCGGAGGCTAAAACCATGTTATTTAAAGAGCCGTTTTAAATCCAAACACAAATGTATAGATTATATAGAAAAATGACCATTTATGGTTATTTTTCTATATAATCTATACATTTTTGGGATCCATCTTGAAACCGTATTATATGCAAAACCGTGTTGTAACGAACCGTGTTATAATGAGGTTGTGGTGTACTTTGTATACAGTGGAACTTCGATAACTCGAACACCTTCGGGTCCATGAAATTTTATTCGAAATAGGTATCATTCGAGTTATTGAGGGTATGATACTGCTGAGACATAATGGGGATGACCTAAGGATATAGTTTCGACTTTTTATAAAATAAATGTATGCTGTGTGTACTCATTAGAATCGCCTCAATGAGGCGATTCTAATGAGTACACACAACATACTTTTTAAAGTTAAAATGAAACAAACCTGCATAAATTGACCTAAACACACAGATTTCTGGAGCTATAGGAACAATTTTCAAGGGACCCAAGGGACTCAAGGGTGAGTTAGAATTGGCCATGGTAACCAAATTATTCGAGTTATCGAAGTTACACTGTATTTGACTGTCAGAAGTTAGCTTGACTGTGTAAAAGGTCAGAAACAGCTACAGTCTAACCTGTCTTATGCAAGCGGTCATAGGATATTTCAAAATCGCTTGCTTAAGACAGGTGCTTGCTTAATAGAGGTGGGTCTTGAACTGGAGTTTATTGGACCACTAGAGTACAGACATTTTCATGTTGCTCGGCAGACATAATAAAAAGAATCTGAGACACTGACAGGGACATTAACATATGATACTGAAAGAATGTATCAAAGAACTGTTCAGTCTTTTAAAGGACTGAGAATTTATAGGGAATCAGTGGAAACAAAGGTGGTGGTGGTGGAGTGGGGTACACCTCCCCAAACTCCCAGGATTCCAGTGATGGTTTACACCGTTTTAGCAAGAATCCACTGAAAATGGAGACTCATATTATTTGACAATTTCATAGCACATCAATGAATGAAGAATGTCCATAAGTTAAGTAACAAAAACGTGCAAGACAATTGTCTAGTTGATGACAGTTTCAGCACTGCCCCGGGCCCTAATGATTATCCCTATTTCAAACATGTTTTCACACCTTTTTTATTGTCATATAAACAACTGCTGATCAGCAGAACACCTGCCTAAGATTGACTGGTATTCTGCTTTCTGTTCAGGTGATGCGGTGTCTCTTTAAAACCGGGAAACAGGTGTTTACATTTGACTGATATCCTATTTTTAGCTCACCTGTCACGTAGTGACAAGGTGAGCTTTTGTGATCACATTTTGTCCGTCGTCCGTCGTCAGTGCGTGCGTCCGTCCGTCCGTGCGTGCGTAAACAATTTCTTGTCCGCACGATAGCATCTTCATTTATGATTTGATTTTAACCAGACTTGCACACAACTTGTACCACCATGAGAGCTAGGTTCCTTTCTTGAACCAGCCATATCCCATCGTGTGTTACGGAGTTACGGCCCCTGAAAGGGAAAAAATTGCCTTTTTTGGTCTTGTCCGCATGATAGCATCTTCATTTATGTTTTGATTTTAACCAGACTTGCACACAACTTGTACCACCATGAGATCTGGGTTCCTTTCTTGAACCAGCCATATCCTGTCGTGTGTTACTGAGTTACGGCCCCTTAAAGAGCAAAAATTGCCTATTTTTGTCTTGTCCGCACGATAGCATACTCATTTATGATTTGATTTTAACCAGACTTGCACACAACTTGTACCACCATGAGATCTGGGTTCCTTTCTTGAACCAGCCATATCCCATCATGTGTTACAGAGTTACGGCCCCTGAAAGGGCAAAAATTGCCTATTTTGGTCTTGTCTGCATGATAGATGTTTCATTTATGATTTGATTTTAACTAAACTTACACACAATTTGTACCACCACAAAATCTCGGTCAAGTTCGAATATGGGTCATGTCGGGTCAAAAAGTAGGTCAGTAGGTCAAATCAGAAAAAAAACCTTGTGAAGACACGGGAGGCCACAGTTTTGGTCCGATCATCATCAAACTTGCCCAGAATGATCATCTTGACAATATTTCAGTCAAGTTGGAATATGGGTGTTGTCGGGTCAAAAAGTAGGTCAGTAGGTCAAATCATAGAAAAACCTTCTGAATACACTAGAGGCCACAATTTATGTCCAATCATCATCAAACTTGCTCAGAATGATCATCTTGATAATATCTTGGTCACATTCGAATATGAGTCATGCCGGGTCAAAAAGTAGGTCAGTAGGTCAAATCATAGAAAAACCTTGTGAATACACTAGAGGCCACAGTTTTGGTCCAATCATTATCAAACCTGCCCAGAATGATCATCTTGACAATATCTCGGTCAAGTTTGAATACAGGTCATGTCGGGTCAAAAAATAGGTTAGTGGGTCAAATCATAGAAAAACCTTGTGAACACACTAGAGGCCACAGTTTTGGTCCGATCATCATCAGACTTGCCCAGAATGATCATTTTGACAATATCTCAGTCAAGTTCGAATATGGGTTATGTCGGGTCACAAAGTAGGTCAGTAGGTCAAATCATAGAAAAACCTTGTGAATACACCAGAGGCCACAGTTTTTGTCTGATCATCATGAAACTTGGTCCAAATGATTATCTTGACAATTTCTCGGGCAAGTTCGAATATGGGTCCTGTAGGGTCAAAAAGTAGGCCAGTAGGTCAAATCAGAGAAAAACCTTGTGAACAGACTAGAGGCCACAGTTTTGGTCTGTTCATCATCAAACTTGCTCAGAATGATAGTCTTGACAATATCCGGGTCAAGTTTGAATAAGGGTCATGTTGGGTCAAAAAGTAGGTCAGTAGGTCAAATCATAGAAAAAGCTTGTGAACACACTAGAGGCCACAGTTTTGGTCCGGTCATCATCAAACTTGCCCAGAATGATCAACTTGACAATATCACAGTCAAGTTCAAATATGGGTCATGTAGGGTGAAAAAGTAGGTCAATAGGTCAAATCATAGAAAAACCCTCTGAACACACTGGCGGCTACAGTTTTGGTCCGATCATCATCTAACTTGCTCAAAATGATCATTTGACAATATCTCGGTTAATTTCGAATATGGGTCATGTCTGGTCAATATGTAGGTCAGATTGTTGAAAAACCTTGTGAATACACTAGAGGCCCAAGTTTTGGTCCGATCATGATCAAACTTGCTGAGAATGATCATCTTGACAATATCTGTGTCAAGTTTGAATATGGGTTATGTCGGGTCAAAAAGTAGGTCAGCATGTCAAATCATAGAAAAACGTTTTGAACACTCTAAGAGGGCACAGTTTCAGTCAAATCATCATAAAACTTGCTCAGAATGATCATCTGGACAATATCTCAGTTAAGTTCAAATATGGGTCATGTCAAATCAAAAAGTAGATCAGTAGGTTATTCAAATTTGGTATGTAGGTTCCTTCTGACAAGGGCTTCCCACTCATTTGACCTGTGACCTTGACCTGTGACCTACTTTCTCATACCTTTTGAACCATATGAGATAGAGCCTTCATATTTGGCATGCATGCATGACAAGGTTTTCTCATCCATTCAAAACTTTTGACCCATGACCTTGACCTTTGACCTACTTTGTCATAACTTTTAAAGCATTTGAGATACAGCCTTCATATATCGCATGTTGGTTCCTTGCGACAATGTTGCTTAGATTATCCTCTACCAAAAAGGCTAAAACAATCCCACTCGGATGAACAAAATGGCCACTGAAGGTAAAAATAGAAAAATACTGTAAATTTGATTCAAACGGAAACTCCCCCTAAACCCTAAGGCCATTTTGATTCAAAGTTCCCAGGAATGTTGCCTAGGTTACTCCCTACCAAATAAGCTAAAATAACTTTGCTGATGAACAAGATGGCCACAAGAGCTAAAAATAGAATGCACTTGAGACGGTGACACACAGGTGAGCGAACCAGGGCCCTCTGGGCCCTCTTGTTATCTGTTTCTGTTACTGTGTTCGATTAGCGTAATAGTATAACTGGCCATTTTGGTTTGGTGCGGTGCAGTAAAAATTCTAATGGTTTACCGAAAATAGTCTTACGGTTTACCAAAAAAGGTCTTAACGGTTTACCAAAAATTGCACCAAACATATAACTGGATTAAAGAAAACCAATACACAGAAACCAATCAGTCTGGCCGTATCAGAAAATAAAAATGACCGCTTAAGCATTGTATCTGAGCCATTTGGGACGGGAAAAAGGCGACCGCTGGCCGCGTTTCGCAGGTGCACGCTTAAAAGAGGTTCATTTACATGGAAAATCAACCGTGGGGAATGCCAACTGGCCGCCTAAGACAGGTGCATGCTTAATAGAGGTGGCCGTAAGTACAGGTTAGACTGTACTTCACTACCCATAGCTCCTGATAAGGAGGAATTCTGGGGATAATTTTTAGAGATAGTTTTTCTTGTTTCTCCATTAACCCATTTAGTACTGGAAACCCCAAAATGGGTACCCTGGCAAACAGTGCAGGCCCAGATCAGACGCCGCAGAATGCGGCGTCTGATCAGGGCCTCCACTGTTTGCTAAAAGTTCAGTCATTTTCCAAATCAATTTTGATGAAAACACAACCTGGCACCCCTACATTTTGAAATGCACTCCTGCTATATATAAGGAGGAAGATTCCATTTGGTACAAAAAGGGTTAAAGCGGTGATGTGATTCAGACAAGTACCTACAACTTATGTTTTCAAAACAAGAAATAAGAAAAATAACTCCTTTTCAGTGATTGAGTTCGGAAATAATACAGTAGAACTTCGATGGCTCAAACACCAATGGCTCGTTTACCATGGCTGAGTCGAACCCGTTCTTATGCCCCTAGGGAAATCCTCAGCATAAGAAATAGTGTGGGATAATTTTGAAGATTTTAGTCTTTTATCTTGCAAATGTATGCTGTGTGTACTCATTAGAATCGCCTCTATGAGGCGATTCTAATGAGTACACACAGCATACATTTTCATTATAAAACACAGAAAGGATATCCAAAAGCATATTGTATACCTCCTGGAAGTAACCCTCAGTGGCTCGAACTATCCCTGTCTCGAACAGATTTTCGAGGTCCCAAAGGTGTTCGAGCCATTGAAGTTCGACTGTAGATATTGGTCAAAGTTTATGTTCATCATTGTTCCAGCCTCTGTCTCCGACCTGGTGGTCAAGGTCACAGACTTTGAAATTTTACGGTTTAAAAAACAAAGCCTGTGTATGCAAGATATCCTGGCCATTGATTTGTTCGTTTTGGAGTTTAATGGCCCAGTTGACACTTATTTAGGTCATTTTGAGCCAATCAGTTTATCCACACTTTTCTTGGGCAAGCATATACGTAAGCGGTTAACCAGTATGGTGTACATTCTTTTGCCAGAAACTGACAACTGTCCTTCATGAATCAGCAGAGAATGACCGTAGAAATGATTTCATGATCAATCTCCAGGAATGAATGTTGCCGACCCCGGCAGGTATCGAACCTGCGTCCTGATCACCAATCAGACGTGCATCTGACTGAGCTACCGAGGCCGGCCCTGGTCATTGATAAATCTTGGTGAATAAACAGATGACTAATTTCCCAGGGCTTTTAGACCTAGTTCTTGTGTCCCTTAGAAAATTTTCCCATCATTACAGATATTAGACTATTTTGGATAATTTAGGGTGCTTTTTCTGATTTTAATCTCCCTGAAGAATCCAAAACATCTGTTTCTTATTTCTATGAGTACACACATCATTCATTTAATTTAGACAATTTAACCCATTGTATACTAGTGGACTCTTCCATTGCTATATGTTGGACAAGTACATTTGTCATATAAGGGGTGTCAGGCCTATTTTGCAATTTTATTCTATTTTTGAAGGAAACTTTCATTAGCAAATAGTGCAGGCCCTGATCAGACGCGGCATTCGGCGGCGTCTGATCTGGGCCTGCACTGTTTGCCAAGGTGGGGGTTTTGGGGGTTTCCCGCGTGCGGTGGGTTAAAAGATATTCCTTGGTATTCACTATTATGCCTCTGACCTGTTGCTATGATACACCCTCAGTGACTCAAACTACCCCTAGATCTTGTACAATTGTCATGGTCCCACAATGGTTTTAGCTACTGAAAATTGACTATATTAACCCTTAAGATGCCATAAAAAACTGGATCTAAAAATGTTATCCGTTTATGTCGTCTGCTGCATATTCTTGCAAACATTTCAAACATATTTTTGCATAGAGTCAGAAAGTGTGGCTCCTGATCAGACTGCTCTGATCTGGGTCCACCATTTTTTTTCAAAGATGACATTTTAATACCAGCAGACGACAAAGCAGACTACAGTTGTTGTTATTGGCATATCGGTTAAAGGTGCATTATTGAGCTATCTGGAAAAAATCCTTCCAAAAATAAAATACATATAACCGGTGTTTTTCTTTAAAACAATACAAATGAATGCATATTATGCAAAAATGCGAACAATTATGATGACAGGTAAACAAGTTTGAGAGGGATTCCCTAACTAGGTTTCGAACACTAGTTAGATCTATTTTTAGTTCGTGACAAAAATAGAATCCCCATATATGACGTTATGCGACGTTCATTTTTGGCCTCGTTTGCTTAGGCCTTGCCTGAATCGGAAAAAAATATGACGCTGAATACCATGCCATAAGTAACGACACTCAGAGACGATACTGTCGCCATGTATGTGTAAAGTGACAGATTTATTTTTTGAACAGAAATTCCGAACACATGTTCAGAGGGAAGGGTACACACGAATGTAAACGACCATTTTCACAAAGTTCTGAAGCTGTATTTGGCTCCAAAAGAGTACACATGACAAAGGAGTATGCATTGAAGATAACCAGAAAAAAAATTTGATACCCGGTAGCTCAATAATGCACCTTTAAGTCTATAGTTTTTTCTTTGGGCTATTGTTTTAAAGAGGGTTTTCAAGAGTATTTCTCTTGTATGGACCACTCTATGTTCATATGTTGAAAAATCTTGGGCACCTGGAGAGTAGCTTCCTGACTTTGGGCAGCAGAATTCCCTTCTCACACATGACTCAAGCAAAGCACAAACCCATAGCATCCAGATTCCAAGGGCCAGTTGTTCATAACAAATGGTGTCATGAATGAACCCTTATCCTGCTGAATAAATTTATTTGCCACAACCATTCCTGACTTCCCACCAATCAAATGACTTGATATAAAGTACATGTATATACAGGTTTTGCATGGTGAGGATTAATTGTTAAAGTCATGGACGCACTGCTTTGGTTAACTTTTCATTACAATTTGGGCCCCGTCAAGCGATTTTGGTACTTATCGCCTATTCGAGCAGCGAAGGTTCAGGCGAGCCTGAGCATCCGCGCAGTCTCGCCAGAACCTTCGCAGCTCGCTCATACAAGCAGTGAATCAAGAGGGACCTTCAGGCAGAAAGCCATATCCCTGGCCCCTCTGAATCACTGGGCATGCGCAGTTAAAATTTGTCATGACGGAATGCTCGAAGACACAAATTCGCTTGGCGGGGCTCATATGGGGTTGATGACGATCTGAACGAGATGGGCTAAGTTGTTCAAAGTTGTTAACCCATTGTATGCGGGGAAACCAGGGTACCTTGACAAACAGTGCAGGCCCAGATCAGATGTCGCAGAACGTGGCGTCTTATCATGGCGTGCACTTTTTGCTAACAGAATTTTCCATCAAAAATAGAATAAAAATGAAAAAAATAGGCCAAACATCCCTTATATGAGAAATGGGCTTGTCCAACATATAGCAATGGAAGAGTCCACTAGTATACAATGGGTTAAACTGATGACCTCATTTGTGGTCAAACTGTTAGCTGTTCTGATAAGTACAAAATGTAAAGAAATCAAGAAAAGAAAATAATAATAAAAAAGAAAAAAGAAAAATATGTAAATGCTAAAAGGTTGCTTTAAGAGATTATGTGTGTTTGATTTGAGGTTTAATGTTCCCGTCAACGCTGTATAGGTCATTTTGGAGACGTCACTTCCAATTTTGTGAGACTTTTACCCGACATTGAGATGAAATGACATCTTAAGCCCTGTCGCCCAATGAAACCAATAGGGTTTATAAGCATGGACTGGCCGACTCGCACCGCTTTGCCTGGGAAGGCTTAGATTCCCTAAGCGGCTTACCAGTACTCATGTGCGGTCGGTTTCAGCTCTGCGTGGAAGCATCGTGCAGCCCATCTGTTTCTTCAAGCCACAATGGGCAGGGGGCCTATGCTTTAACCTTTACCCTGCTGTAGGCGAAAAGCCCTATCTTTGCAAACAGTGTAGATCCAGATCAGATGGCTTCTGAAGAAGCCATCTGATCAGGATCTACACAGTTTGGCATTCAGTTTATGAATATGTAGAAATAAGCTGCATCAAGTAATCTGATTGGTTCAAAGTCAGAAATGAGTGTGGCTTAATTGAATATTCAGCAGGTTAAAGGTTAAGAGATAATGATTTGTTGCAGGTAAATCTGTGGCTTTACTCATCACTCTGTCACCCTGGTCACGGTTCAGTGATTGGCAGGATGGTAAAGTGAAGCACCGAGGAGAAGACTACGAGGCTCTGAAGGCCAAGATTGGGAAAAAGATGTGGAAACAGACGGAAGAGTTATTCCCCGAAGTTGCTGGAACTGTAAATACTATTGTAGTTGATTATAATCTGTATTTGTTTGTTTGTTTTGGAGTTTAACAGCCCAGTCAACACTGTTTAGGTCATTTTTGAGATGGTCAGTTTACCTATCCACACTTTTCCTGGGCAAGCTTATACATAAGCGGTTAACCAGTACAGTGCACATTCTTTCGCCAGAAACAGACAACTGACCTTCCTGAATCAGTGGAAGGGAGAGAATGACCGTAGAAAAGATTTAATGATCAATCGCCGCGAAACCTGCGTCCTCCTGATCACCAGTCAGATGCGCATCTGACTGAGCTACCGAGGCCAGCCGATTATAACCTGTAGTATTGTCCCAGTGATGCAATATAAATCTAATCTGTACTTGATTATGATCTGTAGTCAATTTGTTTTTGCATCAGGTGACTGCCAAACTGCAGTAGCACCTTGATAATTCAGAGTCAAAATACTTAGTCTTTCAAAGTGACCCTAGAGTCTTTGTGACAGTAAAATGTTAGCCATTAATCAGTCTTGCTAGATAGGTACTTGGAGTGTAATATGTAAACCTCTATAGAACACTTTTCATTATACAGTCGAACTTCAATGGCTCGAACACCTTTGTGACCTTGAAAATCTGTTCGAGACAGGGGTAGTTCGAGCCACTGAGGTTACTGTCAGGAGGCATAACGAGATACTTTTAGACATCTTTTCGGTGTTCTATAATGAATATGTATGCTGTGTGTACTCATTAGAATCGCCTCATCGAGGCGATTCTAATGAGTACACACAGCATACATTTGCAAGATAAAAGACTAAAATCTCCTTAATTATCCCCCACTATTTCTTATGTAGAGGATTTCGCTAGGGGCTCAAGAATGGGTTCGACACATCCATGGTAAACGAGCCATCAGTGTTCGAGCCATCGAAGTTCGACTGTATCAGTACAGTTTTACCGTAAAATTCCCAAAATTTAGATGCCTTTAGGACTTGCAGTGATTCTCCTAAAATTTTAACAATTTTGTTTCAAGATCCAGCAAGGAGTCCAAAAGGTGCAGATGGAATGGCAAACAGTGTAGACCCTGATCAGACTGCTCTCTGATCTGGGTCCACACTGTTTGCTCAGGCTTTTTTGTCCCAATACTTAGGAACATGTTGGCACATGTATCACAGTTTAAAGATGAATCCATAAAATATATAGATAATATAGAAAATGACCATAAATGGTCATATTCTATATTATCTATAATTTTTGTTCGGATATAACATGGTTGTTAAATTTACGTGGACCCGAACAATAGTGTTATAGAGAGTTGTGGTGTACTGGTAATCTACATTTAACGTGCATAAAAACAAAAAACCTTTGAAATAATACACTGCTCAAAACAATTAAAGGAGCAAACACATACAATCATGCATTTCCTCATAGTGTAAAGATGTTGGATAATGATGATGAAAGAATGATTCAGAAGGATGAATAACTTTATCTGTGCAACAATCAGTCATGATAATGGCAAACATTGGCAACCAGTTCACAAATCACGGCCTGTAACCTGTTAAGGAAGAATTTGCATAAATGTTTTACGTCAGATTATTTCAAATGTCATAGACATGCGCAAATCAGTCACTTTTTCCTGTCAGTAATGTGTATGACCACCTCGAGCAGCACAACACTCCTTGCATTGCCAAGGCAGGCTACAAACCAAATTTTGAACAGTTTGTAAAGCTAGTGTTTCCCACTCATGTTTAAGGATGTTTGTGAGTTCTTGAATAGTCATTGGTGGATGATAGCCCTGTGAGATTCGTCTGTAAAGATTGTCCCACACATGTTCTATTGGGTTTAAGTCAGGAGAATGTCCATTGCTTCAATAGTCTCACGATTAAGGTAATCCATGCACACTCTAGCAGTATGAAGGTGCGCATTATCCTGCATCAGAATGAAATTGTCACAGATTGCCCCAGCAGATGGCCTCATAATAGGATCTAGAATTTCATCTTGATACCGTAATGCAGTCACTGTACCTCAGTTTATCATGTACAAGTCTGTTCGGCCTTCATAAGAAATTCAACCACATACCATCACTGACCCCCCTCCATATCTGTCAGTTTCCACAATGTTGCAGTCCTCGTATCATTGTACAGACTCGAACACGTCGATCACATGCACTCAAGTGAAATCTGCTTTCATCCGTGAACAGAACTGTACGCCAGTCTTGCAATCGCTAGTTCTGATGTTTTTGGGCAAACTCGTATCACCGTGCCAATGTTGCCTGGTGAGAACAGGTCCCCTTGCCGGATATCATGAAACATATTGTTTGATCGGATACCCTTTGACCAGTTGCATGCTTGAAAGTGATTTGTAGTCTTCTGGCCGTGTACTGCTGATTTTGAAGCACTAGATTTCAAAGATATTGATCGTCCCTTTGTGACGTCATGTGGTGTCGGCCTTGCCTTTCTCTTCTAGTGAACTCGTTCGTCTCCTGGTAGTGTCTCCATAGTCTGACAACAACACTTCTTGATACATCAAAGCTTTCAGCAACAATCCTTTGGGTGTACCCACACTCAAGCAAAGCCACAACTTGAGCGACCTCAGCTTCTTCCAAGAACTGCCTATCACCATATGAAGTCACTATGAAGCACAAAATAATCATAATCGAAGGATTGACATGTTTCTGACCCAAACTCAAATCCATGCTGTAGCTCACATTCTTGCTTTGCATGTGAACCTTGCTTCTTGACGTTTGCATGAACATTGTTAAGAGATGTCACTTTAAAATAGTGCCTTTCCTTGAGTTTGAAAATTGCCAAGTGGTGATGTTATACAGGCTTAAAAGTTTGCTCCTTTAATTGTTTTGAGCAGTGTATATTTCTATGTTTATTGCCCTTAGACATATTTTGCTTGCCTGCACAAAGTATAAGACCAAACTGTATTAAGCAAGCACCTGCTGGAAAGATCCCTGCCCCCGCCCATCAGGGCTTGGAGAAATAGATTGGGCTGCATGTTGCCTTCACGCAGAGCTGAACCTGACCACACATGAGTACTGATAAACCGTTTAGAAGGACTAAGCCTCAAAGTTGTGTGAGACTGCTCAATGCATATAACCCTTTTGGTTTCATTTGGCGGCAGGGCTTGATATGTCGTTTCATCTCAATGTCGGGTAAAAGTCCCACAAAATAGGAAGCAACGTCTCCAAAATGATCTAAATAGTGTTGACAGGGACGCTAAACCTCAATTCAAACAAAACAAAAACTGGAAAGATCCACAGAAATTTACAAGTTTTGTGTTAACATTTGTCAAGACCAAAATATAAGGTGGACTGGGTTCATACTTGGTGTGATAAAAGATAACTGTCAGAAGTGTTGTTTAGCACTAGGTCCAGTCTACTCCTTGTGTCAAGGACTTAGACTTAGATTTTGATTTTTTTGCTTAAAGGCACAGCCTAAACAGTTAACCCTTCTCTTGCTGAATATTCATTTAAGCCACACCCATTTCTGTCTATCAACCAATCAAATTACTTGATGTAATTTATTGCTACAAATTCATAAACTAAATGCCAAACAGTGTAGATCCTGATCAGATGGCTTCTGAAGAAGCCATCTGATCTGGATCTACACTGTTTCCAAAGATAGGGGTTTTCGTGAACAGCAAGAGAAGGGTTAAGCTACCCTGCCCAGTGACAAGTCTTGTTTTTAAATTATGTAGTTAATTTAAACTTAACATACTTCATATCTATTGGAAGCTTGCACCAACATATTCTCAAAGGAGTAAATTAGTGTGTCAAATCTTCAAGTGAAAGGCTAAAGTTCTACTGAGTAGCCACACAATTATTAACACATTGTATGCTAGTAGACTCTTCCATTGCTACATGTTGGACATGTCCATTTGTCATATAAGGGGTGTCACTATTTATCCATTTTTATTCTTTTTTAATGGAAAATTCTGTTAGCAAACAGTGCAGGCCCAATCTGGACCTGCACTGTTTGCCAAGGTAGCCCTTAGGGGTTTCACGCATACAATGGGTTAAGAAAAATGACGTTTACCAAAGGCAAAGACCTTTTGTTAACCCTTGTCCTGCTGAGCCCGGATATGCATTATTTTCCAAACAATGAAGATCCAGATCAGATGGCTTCTGACGAAGCCATCTGATCAGGATCTACATTGTTTGCCATTCAGATTGTGAATTTGTTGCAACAATTTGCATCAAATAATCTGATTGGTTGAAAATCGGTAGTGGGTGTGGCATATATGAATATTCAGCAGGACAAGGGTTAAAGAGAATCAGCTTTGAAGTAGTTATTATTCTTGATACAAAACTGCCTTTCCAATGATTGATGGACCTCTGCCAATGATAAATCTTTTGCCTCCCCTATCAGAATCATAATTGTTAGTGGTGCTCCGTCAATTCACATGGATTCCCCTGACTCAAGAAAGGCAGTATTTTTATTTTCTGGGGAAACAATATACAATGTACTGGTTAGCCACATAGATATAATAAAAATCAAAAATGAGTTCCCTTAAGAGCAATGAAAACATTCATAAGAAAGAAGATGGGTCATACTACGTAGTTTCGGCTAATAAAGCCTCATCAGTGACCCTGTACCGATCCGGCAAAGAAAGCCAGAGGAAACATACTGCAATTTTGCAAATTTCGAATAGGCAGTCGATTCAAAGACTGGTATAAATCAAAATGGGGTCCAAATAATTAAAAAACCTGTCTAGAATGAGTCTAAACCAATAATTTATTTCTGATTTCTCAGAATATTCACACTGACCTCAAAGGACCAAAAGTAAAATATAAGCTACACTATAAGCCTGCTCAGGTCCCGAGGTTATAAAACTTTTTTTCTTGAGCATGAAATTTGTCCTGCTCATGAATTTTAAAATGCCAGCAATTGTTGGCTTTTTAAAATTTATAAGTGAGACAAACAACATTCTTTACTGATTTGAGAAAGACAATTGCCCAATTGTATTTTAATATTTACAAGCATTGCAAATTTCATGCTCAAGCAAGTTGAGCATGAAGAAGTTTTATTCACCGTATTTGGATTATTTGCTGGCTTCCAGCTTGCACATTGTCAATATTGGAAAAACAGGTAACCAGTCCCCCTGACCATTCAAGGTCAGGGGGGTCTGGTTACCTGTTTTCCAACACTGATAACCTTCAGACTAGGAACCAGCAGTTATTCAAATAAGGTGAATAACCTCGGGGGCCAGGTTAGCTGAACAGAATCATGGTTTTGCAAAGATCTTCTTGTAGGTTTTGAAATGCACAGGCTCAAAATGTTTCTTCTATTATATTATTAGCTGGATTACTTTGATGTTGGCACCCCATTGTCTAACAAGTACTACCTAGGCCAGCCTGAGGGGGAGATGTATGGCCTTGACCATGGACGGGCAAGATTTCTGCCAGAAGTCTCAATGTACTTGAGACCAGAGACTGGTATACCTGGCCTCTACCTGACAGGTAGGTAGTCTTAGCCTGGATCCAGTTGCATTGTCATATGTTTGTTGCACTAATTTAACCCTTGTGCTTCTGTTCACGACAACCCCTATCTTAACAAATAGTACAGATCCAGATCAGATGGCTTATGAAAAAGCCATCTGATCAGGATCTACACTGTTTGTCATTCAGTTTGTGATTTTGAATGAAAACATTATATCATGTAATCTGATTAGCTGATAGTCAGAAAGGGGCGTGGCTAATTCAAATATTCAGCAGGATAAGGGTTAAGGTATAAGAAGGTTTATTCTTGCACACCAGACAAGAAAATCCGTGATTTTACCCTGGGATAGAAATATATGTTCTGACCCTGGTGTTCCGACTAACAAATTGAATATAATCGCGTGTTTGATAGATGCACTGGTTGATTACGACCTCGTATGCACTGTCGTTAAGGTTGACATCACAGCAACATCACTAAACATTCCTGCAGTGTCAACACAATATGGCGGATGTTGGTAACCGAAGTGACTGCAGCATTAAAAATTTGCGCTAAGAAATGGAAGGTATGCAAGAAAAAGAATCCTATATGGGTGTGAGGGGTGGATGGAAAAATCCGTCCCTCGGGATCACTGTCCGGCATCACTCGGCAAGCCTCGTGATGCCGGACAGTGTCCCTCGGGACGGATTTTTCCATCCACCCCTCACATCCATATAAGATTCTTATAATCCCTGTCATGGGCATTTATCATGAGATATTTTGTACAGTCTTTCTCACCCTATCACTTTCAGATTCAAAAAGTACAGTTGTCAGGAAGGAATTAGCACCGTACTGTTTAACCATTGAGAAAGACTTCCAAGACAAGAATGGTTAGGTCAGCTGACCAGCTTAATGTGGACTGTAGTGTTGAATGGGCCATTAAATCCAAATTTTAACAGTCATCGCCTATATTATTGAGTGATAAACCACTGGGCGTAGGAGCATGACGTGAAGAGCCGCCTTTTTATCCAGTTTCATGATGTCATTCATCAATACCTTGACGTAAAATGGTGTATGTCGTTTTCTTGTTAGCTCACCTGTCACGTAGTGACAAGGTGAGCTTTTGGGATCACTTTTTGTCCGTCGTCCGTCGTGCGTGCGTCCGTCCGTAAACTTTTTCTTCAAACAACATCTCCTCCTAAACCACTGATCGGATTTTGACCAAACTTCACAGGAATGATCCTTAGGTGGTCCCCTTACAAAGTTGTTCAAATTGTTCCGGTCTGTTGCACATCTAGGTCACAGGAGCTAAAAATAGATTTTTTTACTGAAAATCTTCTTCTCTGAAACCGCAAGGCCCAGGTCTTTGATATTTGGTATGAAGCTTCATCTAGTGAACCTCTACCAAGATTGTTCAAATTATAGCCCTGGGGCCAAAAATGCCCCCGCCCCGGGGGGCCTTAGGTTTTACATACGCTTATATAGGGAAAATCTTTAAAAATCTTCTTCTCTGAAACCGCAAGGCCCAAGTCTTTGATATTTGGTGTGAAGCTTCATCTAGTGGAACTCTATCAAGATTGTTCACATTATAGCCCTGGGGCCAAAAATGCCCCTGCCCCGAGGGCCCTTGTTTTACATAGGCTTATATAGGGAAAATCTTTAAAAATCTTCTTCTCTGAAACCACAAGGCCCAGGTCTTTGATATTTGGTATGAAGCTTCATCTAGTGGACCTTTACCAAGATTGTTCAAAGTATAGCCCTGGGGCCAAAAATGCCCCCGCCCCGGGGGCCTTTGGTTTTACATAGGCTTATATAGGGAAAACCTTTAAAAATCTTCTTCTCTTTTACCACAAGGCCCAAGTCTTTGATATTTAGTGTGAAGCTTCATCTAGTGGAACTCTATCAAGATTGTTCAAATTATAGCCCTAGGGCCAAAAATGCCCCTGCCCCGGGGCCCTTTGGTTTTACATAGGCTTATATAGGGAAAATATTTAAAAATCTTCTTCTCTGAAACCACAAGGCCCAGGTCTTTAATATTTGGTATGAAGCTTCATCTAGTGGACCTCTTCCAAGATTGTTCAAAGTATAGTCCTGGGGCCAAAAATGCCCCAGCCCTGGGGGCCTTTAGTTTTACATAGGCTTATATAGGGGAAATCTTTAAAAAAATCTTCTTCTCTGAAACTGCAAGGCCCAGGTCTTTGATATTTGGTGTGAAGCTTCATCTAGTGGACCTCTATCAAGATTGTTCAAATTATAGCCCTGGTGCCAAAAATGCCCCTGCTCCGAGGGCCTTTGGTTTTACATAGGCTTATATAGGGAAAATCTTTAAAAATCTTCTTCTCTGAAACCACAAGGCCCAGGTCTTTGATATTTGGTATGAAGCTTCATCTAGTGGACCTTTTACCAAGATTGTTCAAATTATAGCCCTGGGGCCAAAAATGGCCCGGCCCCGGGGCCTTTGGTTTTACATAGACTTATATAGGGAAAATCTTTAAAAATCTTCTTCTCTGAAACCGCAAGGCCCAGTTCTTTGATATTTGGTGTGAAGCTTCATCTAGTGGACCTTTACCAAGATTGTTCAAATCATAGCCCTGGGGCCAAAAATGCCCCCACCCCCGGGGCCTTTGGTTTTACATAGACTTATATAGGGAAAATTTTCTTCTCTGAAACCTCAAGGCCCAGTTCTTTGATATTTGGTGTGAAGCTTCATCTAGTGGACCTCTATCAAGATTGTACAAATTATAGGCCTAGGGCAAAAAATGCCCCCACCTGCAGGCCCTTTGGTTTTACATAGCCCTAGGAAATAGAAGTCAAGGCAATGAAAACCTTTGAAAATCTTCTTGTCTGAAAGCAGAAGGCCAAGGTCTTTGATATTTGGTATGAAGCTTTGTCTTGTGGATTTCTACCAAGATGGTTCAAATTATAGCCCTGGGGGCAAAAATGGCCCGACCCGGGAACCCCAAGCTTTATAATGACTTATATAAGGAAAACGTTTAAAAATCTTGTCTGAAACCAGAAGTCTCCATTCTTTGATATTTGGTATGAAGCTTCACCTTTAAGACCACTACCAAGATTAATCATATTATAGCCCAGGGCCAATAATGGCTCTCCCAGGGACCCACTTGATACCCTATGGATCAGGTGAGCGATCCAGGGCCATCATGGCCCTCTTGTATCAAATATGTTATGAAAACAGGAAAACGCATGTGATACAGTCAGTTATATTGGCTGGATTCCTTTAAACAATGACAGAAAATAGGGAGAATCTGAAGGAATCAATAGCATTTTCGTTGACGTGTTGGAATCGAAATATGTAGATCAGCTCTAGTGCCCTCAATTATTGAGTGATTCATCACTGTTTGTGGGTCAGTTTTAAGAAGACAAATCACTTCTGCTATGCACTCGTGATTTGATCTACATTACAACTGACCTCCAAACAGTGATATGTCACTCAATAAATCACTGCTAAAGCTGATCTATTTCTTAAACACACAAAACTGTTTCAAAATAATATTACAGGGCCCAGTTGTAAAACTAACAATAGCAAATTTCAAACGCAGGTAAAAATAGCCATGGCAAGGAGAAAAAAACATGGCCAGGGTCAGTTAACCAATATTCTTTGTTGCCTAGCAACAGAAGATCTGCAACTAAAGTACCTATTGAGAACACCTATTGGATACAATTTGGACTGCACTTTCAAATGAATATACAGTAGAATTCCTCTGCTAAGACCACCTAAAATTAAGACTAATTTCGCATTAAAAAGCTTATATAGAAAGGTGCAGTTATTCTTTTTTTGTGTTTTCTGCACACATTGCCCTCTGGTCAGGGACCGCCTTTGGCACTTTTTGAAAGTGGTCTTACTGACCACTTTTGAACAGCCCCAAAGGTGGTCTTAATATAGGAATTTTTGATATGCAATACTCAACAGTAAATAAATTATAAGACTAGTCTCATTTTGTCTTGACTGACCCTCGTAATCTTGAAGGGACAAAAAAGTACACCTTCAAAGACATGCAGTCTTTCTACATCCCACAGACATGTGTATGAGAGAGAGAGGGAGAGAAAGAGAGAGAAATTGTTTGTTTATTTGATTTGAGATTTAACGTCCCTTTCAACACTGTAAAGGTAATTTTGAAGACGTTGCTTCCAATTTTGTGGGACTTTTACCCCACCTTGAGATGAAATGATATCTCAAGCCCTGGCGCCCTATGAAACCAATAGAGTTTATTAGCATGGACGGTCCGCCTCGCACCCCGCTTTGCCTGGACAGGCTTAGATCCTCTAAGCAGTTTACCAGTATTCGTGTGCAGGTCGGTTTCAACTCTGCGTGGAAGCATCATGCAGCCCATCTATTTCTTCAAGCCCCAATGGGCTGGAGCCAAAAGAGAGAGATATTGATCATATTGTATATTTGCAGGTCAAGACCTGATAACAGCAGGATTCAGTGGTGCCCTACATGCTGGTGTTCTGACTGCTGGTTCTATTCTACACAGAAATCTTTTCAATGACCTGTCTGTCGTCACCAAGGAAATCAGAAAGATTAATAAAGATAAGAAAACCCAGTGATTAATACATACGGTGACGTCTTACGTCCTTCTCTGGGGTGTAGATGTACTGGAAGAAAGAAACATTGAACATCTTTGAAAATCCAGTTCCAAAGGTTTGAAATCCAAGTATTAATGCAATGCAAGGTGGGTATGTTACAGCAGAGATTGGAATTTGGACAGTTTTCATTATATCTCATGTGTTGAAAACATCAGAATTTTCACTTGTGCTTTGCACTCCAGAAAATTCTGATGTTTTTAACACACTTTGATGAATTATTATCTTTGGTATTCACCTCAAAAAAGTAAATATCCTCTCTCTCTCTCCATGTATATTTACAATAAAAACATTGAGCTGTGGAAATGAAAATTGTCTCAGCTCCATGCCCATTGTAACATACTTACGATACAATGAATGAAACTTAAAAAATTCACAACAGTGTAAGAGTGGTTCTCCCTTAACCATTGTATACAAGTGGACTCTTCCATTGCTATATGTTGGACAAGTCCATTTGTCATATAAGGGGTGCTACGCCTATTTTTTCGCTCTTATTCAATTTTTGATGGAAAATTCTGTTAGCAAATAGTGCTGACCCTGATCAGATGCTGCATTCTGTGGCGTCTGATCAGGGCCTGCACTGTTTGCCAAGATACCCCTTTAGGGGTTTCCCTCATGCAATGGGCTAATCTCCACAGTGTAAGAACCTGTTCTCCCTTTCCTTTAACCCATCTAGTACCAGAAACCCTGGCAAGCAGTGCAGGCTCAGATCAGACAGAGCAAAATGCGGCGTCTGATCAGGGCCTACACTGTTTGCAATAAGTTCAGCCATTTTCCGAACAAATTCTGAAGAAACCACAACCTGACACCCCTAAATTTCGAAATGGACTCTGCCATAGTTAAAAAGGAAGATTCCATTTGGTACAAAAAAGGTAAATTATAATTTTGGAAGCTTCATTATTTTGCTGAATCAGATATTAGACATTCGTTCTTATCTTTTTCATAATGAAGCTATTCAAGCTGTAGGAAAATTGTGACAGGAAGAGTTTCTGCCTTGGCACTACTTAACCCATATACGCCTAGCTTCCCTTTTGAGGAACATGAGCAAGCAGTGTAGACCCAGATAAGACGCCACAGCATGCAGCATCTAATCTGGCTCTACACTGTTTGCTCAAAGAAGTCAAAGTACATACATTTTTGTAAAACTTGACCTAAACAAAACAAACCTGACACCCCTATTCTTAGAAATGGACCACTTCCAAGCTTATAAGGTGGAAGATTCTATTGTTGTATGTGGATTAATGTATTTAAAAGAGGTATAGGAAACCTGTCACAAACATCCACATACAGTCTTCTTAAATGCTTTGAAAATGACGTACACATTACTTTGAACAGAACAAATCTGACACCTCTATATTTGAAAATGGACCACTCCAACCTTATAAGGTGGAAGATTTCATTGCCATATATAGGTTAAAAAACCCACTTGATAATGACAGTATTCGTTCCGTAAATATTGGCCATCATAAAGTGCTTACCATTATAAATGTAGCATCAGAATAGATATAAAAACTTTTCCCCCCTAATTACTCCCATGGAATTGCTTGGTTGCTTGATTTAAGGTTTGACGTCCCCGTCAACATGGTATAGGTCATTTTGGGAGATGTTGCTTCCAATTTTGTGGGGCTTTGACCCCACGTTGAGATGAAATGACATCTCAAGCCCTGTTGCCCAATAAAATCAATTCGGTTTATAAGCATGTACGGTCGGTTTCAGCTCTGCAAAGCATCATGCAGCCCATCTATTTCTTCAAGCCCCGGTGAGCAGAGGCTGTACTCCAAGAAACAAATGTTGGAGACATGTTAAACTTGCCTTGCCAAATGATGCTGACAATTGTTAGAATTGCCTTGATGAGGCGATTCTAACAAATGTATGCAACATTTGTTAGTTGGTACATGTATATTGAACATAATATTCTTGTTTATCTCCATATATCTGTCTAATCTTCACCTAAGCATTTGTTCCATTAATATGGTCTTTATGCCGTCATATCAATTGTCGGTAAAAAGAGGGTCGTCTGTATCAGAAGTGGAGTTGGCTTGTTGGTTTCAGTGCGTGGCAAGACTTGAGCTGTCATTTCATCTCAATGCCGGGTAAAAGTTCCACAAAAATTGGAAGCAATATATCCAAAATGACCTGAATAGTGTTGAGGTGGGTATTAAACGTCAATTCAAACAACACAATAACTAACAACATTACATTTGTACATCAGGGGCCAGTTGTTCAAAGCATCGTTAGCTTAAAGAGCTCGTTAGTGGTCATATTGTTAACTGTTCTAGCAAGTTTAATATTTAAAATTTTTGTATTTTTGCTGAAAAAATGTGAGCAGCTTTTGCGTCCGCAAAAGCTGCTCACATTTTTTCAGCAAAAATATTAGCATTTTTGCCATATTAAATGATCAAAGTTTTAACGATACGTTAATTAACGATGTCGTTAGTTTTGAACAACTAGCCCCTGCACTCCAGGGACCAGTTGTACAAACTACCAATGTTGACAATGCAGATGCAAAAGCTGCTCCCATTTTTTTCAGCAAAAATAATGCTATATTAGATATTGTACTCTACTAGAAACGGTTAACAATATGACCACAAACAAACTTGTTAAGCTAACAATGCTTTGAACAACTGAACCTCAGTTGTTCGAAACTAATGATGCATGTAGCTAACAACTTGTTAAACTTATGGTCATTTAATACAGCAAATGTATAAATATTTTTGTTGAAAAAATGTGAGTAGCTTTTCTACTCACATTTTTCCAGAAAAAAAAAATACCAGAATATTAGCTACTAGTTATTAATTGGACCATAAACGAGCTCGTTAAGCTAAAGGTGTTTTGAAAAACTGGGTCTCTGGGTCTTCTTGTAGTTTTGTGCTCAACTCATGGATGTACCGTAAATAGGGGATCTTACATGAGTGTTCATGTATTATTGAATTTATTAAACGAGTTGAGGAAAAGGGATAAAATGCTCGGCAAAGCCTCGCATTTTATCCCTTTTCCTCAACATGTTTAATAGATTCAATAATACATGAGAACGAATGCAAGATTCTATTTATCATATGACATTTAAAACGCATTTTATTCACAATTGGTTACAAAAATGTCAATATTCCGACATTAGTTAACGCGACGTCGTTAAGGATGTCGTACATGCAACGTTACGGGACATATCTATCTAATTTGCATATTTAATCCACTAGTAGATTATCGAAAATATTACATGGCGTTATTACGCTCTCAGATGCGATGTCATATGATAAATATCCTAAAAATTCAGACACCTTGTGGACTTTCTATAATTCTCCTATAATTTCAACAAATTTAGTTCATGGTCCAGCAAGGTGTCCAAAAGGTGCAGACAGAATTAAAAACGGTGTAGACCCTCATCAGACTGCTTCTTCAGGAACAGTATGATCTGCGTTTACACTGTTTTCTTAGGCCTATCTGTCCCAATACTTATGATTATTACAATACACCAACCATCAAAGCACACCTGTGTGAATGCTTTGTTACAGAGTTTGTCATGGTTTCAATTTAATGAAAAGTGTCTTTCTAATAAATGCTGCATAGCTGAGCCTTTTAGTGTAGGAACATTATAAAAATGTTAGCCTTTACTGTGATAATGGATCTGAAGAGAAAATGGATTTGAAAAGAGGGAGATGTTCAAACGTATGACAAAAAAGTGAAAGAAAATAGGATTAAATTGGTGTAGATTTGACTACAAAATACAAATTTAATTACAAAATATACATGTCAAGGAAAACTGTGGTAAGGTAAAATAAAACTGACTCGATATGACCAAAATAATGTTGACTGAGCAGTTAAATAAAAGCAAAAACAAAAAAAAAAAACAGTTTCCCAATGTTATCAATATCTGAGATATTTCATAATAGGGTTACCCCATATTTTAACAGGCCTCTCTAGCCTTGTGGTTACAAGTGCTGGCTTAAACTTTAGTTAAGTCACTGCTATGTGGCCATGTATTGTCAGAAATGTGGTTTACCAGGGTATGAATTATATACATGAGAGCCAGCGCATGACCACACCTACAATAAAACTTATGCAACAAGCCAAGACTCAGATCAGTCTGTGCATCTGTGTCTAAACTGGTCACGAGAACATTTTATTGCCTCAAAGCTATGCAAAGAGACATACGCAATACTGTAAAAATCCTAGAAATTCGGACACATTGAATTCTCTTAAAAGTTTAACAAGTTTGTTTTGCCATCCAGCAAGGAGTCCAAAAAAGTAGAGATGGAATGGCAAACGGTGTAGACCCTGATCAGACTGCTCCTGAAGCAGTCTGATCTGGGTCTGCACTGTTTGCTTAGGCTTATCTGTCCCAATACTTATGATCATTAGATGGGCCCCGTCAAGCGATTTTGGTACTTATCGCCTATGCGAGCAGCGAAGGTTCAGACGAGCCTGCGCATCCGCGCAGTCTCGCCAGAACCTTCGCTGCTCGCTCATACAAGCAGTGAATCAAGAGGAACCTTCAGACAGAAAGCCATATCCCTGGTCCCTCTGAATGGCTGGGCATGTGCAGTTATAATTTGTCATGACGAAAAGCTCGAAGACACAAATTTGCTTGGCGGGACTCAGATAACTCTTGACATGGTTGTTGAATTTACAGGTCTATCAGAGTCTTTGCTGATAGCACGTATCTTATTGTAGGTTTTAGTTGTGTGCCAGCTAATATGCTAAAATAATGAGTTCCAATTTTGTAATTGTTCTTTAACAGTTCTTTCCCCAGGAGGAACAGGACCTATTTATCCGTATCCTGCTGAATAAATTAATTTAGCTACACCAATTTCTGACTATCACCCAATGAAATTACTTTATATACAGTGAAATTCCGCTATTAAGACCACCTAAAATAAATCTAGTCTAATTCTGCTTTAAAAACCTTATTTAGAAGAGTGCAGTTATTCTTTCTTTGTGTTTTCTACAGACAGTGAAGCGGGTTCGACTCCCGCCGGGGTCGGCAACATTCTTTCGTGGAGATTGATCATGAAATCTTTTCTACGGTCATTCTCCCCCTTCCGCTGATTCAAGAAGGGCAGTTGTCAGTTTCTGGCGAAAGAATGTTCACTGTACTGGTTAACCGCTTACGTATAAGCCTGCCCAGGAAAGTGTTGATAGGTTAACTGACCGGCTCAAAAATGACCTAAATAGTGTTGACTGGGCCGTTAAACTCCAATACAAAAAAAAAAAAAAATCTACAGACAGTGAGACCACCTTTGGGACTGTTCAAAAGTGGTCTTAAAGACCACTTTTGAAAAGTCACAAAGGTGGTCTTAACATAGGAATTTTACTATATTTATATAATGTATCCATTGAATGGACAAACTGCATGACAGACAGTTTAGATCCTGATCAGATGGCCATCTGATCAGGATCTATGCCGTTTGCAAAGTTAGGGTTTGTTGTGTTCAGCAAGATTGGGGTTAAATGGTTTTTGGCATCATTTGCTTAACAAAGACATTGAGTATTAGATTGCTGAATATGTGTGCAAAATATGTATCTATGTTCTGCTTTAAAAAGCTTATTTAGAAGGGAGCGTGATAGCTCAGTGGTTAGTGCACTTGCCTCTGATGCTAGAGGTCCTGGGTTCGATCCCCGGCAGCGGCGATAAAATTTTGGTGTCCGAACACGCTCCATCGGCATCATTTGCAGGGATGAATGTCAAAAAGTGCACTGTCCTTCGGATCGGGACGTTAACTGGAGGCCCCCTGTGCAGGGAGAACCATCCCCTGTGCAGGTTAAAGATCCCTACCATAATTACATGATTACTTTGTAGGCTTTCATCCTGCAAAACCTGGACTGTATGTAATATACACCTGCGGTAATGGTCAAATGTGACCGACGCAGTATCAGAAGATAGATAGATAAATATTGTTAAAACCAATTTATTTTAGGTGATTATTTTAGGTGAAAAATATTGATCTTACAATGACGATATCTCTGTCAAACGTTCAGCATGTTTTACCAGCCCATTGACAAAAGCTTTGAACAAATAGGCTGGCAAATTTTTATCCCTCTTTGTCAAAGTTGTACTGTCACATTGATGAAAAGAACTTGTAAGCTTTGAGCTATGGAACACTTTTTTTTTGTTTTTGATTTGTTCCCAAATATTTGCTGTAATTAACCTTGAAAACTGTACAATTTAATTGATTACTGTTACTATCCAAATCATGTTAACTAGCCTGGGTGTAGAACAAACTCGCTTGTGTACTTTGCTTTTTATAAGGAAAAGTGGGATTGATCATGGTACACTGTAAAACGTCCTAAAAATTGGGACACCTTGAGGACTTACTGTAATTCTTCTAAAATTTTAACGATTTTGTTTACTGATCCAGCAATGAGTCCAAAAAGTGCAGACAGACTGACAAATTGTGTAGACCCTGATCAGACTGCTCCTTCAGGAGCAGTCTGATCTGGGTCTGCAATGTTTGCTTAGGCTTGTCTGTACTTAGGATCATTACAGTACATTTTTTTCTTTATTTTTGATCAAAACCATGGATTATGGGTACTCATTCAAACTATTTCAATTGTGCTGCCATTTATATTTGAACAGCCTCAATGTGGCAACACATATGAACACAAAACATCTTAAGGTGTGTTATAGATAGAGAAGTTAAAAAAAAACACACATTTTATCTGACGACAAAAATTGCCTTTAGTGTAATATACCAGTAATTCTATATAATTACTATTTCTATAAATATAAAAGCTTACTAGTTGATATTAGAACCACCTTTTGCTTCAGAGAAGTAAAAAAAACAACACATTTTATCTGACGACAAAAATTGCCTTTAGTATAATATACCAGTAATTATACCCCCGGCATACGAAGTATGTCAGGGGGTATATAGTTTTCGTCTTTCCGTCCGTTCGTTGGTTCGTTCGTATGTTCGTTCGTTCGTTCGGTCATTCGTCAACCTTTACGTCAAAGTTTTGCGTTAAACCTTTTTGATTGCTCATATCTCTGTAACCACAGGTTGGATTCTCTGCATATTTGGTACAGGATATCTCTATAGCATTACCTTTCATATGGAATATCTAAGCACCTGGGTCAAGCCCCTGGGTGGGTTGTCTGTCTGTCCGTCTGTCTGTTCATCTACTTTTACGTCAAAGTTTTGTGTTAAACCTTTTTCATTGCTGATATCTCTGTAACCACATATTAGATTCTCTTCATGTTTGTTACAGGATATCTCTATAGCATTACCTTTCATATGGAATATCTAAGCCCCTGGGTCAAGCCCCTGGGTGGGCTGTCTGTCTGTCTGTTCATCTAATTTTACGTCAAAGTTTTGTGTTAAACCTTTTTCATTGCTGATATCTCTGTAACTTCATGTTAGATTCTCTTCATGTTTTGTAAAGGATATCTCTATAGCATTACCTTTCATATGGAATATCTAAGCCTCTGGGTCAAGCCCCTGGTAGGGCTGTCTGTCTGTCTGTTCATCTACTTTTACGTCAAAGTTTTGTGTTAAACCTTTTTCATGGCTGATATCCCTGTAACCACATGTTAGATTCTCTTCATTTTTGATAAATGATTTCATGATGCATGTCCCTTCGCCCACTCATGGTGACCTTGACCTCAAGGTCACGGACTTAGAAATTTTTGCATTTGGTTAAAGTTTTATGTCAAAGTTTATAGATGCCTGTATGTTCTATTTGATGCCCTCACTTCCTTGGTCCATTTAGAAATTTTATGTTTGGTTTAGCTTTTACAAGCACATTTATAGATTCTTATAGCTTCTTGACTTCATTCATATCACATACAAGCTCGAAAGATATATCTGAGGGTGACGCTGGCCGGGGGTATACGTGACCCACTGGTCACTTTCTCTATTTCTATATAATTATTATTTCTATAAATATAAAAGCTTACTAGTTGATATAAGAACCATCTTTTGCGCCACACTTCTAGTTGTAGAATGGCAAACACTGTAGATACTGATCAGATCCGGTGTGGTGAACAGGGTCTACACTGTTTGCTGATGATAGAATTGTAACATAGAGAATTCAGTCACAAAAAATGATAATTATATATACCGTATTCGCCCTAATTACCACACCGTGTGTTTGGTTTTTTCAAACTCGTGTCAATAAATCATGGTGAAAAATCTACCTAATTAGTGCACTTTCGATGTGAAAACACTAGCTTTCGAGATGATGCATACTGATATTTAATGGGACGGAAAAGGATACTAAAGCATTGCCTTCACTGTTAACGAAATAACGTTAGGTTTTTTATAGATTTACTGTGAGAGTGTCTATGGGAGGTTACTGTAAAGTGTACGCTTTTGTATTTCCTTTTCAAAAATAGCTTTGGTGTGCGCTTATAGGAGCATGTGCGGTAATTAGGGCGAATACGGTATACTAAAGATGACAGGGTACCTGAAAGGGTATGATAGGTTGCTTTTGAAATGCTTACCCACCGTGAAGCACTTTTGTTTGACACACAATATGGGCATTTTATTTTCAAGGGTATTCTGAACCCTTGTCCTGCTGAGTATTTAAATATGCCACACCCACAACCAATTTTCAACCAATCATGTTATTTGATGCAAATTATTGCAACAAATTCACAATCTAAATGACAAACAATGCAGATCCTGATCAGAAGCCATCTGATCAGGATCTACATTGTTTGTAAAGGTAAGGCATATTCGGGCTCAGCAGGGCAATGGTTAACCATTAAGACGCTGAGAGAATCTACATCTGAAAATGTTGTCTGCTTATGTCGTCTGCTGAATATTTTTGTAAACTTTTTAAAAATATTTTTGCATACAGGTGTTACCTCCCTTCCATTATCTACCTTGGTAGATCATATGCATAGCTTCTAGGTTCATAAACACTCTCTGACAACTGCGTCAGGGAGTCGACTCTTTGGCTCAGGGGTAAGAGCAGTGGACTATCACCCGGGCGGCCCGGGTTCGAATCCCACCATAGGCGGGGATTTTTTCAGGCTATGCATCTTTCCTTTGTTACGGCTTTCAGGTCGTAAGATGGGGGCTCGTCCGGGATGCCAGAATTGGCTTGTGCCGAAGTTGGTATCCTTCACGTCATCATAAATGATGACTTCCTTGAAGAGGGGGTGTGTTACCTCCCTTCCATTATCTACCTTGGTAGATCATATGCATAGCTTCTAGGTTCATAAACACTCTCTGACAACTGCGTCAGGGAGTCGACTCTTTGGCTCAGGGGTAAGAGCAGTGGACTATCACCCGGGCGGCCCGGGTTCGAATCCCACCATAGGCGGGGATTTTTTCAGGCTATGCATCTTTCCTTTGTTACGGCTTTCAGGTCGTAAGACAGGCAAACAATGTGGCTCCAGATAAGACTGCTCCTACATGAGCAGTCTGATCTGGTCCACACTGTTTTCCAAAACATTACATTTAATGTAACAGGCAGACGGCAAAGCAGACGGCAATTGACATGATTGGCATCTTATGGGTTAACATGATGGATTTAAAGTCAAACTGTTTTACAATGTAAAAAGATGCTTGGGTTTGTGATTGAGCTGTGGAAAATATTTTATTGTACATAAAAATATTATAGTGAATGTGAAAGTCTGTGAATTAAACATTTGCCAAACCCCAGCAAGGGGTTCAGTTGGATGCATGTTTGACTGGATGCATGTTGTGGAGCATGATAGCTCAGTGGTTAGTGCACTTGCCTCCGATGCTAGAGGTCCCGGGTTCGATCTCCGGCAGGGGCGATAAAATTTCGGTGTCCGAACACGCTCCATTGGCATCATTTGCAGGGATGAATGTCATAAAGTGCACCGTCCTTCGGATCAGGATGTTAACTGGAGGCCCCCTGTGCAGGGAGAACCATCCGCTATTCAGGTTAAAGAACCCTATTGTAATTACATAATTACTGTGTAGTTTTCATCCCGCGAAAGCTGGAGTGTATGTAACATACACTGTCTGTGTCCCCTCTTGGGGTTAAGGCGAATCCGGAAGAAAAAAAGAAAGACTGTCGATCAGGATGCTGTGGCTCTGACCCCACTGGATTGGTAGCAGCCTTTTTTAGAGATTGATTATTAGATATTTTCTAAGATGATCCTCCCTGTTCTGCCGTTTCAAGAAGTAGGGCAGTTTACTTCACAGATTTTATGGTACAGGTATAGTAGTCGCAGATAAGATTGACTAGGTGGAGCTATTCAGGTGTTGTCAATATATGTCAAATTTGCTGAGTCCACCAGAAGGTTCGGTAGAGTGTCTTTCGCATGCTTTCTACAAGCGGACGAAATGATCATATACGCCACAGCTATGCTTGTGTTACAGTTGAATTCACACAATCAGGTGACTTGGTTTACATTTTTGTTAATGGAATTTTCCTAAGGCAGGTACAAACGATAGCTCCACCTAGTCAATCTTATCTGCAACTACTATACCATTTGATATTTATAGCTATATGGTAATATTCGGTTATTGTACTTGTATTGGTGGATATTGCATCATAATAACAAGTTTGTGCAATGAACACTCCCCACTTTATACAGAAAAAATGGGTTTGCAGGTTATAAAATATTATTCTTATTTCTGCTCCTAGACATAGGTTGCGGCTCCTCAATGAGGCGGTTCTAACGAGTAGCCGCAACCTGTCTTGGAGTACAAATATGAAAAATATTACCTATTTTTATCTGACTAGTAGCCATTTTGGAGATGTGAAAAAATTGCACCATTTCGCATGGGTGTGTAAAGGTCTCATTGTGATATTGACAGACACAAGTATGTGAGTTCACTTCGATATCCCAAAGAGAGAAAATATTCACCAATATCACAGCAATAACCCTTTATCATATAGCCATGAATATTTTCCATCATTACCAGTAGTTTTAGCCCCAAAACATGCATTTTATCAGCATACACATGTACATGTATCTATGAGAGGGTAACACATTTTTTGCATGGAACTTTTGCTATAAGAGAGCTTCAGATGCAAAGTCACCTAATGGTAAAATTCGAAGGCATCCAAGTACCTGTGCATTATCAAGAAAGCCCATTGATATCAAGTTATATCAGAACAATTGTCCCTCAGATTTTATTGTCCATTTCTAATTCTTTAATATTTGTAGCTACGGTATGAATTTGGACAGGTAGGCCTGAGCAAACAGTGTAGACCCAGATGAGACAAATCAGAATGTGGCATCTCATCAGGTTAACAAGTCTGTGAAATGAAGACCCCCCCCTCAAAACCCCACTATATAGAGAAAAGTGGGGCCTATGGGGAACTTAATTATTTTCCTTATTTTTGCTCAAAAACATAGATTGTGGATATGAGTTATAACTGCCTCATTGAGGCGGGTCTTGTGAGCACTCACAATATATATTTGAACCAGAAATAAGAAAAATATCAAACGTTTTTATCCCATAAATGTTAGGTCTAATAATAAGATGGACACCATTTTAGCACATAGGCGAGTTATCCCACAGATGTGTTATCGTAAAGTCATCAGAGTCTACACCGTTTGCCACTGGTCCAGCTTTTATTTTGACACAACATTGGGTAGTGGATTGTTCTTGCTCAAATTTTAGAACAAAATGATGAGTTGATGTGTTTTTGTTTGTTTGATTTGATGTTTAACGTCCCCGTCAACACTGTATAGGTCATTTTTGAGACGTTGATTCCAATTTTGTGGGACTTGTACCTGACATTGAGATGAAATGACATCTCAAGCCCTGTCGCCTAATAAAACCAATAGGGTTTATAAGCATGGACAGTTGACTCGCACCGCTTTGCCTGGGCAGGCTTAGACCCTCCAAGCGGTTTACCAGTACTCGTATGCAGTTGGATTCAGCTCTGCATGGAAGCATCATGCAGCCGATCTATTTCTTCAAGCCCCGATGGGCGGGGGCCAGAGTTGAGGTGTTCAGATACTTAGGGTAAATACAGTGTAGTAAAATTTCTATGTTAACCCCACTTTTGGGACTGTTCAAAAGTGGTCTTTTGAACAGTCCCAAAGGTGGTCTCTTATAAGAATACACTCTGTGTAGGAATACAAAGAAAGGATAACTGAAACCTTAATAATTATGCTTTTAAAAACAGAATTGGTCTTAATCCATTTTGTACCAGAAACCTCTGGACAGGTAATTGGCAAACAGTGCAGGCCCAGATCAGATGCCGCATTCTGCGACATCTGATCAAGGCCTACACTGTTTGCGAAAAGTTAAGTCATTTTCCAAATAAATTTTGAAGAAAACACAACCTGTCACCCCTAAATTTCTAAATGGACTCATGCCATATATAAAGAGTAAGATTCCATTTGGTACAAAAAGATTAAAAACAGAAGAAGTCTTAGTGTTTGCTGTTCTTAACATATATAGCAAAGCAATATATTTAATTACTAATTGACTATCCTGTATTGATCGACTGTCATCCTTATTAAAACCAGGTCAACCAATAATAACTGAGGTAGAAAATTGGTAATCATGTTTTTTTAATTGTGTCAATTAATAAAATTGTCATTAAATCAAGTAATTTTGCATTGAACAATTTTCAAGGTACAGGTCCTGGGTCAGCTGCAATGGCCCTTGGCCTTCGGCCTCTGGCCAAAGCAGCAGACCTTGGACCTGTACCTGGGCCAATAAGAAATTACTTGATTAATAACATTATAATATTAATATTTTCCCATTTATTTAGGAACAGTATTGACTGATGTCAGTGACTTTGTGTTTCTGTTGTGTGTGTGAATTCGGGTTTAACGTCGCTTTCAACAATTTTTCAGTCATATCACGACGGTTTCTGGTTGCGACAGGGAGCTCAATGCTCACTTTTATAGTGCTGCCTCACTGAAGTATCATGTCCCAGACACATTACATGATACCACACCCAGTCACATTATCCTGACACTGGGTCGACCAGTCCTAGCTGTACCCCGTAAATCTGAGTGCCAAGCGAGGAGCAGCTAGTACCATTTTTAACGACTTTGGTATGTCACGGCCCGGGATCGAACCCGTGACCTCCCGTTCCCCGGAACGGACACTCTACCTACTGAGCTATCGGGGCAGGTTTGTGTTTCTGTTAGGAACAGTATTGAATAATATCAGTGACTTTGTGTTTCTGTTTGGAACAGTATTGACTGATGTCAGTGACTTTGTGTTTCTGTAGGGAACAGTATTAAATAATATAGGTGACTTTGTGTTTCTGTTAGGAACAGTATTGACTGATGTCAATGACTTTGTGTTTCTGTAAGGAACAGTATTGAATAATAGGGGTGACTTTGTGTTTCTGTTAGGAACAGTATTGACTTATGTCAGTGACTTTGTGTTTCTGTAAGGAACAGTATTGAATAATATCGGTGACTTTGTGTTTCTGTTACTTTGTGTTGCTGTTTATTCTTCAGTTTTAGTCTTAATTTAAAAATGATTTTGTTACTTTTTCTGACCAAGTTGTTAAATTTTATGCTGTATTTATGTACTTCTTGTAGTTTCCAATTAAAGATGATTAATTTCAAATAATGTGTGTTTTCTTTTGTTAAGTTCCATAGCATCTTGTTATAAAATCCGTGTAATGAACACCCATTACGAAGACACCCCTATACAAGTACATTGTGAATTTTACCGCCTAAATATCGAAAATTTTATAAGACAAATTGTGATATTCCTCTTATTTCTGCTCGAAATATAGATTGTGGGAACTCGTTAGAACCACCTCATTGAGGCCGTTCTAACGAGTACCCACAATCTATACTTTAGAAAAGAAATAACAAACATACGGTTTACCGTTGTAAACCCCAGTTTTACTACATTTTGTATATAAAAGTGGTGTTCAAGTGGGTCAAAATCATATAGGCGTGTTTTAGTGATGACCCCTTTACCCATTGTATACTAGTGGACTCTTTCATTGCTATATGTGGGACAAGTCCATTTGTTATATAAGGGGTGTCAGGCCTATTTTTTCATTTATATTCTATTTTTTGACGTATAATTCTGTTAGCAGATAGTGCTGGCCCTTATCAGATGCAGAGGTCTGTGGCGTCTGATCTGGGCCTGCACTGTTTGCGAAGGTTTTGTTTGATTTGAGGTTTAATGTCACTGCCAACACCGTATAGGTCATTTTGGAGACATTGCTTCCAATTTTGTGGGACTTTTACCCAGCATTGAGATGAAATGACATCTCAAACCCTGTTGCCCAATGAAACCAAGAGGGTTTATAAGCATGGACGGTCCGACTCACACTGCTTTGCCAAGGTACCCCTTTTCTGGTTAAACCCCTATTTATATGGAGAAAACATTTCTGCTCCAAGACATAGGTTATAGGTACTCCTAAGAATCGCCTAATTTTAGAAACCCAACAATGAGGTGGTTCTAACGAGCACCCATAGCCTATGTTACCGGTAATATCACAACTTTTCATTGGAAAATTGACCGTTTTTGGACTTTAAAACGAAAGCTGTAACAGGTATGTGTTATCATAATGGTCATTATGAAAGTGGATGATCCTTTAGCTCACATATACAAAAGTACAGACTGCCTCAGTGGCTAAGTTGGATCCAAGCCCAACTGGTGATCAGGAGGCTGTGAGTTTGATCCCTGTTGGGTCCAGCAACATTCTTTCTTGGAGATTGATCACAAGTTATTTTGTACAGTATTTCTCGTCCTTCCACTGATTCAAGAAGGGCAGTTACCCATGAAAAATGTGATTAGGTAAAATGGTGTTGCCTGGGCCATAAACCTTCAAGTCAAAAACAAAGGTACAGTCCTGTGCCAGCTACTTATGATGTTACAGTTTACTTCATAGCGGATCTTTCATAAGAGGGCATGTATTAGTTGAGGAAAAGGAATAAAATGCGAGGCTTTGCTGAGCATTTTATGCCTTTTTCTCAAAGAGTTTAATAAATTCAATAATACATCAGCAGGAATGTAATATTCTCTTTGTCATTTGGTACTTAAAACACATTTTTCGTCATAATTATTCATGCCGTTTAACCATTAACCGACTGACGCTTATGACCCACCAAGAGGGTTGACACGTCGTTAAACACGAAATCATCATCATCATCATCATCATCAAAACACATTTTATTCACAATTTTGTTACAAAAGGTCAATATTCTGCCATTTGTAAAAGTGACGTCATTAAAGACATCATACATGTAATGTTAGGGGGTTGTATCTACCTAATTTGCATACTTAATCCACTAGTGGATTACTGAATTTAATACATGGTGTTATTACATTCTCAGACGCGAAGTTATATGATAAAATGCATTCCAATCTTTTTAGCTCACCTGTCATGTAGTGACAAGGTGAGCTTTTGGGATCACTTTTTATCCGTCGTGCGTCCGTTCGTGCGTGCGTCCGTCCGTAAACTTTTTCTTCAAACGGCATCTCCTCCTAAACCAATGATCAGATTTTGACCAAACTTCACAGGAATGATCCTTAGGTGGTCCCCTTTCAAAGTTGTTCAAATGGTTCTGGTCCGTTGCACATATTGGTCACAGGAGCCAACAATAGATTTTTTTCATCGAAAACTTAAAAAATCTTCTTCTCTGAAACCGCAAAGCCCAGGACATTGATATTTGGTATGAAGCTTCATCTAGTGGACCCCTACCAAGATTGTTCAATTATTGTGCTGGGGCCGAAAATGCCCCCGCACGGGGGCCCTTTGGTTTTACATGGGCTTATATAGGGAAAATCTTTAAAAATCTTCTTCTCTGAAACCGCAAGGCCCAGGACATTGATATTTGGTATGTAGCTTCATCTAGTGGACCCCTACCAAGATTGTTCAAATTATTGTGCTGGGGCCGAAAATGCCCCCGCACCGGGGCCCTTTGGTTTTACATGGGCTTATATAGGGAAAATCTTTTAAAATCTTCTTCTCTGAAACCGCAAGGCCCAGGTCTTTGATATTTGGTAAGAAGCTTCATCTAGTGGACCCCTACCAAGATTGTTCAAATTATTGTGCTGGGGCCGAAAATGCCTCCGCACCGGGGCCCTTTGGTTTAACATTGGCTTATATAGGGAAAATCTTTAAAAATCTTCTTCTCTGAAACCACAAGGCTCAGGTCTTTGTTATTTGGTATGAAGCTTCATCTAGTGGACCCCTACCATGATTGTTCAAATTATAGTGCTGGAGCTAAAAATGCCCCCACACCTGGGCCGTTTGGTTTTACATGGGCTTATATAGGGAAAATCTTTAAAAATCTTCTTCTCTGAAACCAAAAGGCCCAGGTCTTTGATAATTTGTATGAAGCTTCATCTAGTGGACCCCTACCAAGATTGTTCAAATTATAGTGCTTGGGCCAAAAATGCCCCCGCCTAGGGGCCCTTATGTTTTACATGGGCTTATATAGGGAAAATCTTGAAAAATCGTCTTCTCTGAAACCGCAAGGCCCAGGTCTTTGATATTTGGTAAGAAGCTTCATCTAGTGGACCCCTACCAAGATTGTTCAAATTATTGTGCTGGGGCCGAAAATGCCTCCGCACCGGGGCCCTTTGGTTTAACATTGGCTTATATAGGGAAAATCTTTAAAAATCTTCTTCTCTGAAACCGCAAGGCCCAGGTCTTTGATATTTGTTATGAAGCTTCATCTAGTGGACCCCTACCAAGATTGTTCAAATTATAGTGCTTGGGCCAAAAATGCCCCCGCCAGGGGGCCCTTTTGTTTTACATGGGCTTATATAGGGAAAATCTTTAAAAATCTTCTTCTCTGAAACCACAAGGCCCAGGTCTATGATAATTGGCATGAAGCTTCATCTAGTGGACCCCTACCAAGATTGTTCAAATTTAGTGCTTGGGCCAAAAATGCCCCGCCCGGGGGCCCTTTTGTTTACATGGGGTAAAAAGGGAAAATCTTGAAAAATCTTCTTCCCTGAAACCACAAGGCTTAGGTCTTTGATATTTGTTATGAAGCTTCAGCTAGTGGACCTTTACCAAGATTGTTCAAAATATAGCCCCGAGACCAAAAATGCCCCTGCCATGTGGCCCTTTGGTTTTACATAGACTTATATAGGAAAAATCTTTAAAAATCTTCTTCTCTAAAACCACAAGGCTTAGGTCTTTTATATTTGTTATGAAGCTTCAGCTAGTGGACCTCTACCAAGATTGTTCAAATTATAGCCCTGGGGCCAAAAATGCCCCCGCTCCGGGGCCCTTTGGTTTTACATAGACTTATTTAGGGAAAATCTTGTTTTACATAGACTTCTTTATGCAGGGTAAACCTTTAAAATCTTCTTCTCTGAAACCACAAAGCCCAGGTCTTTCATATTCTATATGAAGCTTCATCGTGTGGACCTCTACCAAGATTGTTCAAATTATAGCCCTGGGGCCAAAACTGACCCCGCCCGGGGCCCACTTATTATACATTGGATCAGGTGAGCAAACCAGGGCCCTCTGGGCCCTCTTGTTTTTTAAACTTTCTGGTTTTAAGCCTGTAACTACTGAAAGTATTTGAATTCCAAATGACAGGAAGATAAAGTATACATTGGAACCAGTTTTCTTGCACACCAGACAAGCCAAACCGTGATTTTACCCTGGGATAGAAATTTATGTTCTGACCCTGTTGTTCCCTCCCAAATTGGAATATAATCGCGTGTTTGATAAATGCACTGGTTGATTACGACCTCTTACACACCGTCTTTAAGGTTGATGTCACAGCACGTTACGTGACATCACCAAACATTCCTGTAGTCTCATCACAATGTGGCAGACGTTGGCAATCGAAGGGATTGCAGTATTTAAAACCAACGCTCACAAATGGAAGGTTTGCAAGAAAAAGAATCCTACATGAGTGTGAGGAGTGGATAGAAAAATCTGTCCCTTGGGATCACTGTTCGGCATCAGGAGGCAAGCCTCGTGATGCCGGACAGTGACCCTCTGGAATCTTATATAGGTGTGAGGGGTGGATGGAAAAATTCGTCCCGAGGAATACTGTCCAGCATCACGAGGCTTGCCGAGTGATGCCGAACAGTGAACCCGAGGGACGGATTTTTCTAACCACCCCTCACACCAATATAGGATTCTTTTTCTTGCATACCTTCCATTTCTTAGCTCATATTCACTTAGGTTACCGACATCCGCCGTAGTGCGATGACCCAACCTTAACGACGACGCTGTGAGCTCGTATTCAACCAGTGCATTTATCAAACACACGAGAATATTCGATTTGGGGTTAGAACACCAGGGTTAGAACAGAATTTCTACCCCAAGCTTTAACTATGGATTTCCTTATCTGGTGTGCAAGAATCTTATATTCTTACCAGTGAGACAGACACAGTTGCCTTTACTACCAACTGTGCCATGCTAAGTGAAAGGAGTCTTGAAACATGTGTCCCGAGGGAGCCCCTGATCAGATGCTGCATTTCTTTGCTAGTGTTCCGCTCTGCAGTTTCCATATAAAATGAGATAATATGGATCATGCCAAGGGGAAAGAGGTCTTGGAGCATGTTCAAACAGCAAAGATTCTGATCAGACTGTGCACCTGCACAGTCTGATAAGTCTTTGCTGTCTGCTATTCACCTTATTTGCATTATCTGCAGGCTCCTAGTCTGAATGTTAGCAGTGTTGGAAAAACAGGTAACCAGACCCCTGACCTTGAAAGGTCAGGGGGGTCTGGTTACCTGTTTTTCCAATATTGACAATTTGCAAGCTGGGAGGCAGCAAATAATGCAAATATGGTGAATATGGCTGTCCCTTGATGTTTTTTTTTTTTTTTTTCAGTTAGTTGTAGAGGAATGTATACTAATTACATGGGTATATGGGCTGATTTGAGTGTTCACTAAGGGCTGTCCTATTAGATTATGACAAAAACAGGTATTCAGATTGATGTTAATTAGATGCTATGTTGTGTAGAATGTGCGTCTTTATTCCTTGTAGTAAATATTACATTACTCAAAGGTAAAATATTTTAACGGGCCATGACGTCTTCAATGGAAAGTGGAAACAGAACTATTGCACTTTTACATATGGAAATGTTCGCATACACACTGTCGGGAAACAAACTCCGTGGCAACTATCTTTTGTGATTACGTCACACCGTCACACGTTACAAAGTTTATTTGTGTACGATTTATGTTCGGAAAACAGGTATTTCTGTTTCTTTCTTCAACACCTTCCATTGGAGAAATTTGACACGAAGCCCAGTAGGTGGCGAATACATTACAATTTCTTTGGCTACTTTTATTATCTGTGTGCTTACCATGGTTACCGAGAAGACTTGGGACAAAACTCCGAAAAACGGACTGTTAGCGAACACGGAAGTTAAAGAAAATCCTCCTTTTTTCAGTGCCCACAGAAGAAAAGTTCTGATAACAGGTTCGCTTTGAAGCACCTTCGTCACTTAGCTACACCCATCCCTTTGACAGCAGCAGAAAATCCCTTGTCGAAGTGTTGGGAGAGAAAAAAGTAATAAACTAATAGCATGCACGGACTTCGGCCACGAGCGTAGTGAGATAGCTTCCACGTAAGATCTTTCCCGAAGGGTTTTGCAGATTTGCAAACAGGCTTGATATGCATATTTTCTCTCTTTTTAGCTACACGGAGTTCGTTTATATACATTCAAAATTAGTGTAAATTGTTTTAACAAAAACTATGTTTCATTTTTTGCTCTAAACGAAGATTTGTATTGGAGTTTGACGGCCCATTCAACACTATTTTAGGTCACTTTTGGCCCGGTCAGTTTACTCCATCCACACTTTTCCTGGGCAGGCATATGCGTAAGCGGTTAACCAGTGCAGTGCACATTCTTCCGCCAGAAACTGACAACTGCCCTTCTTTTAACAGCGGAAGGGAGAGAAAGGCCGTGAAAATGATTTCATAATCAATCTCCGCGAAAGAATGTTGCCGACTACGAAGAGTGACTTCTGAAAAATGAGAAGAGGGTCAGTATTTAAATCTACAACAGGTCTACAATAAAAGTGAGTGTTTTTCAATCTGTCGACGCATTTTTGTTCAGTTTCCTTGGAGTGGTACGTCCCAGTCAACACTAAGTTATATCGAGCAGGACGGTTTACGTAACCACATTTTATCTTCACTGCAGCTGCTGTTGTGAAATGTAAAAAGTCCACCCGTACATCATCCTAGTGCAGATTATATTTTCTGGTCCATTGGGATAATTGAGTTCATTTAGAGAACTTATTTATCTTCACTGCAGCTGCTGTTATGCCCTGTGTCGGCCGTACAAAGTCTCCCCGTACATCATAATAGTGCAGATTATATTTTCTCATTGAGGTTAGTTAGAATAATATTGAAAATAGAGTTCTGCTTAAGCCGGTGTCAGAGGGCGTGGCCGTTGTTGCACATTTCAGTACTGGTCATGAATAGACTCAATTCTATTTTCGTTATATGGTGTATTTTTTGTGCCCAAAGGATCTAACTATTCAGAATTTATATATTCACAGGTAGTCAACCAGAACTGTGGAAATTATTTTGCCAGAGGCTGACAACTGCCTTTCTTAAATCAGCAGAAGAGTTAGAGAGAATTACCGAAGAAAAGATTTCATTGTTGTCGAACAGGCGGGGATCGATCATCAGTCAGACACGTTTTCGATACTTTTCTGAAAAAGGGTTAGTCCTTTGGAACTGAAAACTATGGGGTGTGCAAGATTTTTCGGGGCCCGACCAGCTTGTTTCGGCCGATCAGGCCTCATCAGTAACCCTCAACTGTTCCCCATTAAATCCCGCAGTCCAATAAATGATTCCAAAGGACTAGTAAATATATATAACCCACTGAAACCATTACCTGATTAACCTGCATATGCGACAACATAAAGGCCCGTTCTATGTGCAAAATGTGTAAAGTAGTCTGTATGTGCTCATATTCATATCAGAAAAAGAGCTGATCCACACATATATAAAAAAGCGATTTTTGCAAAATTCATACATGTATGTTACTTGTATGCGAGTCGGTTTCAACTCTGCCTGGAAGCGTAATGCATCCCATCTATTTCTTCAAGTTCCTATGGGCGGGGCCGAGTCATCTTGGATATCGGAACGCAACAATTTAATCAATTTTGAATCTACATGTCGCCCGAATGCCCTCACCAAGTTTTACCTGCATCTAACATGGTTCTGGACATGTCGAAATTGTGAATTTTACAACAGACGGGCTTACGTGCAGACGATAGACGGAAAACGGACAGCAAACCACAGCATAATGTTACCGATGCTCCAGATGTGCAACATACAGACAATAAAGATAGCCTACGTGCGCAGGAGTCTTAAATGTTAGCTTCCACGGACACGGATTGGAAATTATAGCTTCCACGGATATGATTAAGAATGTTAAGCTTCCGCGGACGAGTAAAAAAAATTTTAGCTTCCACGGACATGGATTTCCATAAACAAAATGCACGTATTAATCCATTATTGCTGCTAGTAATATATAATCAGCATATATTTATTTGCCATTTTACCTGTAAAATTATTTATTTGCAGCCATGGAACACCAGCCAGCAGTGTGTCGTTATTGTGGTAAAATTTTTCGGAGCCGTTTAGGTCTAAGTGACCATGAAAGGAGCCATAACATTCAGGCGCCATACAGATGATGTACCCACTATCTCCTAATACTAGTGACACATGAAGGCCTTGTCAAACGTCTGGTATCGCTATTCGCTCCCGCCTTACAGTCTGGGAGGTCGTTTGATGAATTTCAAGATGGCCGCCATGGGCATCTTAGATTTTGTTTCTTTGATTTGAGTTATGACGTCCCCGTCGTCACTGTAAAGGCCATTTTGGAGACATTGCTTCCCGATCAAATATTTCCCGACATTGAGATGAAATTACATCTCAAGCCCTGCCACCCAATGAAATGAATAGGGTTTATAAGCATGGATTGTCAGACTCGCACCGCTTTGCCTAGACAGGCTTAGATCCTCTGAGCGGTTTACGTAGCTCTCACCTTTTTACTTGACAATATTTACATAAGATTTGGTACTAAGTTATTTAGACAAGTTGTGGGTATTCCGATATGTAATAATTACGCATCCATTGTGGCTGATCTGTTGTTGTTTTGTTATGAGAGAGACTTCATGATGTTCCTTTCTGCTGAAAACCAGTCTGAAATCATTGAAGCTTTTAGCTCAACTTCTCGATATTTGGATTATTTATTAAATATTGACAATACCTATTTCGACGGTTTGATCAGTCAAATTTACCCACCCCCCAGAACGTCAGGTGAATAAAGCAAATTCTTCTGATACCGAGGCCCCGTTTTTGGATTTACATCTGTCTTTTGTGGATGGGTTTGTTTCTTACAAAATTTATGAAAAACGCGATGATTTTGATTTTGAGATTGTAAATTTTCCTTTTTTGGATGGTGATGTTCCTCGTGCGCCATACTATGGGCGTTTATATTTCGCATTTAATTCGATTTTCCAGAGTGTGTGGTCATGTACCTGATTTCAACACTCGTAAGAAATTGTTAACTGCTTAACTTCTTAATCAGGGTTATCGCTACCATAAACTAGGCAAAGCCTTTTCCAAATTTGATAGACGTCATTCTGATTTAATTTCGAAATTCAATTTTGGACTTAAATCTCTTCTGCAACGAGTTCAATCGGAACACGAATTGTATGGTGACTTAGTATATAAATTCAGAAAATTATATAACCGCAATGACCTCAGCACCCAATTTCGTAAAATCATTCTTCGATATAAAACGATTGGGTACAACATAAATGTTGCACGACAGACTGCATGCACGGTAGTTAACCCAATCACGGCTGACAACGTTGCTTCTCTCTTTAATTGCAAGCCAGTGGGTCAGGCCTCAGATTCAATGACGGTTCCAGCGCAAAGGCTTACTGAGAATTAGAGAGATCTAATTCAATGTAATGTTGGTTGGAGTCTGATGCTCTGTCTCTGGTCGGATCCATCGGAGTCTAACTGTTGGTTTTCTTTTGCTCCAGCATTTGAGTGCTTTCTTGCTGTCGAGTCCTCACCGTTGTTTTATCTCTGGCTTTTTTATATTTTGTGTTCACGGAGATGTTGCACTGATGAGTTAGGAGGCCTTCATGTGGACTGAACAGTTTGTTTAATTTGCGACGGAAGTAAGGGCGAGGATTGTAGCTCCGTAAAATCGATTTAAGCCCAAAGTGGAATTCGTTTCACTGACCATTCCAATGCGGTTCTTCTGTCGCGGTTTTTTTTTGTTATGTATTGTCTTTGGGTGTTTGCGTCGCTTATATCATTTTGTTTTGGATAGCCAATTGGCCATTCTGTGGGAAAGGACGAGTAACTGTCCTTTTTGCTTTGATGTTTCCATTAGTGTCTGTTGTTTCATGTTTATGTTTTTTCCCCTTTGGTGTCTCTGATGGGAGTTGTGGATTGTATCGAGTCATGATCATTGCATTGACTTCTATTTTATCAGTACTTGTATTAGGAGATAGTATTCCTTTAATATACTAGAGAGGTTTAAACATAAGTTCCCTTTTCATCAGTGCTTTATTATCTCTGTTCTCACCACGGTAACTGATAACAATTGGAACAAGCTTTCCTTAACTATTTGTCCTGACAGTTTTCAGTTACCACGGAGAGCACAATTGCAGCGAAAGAAATTATTGAGAGGAAGATCTATCGATACAAAGAAGTGATAAAGACATAAAATCACATTACATTGATTCATATTTTTCCTATTGGTGAACAGCGAATTCGAGGAGTTACTATCAAAAATAGCCTACCCATGCCTTTGCAGTTTGTTTTGCTGCAGAAAGACTCGTCCAAACTTGCTAGTCTGGCCCAGAAAACTTGGAACAATTCATATTTTCCAGTTCTGTGGTGTATTCCTTGCTCCCAAAAGATAATCCTTTTATAGAACATATTTGTTACAGCATCTGTATGGGGGCCTGATTGGTATGGCTCCTTTCATGGTCTCTTAGACCTGAACGGCTCTGAAAAATATTTCCACAATAACGACACACTGCTGGCTGGTGTTCCATGGCTGTAATAAATAATTTTACAGGTAGAATGGCAAATAAATATATGCTGATTATATATAACTAGCAGCAATAATGATTAATACATGCATTTTGTTTATGGAAAACAATGTCCGTGGAAGATAACATTTTTTGCACTCGTCCATGGAAGCTAACATTCTTAATCATATCCGTGGAAGCTATCATTTTCAATCCGTGTCCGTGGAAGCTAACATTTAAGACTCGGGTGCATGTAGGCTATTTTTATTAACTATATGTTGTACATCTGCAGCATCGGTAACATTATGCCGTAGTTTGCTGTCCGCTTTCCGTCTATCGTCTGCACGTAAGCCCGTCTGTCGTAAAATTCACAATTTCGACATGTCCAGAACCATGTTAGATGCAGGTGAAATTTGGTGAGGGCATCCGGGCGACATGTAGATTCAAAATTGTTTAAATCGTTGCGTTCCGATATCTAAGATGGCTCGGCCCCTGTCCATCGGGGCTTTAAGAAATAGATGGGCCTCATTATGCTTCCACGCAGAGTCGAAACCGACCCGCATACAAGTAAACATACATGTATGAATTTTGCAAAAATCGCTTTTTTGTGTGGATCAGCGTTTTTTTAAGTAAGCTTTTCTTCCTGATATGAATATGAGCACAAACAGTCTACTTTACATATTATGCACATATACCGGGCCTTTTTGTTGTCTCATATGCAGGTAAATCAGGTAATGGCCTTAGTTGGTTATATTTTCTTGTCCTTTGGAATTATTTATTGGAATACTGGATTTAATATGGAACAATTGAGGGTCACTGATGAGGCCTGGATGGCCGAAACAAGCGTCGAGCCCAGTAAAAAACCTTGCACACCTCATAGTTTTCAGTTCCAAAGGACTACCCCTTTTTTCAGAAAATTATCGAAAACGTGTCTGACTGATGATCGATCCTCGCCTGTTCGGCAACATTGAAATCTTTTCTTCGGTAATTCTCTCTCTCTCTCTCTTCTGCTGATTCAAGAAAGGCAGGTGCCAGCCTCTGGCAAAATAATTGCCACAGTCCTGGTTGACTACCTATGAATAAATAAATTCTGAATAGTTAGACCCTTTGCACGCAAAGAATACCCCAAATAAACGAAAATAGCACACTGGTTTTATTGAGTCTGTTCATGACCAGTACTGTAATGTGCAACACAACGGCCACGCCCTCTAGCACCGGCTTAAGCAGAACTCTATTTTCAATATTATTCTAAATGAACTCAATGAGAAAATATAATTGGCACTATTATGATGTACGGGGAGACTTTGTACGGCTGGCACAGGGCATAACAGCAGCTGCAGTGAAGATAAATAAGTTCTCTAAATGAACTCAACTATCCCAAAGGACTAGAAAATATAATCTACACTAGGATGAAGTACTGGTGGACGTTTTACGGCCGCCACATGGCACAACAGCAGCTGCAGTGAAGATAGAAAGTGGTTAATTAAACTGTGTTGCTCGATATAACTTAGTGTTGACTGGGACGTACAACTCTAAGGAAACCAAACGAAAATACGTCGACAGATTGAAAAACACTCGCTTTTGTTGTAGACCTGTTGTAGATTTAAATACTGACCCTCTTCTCATTTTTCGGAAGTCACTCTTCGAAGTCGGCAATATTCTTTCGTGGAGATTGATTATGAAATCTTTTCTACGGTCATTCTCTCCCTTCCGCTGTTTCAAGAAGGGCAGTTGTCAGTTTCTGGTGAAAGAATGTGCACTGCACCGGTTAACCGCTTACGTATATGCCTGCCCAGGAAAAGTGTGGATGGAGTAAACTGACTGGCTCAAAAATGACCTAAAATAGTGTTAAATGGGCCGTCAAACTCCAATACAAACAAACGCTCTTCGTAAAATCAAATGGAACATCGCTGAACCACACTGAACAAATGGCGAGTCGCTTTGCTCGTTGAACTAGAAAAGGACTGACAAGATACAAATCTTCGATTAGAGAAAAAATGAAACCTTGTTTTCGTTAAACAATTTACTCTATTTTTGATTATATAAACAAGTTTATCTCATTGAGAAAACGAACTCCGTGTAGCTAAAAAGAGAGAAAATATGCAAATCAAGCGTGTTTGTAAATCTGCAAAACCCTTCAGGAAAGATCTTACGTGGAAGCTATCTCACTTTGCTCGTGGCCGAAGTCCGTGCACGCTATTATTTTATTACTTTTTTCTCTTCCAATACTTCGACGAGGGATTGTCTGCTGCGAACCTGTTATCAGAACTTTTCTTCTGTTGGCTATGAAAAAAGAGGATTTTCTTGAACTTTCCGTGTTCGCTAACAGTCAGTTTTTCGGAGTTTTGTCCCAAGTGTTCTCGGCAACCATGATAAGCACACAGATAATGAAAGTAGCCAAAGAAATTGGAATTTATGCGCCACCTACTGCGCTACGTGTCAAATTTCTCCAATGGAAGGTGTTGAAGAAAGAACTGGAAATACCTGTTTTCCGAACATAAATCGTACCCGAACAAACTTCCAAACGTGTGACGTAAGCACAAAAGATAGCTACCACGGAGTTTGTTTCCCGACAGTGATTCAGGATGGACAAAACAATGAACTTTTGATAGCTGGATTTGTCAATCGAAATTTGCGAAAACTGCCTTTTCTTCAATGCACCCAAGGTCAAAGCTTATCCCGTTTGAGAGAGGAACAATACGAGTATTATTTGTTTGAGTTGAGATTTAACGACCCTGTCAACAATATTTAGGTCATTTAGGAGACGTTGCTTCCAGTTTTTGTGGGACTTTTACTCGATACTGAGAGGAAATGGCATCTCAAGCCCTGCCACCCAGTAAGACCAAAAAGACAGTCCGACGCACATCTCTTTGCCTGGAAAGGCTTAGACCTTCTGAGCGGTTTACCAGTAATCATGTGCGGTCCGTTTCAGCTCTCCGTGGAAACTTAAGACAGCACAATCTATTTCTCCTAGCCCAGATGGATCGGGCCCCGAATAATCTCAGTAAACAAATATTCACAATAATAATAATGATAATAATAAGGAAAAGTCTAGTGCCAGTCGCCTGGCAATAGCCGAAACACGTTAAAATGGCTATTGCCAGCCAATTGGCGATAGGCACACTGCAATAATAATCGTTATTTTCCCCAAACATTTATTTATTCCTTACGTTGTTGTGCCGGTCTCAGTAGCTCAGTCGGATACACGTCTGACTGGTGATCAGGAGGACGCGGGTTAGATACCTATCAGAAAAGTGTGGATGGGTAAACTCACTGGCTCAAAAATGACCTAAATAATGCTGACTCGGCCATAAAACTTTAATACAAACAAACAAAACTTACCTTTTTGTTCCTTTCATCGTTTTGAGCAGTATATAATCTACACTATCTGGAACAAGCCTTCTACAGCAAATTTTTACACAGGTCATTCCCTACCCTTTTTTTCCTTTCATCATTTTGAGCAGTGTATAATCTACACTATAGTGAACAAAGTGTACTTAAAACCATTACCTTACATATATGGTTTTCACCAGCCTTCTACAGCAAGGGGTCGAACATGGATGACTAGTTTACCATGGTTGAGTCGAACACGTTCTTCAGTCTCTTTATATTTTCCATAATTTCAGATTACACCATTTAAGGGATGATTTAGAGAGATTTATTAGCTCACCAGAGCCGAAGGCTCCAGGGGAGCTTATAGGACAGGCAGTTGTCCATCGTCGTCGTATGTCTTATGTCGTCATATGTCTGGTGTCAACACTTTTAAACGACTTCTCCTCTGAAGCCACTGGGCCGATTGGGCCCAATTTTCATCTGTAGCATCCTTGGGCTGGGGGATTGAAAGTTTGTGTTTTTGTTTAATGAAAATCGGCTCTTTAGTTTGGTTGCTATGGCAACTTAGAGTTTCCATAGACTTATAATGGAGAAAAATGAAAATTGGGATTTTCTACCAAGTCATTGCAGATATTTTGACAAAACTTTTATAGAAATGTTTCTTGAGAAAACTTCTCTCAGCCATATGCTTTTAGGCCAATCTGAGGGTCCAGGGGTTGTGCTGGGTCCCTGCCCCACCCCATTCACTTCATAAAAGGCCATATATCTCAGAAACCATTCAGATCCCCACCTCTAAACCATATATATTCTTGTTCCTTATGATAAGACACATTCATTGACACCAACCTGGGGGTCCCCAGGATGCTCCGGGGCCTTGCCGCACCCCTCCACTTCATAAAAGGCCCAATATCTCGGAAACCTTACAGATCACCACCCCTAAACCATATATATTATTGTTCCTTATGATAAGACACATTCAATGACATCAACCTTGGGGCCCCTGGGTTGGGCCGGGGCCATGCCCTCCACTACATCAAAGGCCATATATCATAGAAACCATTAAGATCCCCATCCCTTAACCATATAATAGTCCTGTTCCTTATAATAAGACGCATTCAGTGACACAAACCAGGGGCCCCCGGGATGCGCCAGGGGCTTGCCCCTCCCCCTCCATTTCATAAAAGGCCAATATCTCGGAAAGATATACAGATACCTAACCCTAAACCATATATATTATTGTTCCTTATGATAAGACACATTCAATGACACCAACCTGGTGGCCCCCTAGGATGGGGTGGGGCCCCACCCCCTCCACTTCATAAAAGACCATATATCTCGGAAACCATTCAGCTCCCCACCCCTAAACCATAAATATTCTTTTTCCTTATGATAAGACGCATTCAGTGACACCAACCCGGGGGCCCCCGGGATGCTCGGAGCCTTGTCCTACCCCCTCCACACCATAAAAAGCTCAAAATCTTTGAAACCTTACAGATCCCCACCCCTAAACCACATATACGCTTGTTTCTTATGATAAGACACATTCAGTGACACCAACCTCAGGGTGTGGCAGAACCATGTCCCACCCCTCCACTTCACAAAAGGCCATATAGCTGAGAAACTGTTCAGAGCCCCACCCTAAACCATATATATTCATGGTTCTAATGATTAGAGACATTCAGTGACACCAACATGGGATGCCCTGGACCGTGCCCCAACCCTCCACTTCATAAAAGGCCCACTATCTCGGAAACCTTACAGATCCACACCCTTAAACCAACAGGTTTTTTTTATTATTGAAATTCGGGTCTTAGTTTGGTTGCTATGGCAACTTAGAGTTTCCATTGAGGAATATTGGAGAAAATTGGAAAATGGTATTCACCGCCAAGTCTTTGCAGATATTTTGACAAAACTTCCATAGTAATATTCTTTAAGGTAAATCTATTTGCCATATGACTTTAGGCTACCTGCTCACTTGTACTGGTTGCTATGGAAACCAAAATGCCACAAAAAAAAAGCCTGAAAAAAAAATGCTTAAAAATCATCTCCTCAGAAACCGTTCGCTCTTTAAGGCTGAGAATTTATGCAAATATTCACCATATTTGCCTTTTCAGGTTTTATGTTTTTAATGAAATTTGGCTCTTCAGGTTGATTACTATGGCAAGTTAAGCATTTCCATAGACCTTTAACGTTGAAAAATGGAAAAATGACATTTGTACATTTCAATATAGTTTGTCAAACTATTAAAACAATGGTCTATCTGCCGTATAATTTTAGGCCCATTGTTTGTCACAGATGGGCAGTCTGTTGTCATTTCATTGGCTTCCTTGGTTTATTAAAAAACATGACTGCCAGTGGGCATTGCCCCGCTGAGCTCTGGTTAGCATAGTGGCCCATGGGCCTCTTGTTCTTAGTTTGGTTTAAACAATATTTATTTAGACATACATAGATACATACATGCAAAAAGGACACAGGATTTGATGGTAAGCATAGTGCTTATATGAAAGTTCTTGGTTTATCTTGAAAATGTATGTTGTATGTACTCATTTGAATCGCCTCGATGAGGTGATTCTAATGAGTACACACAACCCACCTTTGTTTTATCAAGGACAAAAATGATATCCCTAAGTCATCTCCTATTATACCTCTTGATCTATGATTATCCCACAGAAGAGGCGACCCTAATGAGTACATACAACATACCTTTGTTTTATAAAAGGTCAAAAAGATATCCCTAACTCATCCCTACCGCTATCTGGAACAAAATTTTATAGTCCCCAAGAGGAGTTTGGTCCATTTGAGTACCTCATATAGCCTCTGGGTCATCAAAAGCTATAGGTGAATATGCTCTATGGAAAGATGATCCATTGGAAACAAGGACGGCAACACAGAACTGAAAACAGCTGAGCGGACAAGTTTTTTTTTTCTGGGTCAGACCAGGCCATATCAGTGACTCTCAGATATTTTCCAAGTTCCGCAATGAAACCAATGATCCCAAAGGGCTGGAAATAAAACCCAAACTGTGATGAAGGGCAGTGAGATTTTTACAGCTGCCACACAACTGCGGTGGGGTTAAATATATTCTATGGAAAGGTAATCCTTTGGAAACAAGGACGACAACTCAGAATTGAAAACTGTCGAGTGGACAAGTTTTTTTTCTGGGCCAGACTAGCTGGTTTCTGCCAATTATGCCTCATCAGTGAGTTTTATAATGCCTTCATCAGTGACAACTAAAACCACACTGGGGGGGGGGGGGGGGGGGGGGCGGGGTGCCCGGGTTGATCTGAGTTTTTGTTGGTTGCCTAACATGTAAGTCTTCTTGTAAATATTACTCTGCCCGGTTCTAAGATATTAGAAAGTCGTGATTAAAGCAGATAAAACGGCCCCGCCCATCGGGGCTTGAAGAAATAAATGGGCTGCATGATGCTTCCACGCAGAGCTGAATCCGACCGCACACGAGTACTGGTAAACCGCTTAGAGGATCTAAGCCTGCCCATGCAAAGTTGTGCGAGTCGGACCGTCCATGCTTATAAACCCTATTGGTTTCATTGGGTGACAGGGCTTGAGATGTCATTTCATCTCAATGTTGGGTAAAAATTTCACAAAATTGGAAGCAACGTCTCCAAAATGACATATCGTCTGCTGAGTGCAATAACGTTGTAAGTGCAAAATGGCAACTTTTCAGGAGAGACAAAAAACCGTTTTATTAAAGAATGGCATAGAAAACCATACTATAAGCGGGTTTCTTAACTTCATGGCGATTTCTTTCATTTGTGTGTGATGTTTATTGTTGAATAAATGACATTTGAAAATAAATATTTAGCATTTAAGGGTTGAAACATCATTTCTGCGCCAAGCGTTTTGGTGCAAAAACGGTGTAAGTGCATCCAGCGCTAAAACGGTGTAAATGTACAAACTTTATTTCTTTACCTTTTATATGGTAAAGCAGTAAATTAAAGACACTTGGGAGGTAATAGGTCACATTTTATACATTCTGCATGGTACTTACATGCTTATTCTGAAATATCAAGCAGCAGGATTCAATATTTTTGAGGTATTAAAAAACTTTGCGCAAAAATGGGGTAAGTGCATTTACACTGTTTTTGCGCCAACTATTTTTTTCTAAAAGTCAGAGCAAAAACGGTGTAATTGACAAAAAAAAAGCTGAAATAAATCATGATTGGGGCAGAATCCAGCCGTAGTGGGTCAAGTCCTAAGGCACCCATTTATGCAAAAAAAACAACAAAAAACTATTTTGGCCAAAATGTCAGTTACACCGTTATTGCACTCAGCAGACGATATATAGTGTTGACGGGGACTTTAAACATCAAATCAAACAAACAAACAAATAAAAACAGATAAAAACTGATAAAAAAGTATGTACCTTACAGGGTTCCTATATCAGTAAAAAAGTTTTATCTTTATGTACATGTAGATATCAAATATAAATATAACATTACATTTTGATCAGACGCCCATTTACACACTAAACTACGAAAATGGTTTTCGCTAGCCTCTGTGGTTTTATGAATTATCTTGGAGTTTATACAATGATTTTATTCCTCTGTCTAACCTTTATTCTATCTTGGCTTTTGACGCAGTCAAAACCTGGAAAATCCCCGTTTTCAGCACAGCATGTGAGGCCGCCACCTCAACGACTTGTAACAGATCAAAAAGCAAGGGACAAAGTCTTGAAACAGAGTGAGTACTTATCGAGGGTGATTTAGGTAACACTGTCGTAACTCATTTTCATCAAAGTTTTCAGAAGAGAGAGAGAGAGAGAGAGAGAGATAGAGAGAGAGAGATAGAGAAAGAGAGAGAGAGAGAGAGAGAGAGAGAGAGAGAGAGAGAGAGAGAGAGAGAGAGAGAGAGAGAGAGAGAGAGATAGCTTTTTTTTCTCGGAGACCCATGTACCAGTTATATGAAAGTTATACAAGATAAATTCCAAAAATGAGTTGATTTAAGGGGAATGGGAACACCTGGCGGATTTGTTCCGCCATTTTTCAAAGGGAGACAACTTTCGGGACATCCTGTATGCTTTTCTATAATCCGTGTCTCACTGAAAAAGAGGTCTACTCTTAAAAGAAAGAATTTGCTCCACATGCAGGGGCAAACTCTTTCCTTTAAGAGTTTACCCATATTGACATGAGAGACAAAAATACTTTTGCAGGAGTTGGCTCCCCTGAATGTGTTCCCATTCCCCTTTATTATTTGTTTTCATTTTTAAGCTGACTATATCATAATTATTTGTCCCACTCTATTTTAAGAATTTGGCTCCAAAAATTAAATACATGTACAACTGAAGTCATGACAGTATTGCACTGAACTTTTTAGTGCTTTTCATTTTAGATTCAGTGCATTTTTTGTTTGATTTGAGGTTTAACGTCCCCGTCGACACTGTATAGGTCATTTTGGAGACATTGCTTCCAATTTTGTGGAACTTTTACCCGACATTGGGATGAAATGACTTCTCAAGCCCTGTCGCCCAATGAAACCAATAGAGTTTAAAAACATGGACGGTCCGACTCGCACCGCTTTACCTGGGCAGGCTTAGATCCTCCAAGCGGTTTACCAGTACTCGTGTGCGGTCGGATTTCAGCTCTGCGTGGAAGCATCATGCAGCTATGTCTTCAAGCCCTGATGGGCGGGGTCCGCGATTTCAGAGCAATACTGTCATCTCTCACTGTATTTATGTTACTGCAATGTCGTTTTAAGCTCAGTGAAAATGTCTATCTTCAGACTTCGTTACTTGCATTGTTTTCTTTTTTCTTTTTTTTTTTTTTTTTTACCAACAAGGGCATCATGTGAACAAGTCCTTGAAATGAACACTCCCGTAAACACCACTTTATATAGAGAAAACTGGGGTTTACGGGGATATATATATTGATTTGTTATTTCTGCTCTAAGACATAGGTTGTGGGTACTCGCGAGAACCGCCTCAATGAAGCGATTCTGACGAGCTCCTACAACCTATTAGACATAGGTTGTGGGAACACGTTAGAACCGCCTCATTGAGGCTATATTCTTATGAGGTCCCGCAATCTATAAGACATAGATTGTGGTTACTCGTGAGAACCGCCTCTATGAGGCGGTTCTCACGAGTAACCACAATCTATGTTGCGAACACAAGAAAACTATCAAAAATTTTCATTAGAAAATGACCATGTTGGAAATATGAAAGAATGTACTATGAAGCACGGATGTGTTATTGTAATGGTATAAATGGTGCATTTGATTTTGTTTGATTTGAGGGTTAACGGTCCCGTCAACATTGTAAAGGTCATTTTTAGAGACGTTGCTTCCAATTTTGTGGTACTTTTACCAGACATTGAGATGAAATGACATTTCAAGCCCTGTCGCACAATGAAGCCAATAGGGTTCAGGCTGGGGCCGTTAAAGTGTGCATACAAACAATGTACATATTATCACATAAGAGTAAAGTTTTAGCATGGGCATGTATTGTGTGGATTCAACTGTCTGAATAATTAATTGTAATTGGAACACAGGAGCAGTCCCTATAAGGCCCATTTTATGGCCACTTTTGATTTTTCTTTAAACTTTGCAGACTCAATATAGGATGTATTTGCTGTAATGTGGTGAAATTTCAGATCCGCAGTTGTAATTCTATTGGCTCTATGAGCAACTAAAGTGGGTGGGGTAATTCTACCCCATTAAGAGACCTGTGGTTCTTACGCTATTAACTCTAGCACAAAGCATCCTGGCAGGTGGGTCTTTTTATTATTGTTTAGACCTTTATAGATGTTAAACATAATGTATATGTTTTTGTGGAAAAATTCTTCACTTTACCACTATACTCACTTATAAGTCGTATCTAAATTTCAGCTAAATTTTCTGACCGTCTTTACGCAAAACCACAACATAAGTTTATTTCCAAAGCTATTGCAAAACCATTTGACAGGGATAACTAAGATATAATAGGCATTGCTAAATTATGAGCATTTCTTTCTTCTGTAATTACTTATAGAGTTATCTGCCCCTGAATCCAGTGTTTTGTCATATGTTCTGTCATATTTAAAATCTATAGATATATCGCAAAAGGATTCTTCAAAACAGTCAAAAACTCGGCAAACTTTGGTTTTCTGTTGATCTAGTGAAGCTAGTAGGTGATTTGTAAATATCTTCTTTGATAATGAGTTAAAAAATATGGGTGGCTTACATACACCCCTTTGCTATTTCTACTGCAAAAATTCCTTGGCTTTATGTCAACTCATCTTAATAAATCTATCTGACTGACAATTTAGATGAAGTTAGAAAAACCGAAACTTTCTCATAATCTTTAGAATAAGTCTCCTTTTAGGTCATACTTACTTATAACATTGAAATATTACTGGACTTAATAAATCTTGCATTACATTACAACATTTAATTTGAAGCTTTTCAGTTGATTTTGCTTGTATTTGGAACTGCAGCCAAAATGGTTAGTAGAAAATTGTGGTTCATCTTGCCCAGATTCCACAGCAGTTTTAGGCTTCATATATGCTTTAAGGTAAACCAAGAAATGATTGCTTGCAGAGCCTATCAAGCACTTGCTTACTCTGTCCCTTTACTTGTATATCATTTTGGAGCATTCAGTAGTCTCTTGGCTTTGATTCTGGTACTCTTTGACCCTTTTATTTAACTCTTGACACCACATATATGTATTTATCTTTTATCTACTTACCAACTGATAGGTGTTCTTTTTAAGAATTTACCTATCAAGTGATTTTGACAGCCAAGTTTCAATAGATTATCAGTTTTGGCTGACCAAAATTGCTTAGGAATTTGACAGGAAGCAGAGTTACTACACATATCCCGATTTAGACATCGACAGTTATGGTAGAAATCCAGTAAACACAACAAGCATTCAATATTTTACACCTGAACCCATGGTGAATGTTGGCTGGACGTAGAGGGTCCTCCATCCCACTGGTAGTCTGTGCTACCGACCATTCAAAGACAGTGGTTCTGATGTGGTTCATGTAATACCTTGGCCTGTTGATGTCCCCTTTGTGTGTTACATTGGTTGTGTTTCTTTTGTTTCACATTTTAATCACCCCTTGTGAGTTAGAAATTGTTGATTTTTTGCATGTTATATGTGTATATCGGAGTCGTAACTGTTGGTTTTCTTTTTTCTCCAGCATTTCTTGCTGTCGAGTCCTCACTGTTGTTTCATCTCTGTGATTGTTTGATTTTTCATGTTCACGGAGATGTTGCACTGATGAGTTACGAGGCCACCATGCGGACTGAACAAATTATTTGTCTAAATCGCGGCGAAAGTAAGGGCGAGGATTGTGGCCACGTAAAATCGATTTAAGCCCCCCCCCCCCCCTCCCCCGAGTGGAATTCGTTTCACTGACCGTTCCTCCAATGCGGTTCTTCTGTCGCGGTTTATTTTTGTTATGTTCTGTCTTTGAGTGTTTGTATCACTTATATTATTTTGTTTTGGATAGCCAATTGGCCATTTTGTGGGAAAGTGACTATCCTTTTGGCTTTCCGCTATTGATGTTTCCATTAGGGTCTGTTGTTTCATGTTTGTGTTTATTACCCCTTGGTGTCTCTGATGGGAGCTGTGGGTTAATTGTATCGAATCCTGATCATTGCCTTCACTTCTATTTTGTCTGTCCTTGCTTTGGCTACAATTTGTTATTATTGCTTTCCCTGAACCTTTCCTTTTTACTTTTATTAATGGGTTCACAAGTCTGATGTTTGACTTTGGTGCATTTGTTTTCTATCCTATACTACTCATCTTCATCAGACTCACTTGATGCACTCCAAGTGTCTATGGCTGCATCTACGACGTGGTCTATGTGAGGTCTGTTAGGATTAGTGTCACTATTTTCTGTATTGTGTCTTAAGTACCCGAGTACAGATGCTATAATGTGCACAACAACCAACTGTGCGTGCCCCACTTCATTCCAAATATGTTCTAAAAAGGGTTATCCTTTGGAAGCAAGGAATACACCACAGAACAGGAAAATATTAAGTGTACATGTTTTCTGGGCCAGACTAGCTAGTTTCACCCAATTAGGCCTCATCAGTGACCCTCAAATATTTTCAAAATTCCACAATGGAATCAATGATCACAAAGGACAAGAAAATATAAACTGCACTATGATGTAGGGCAGGGAGACTTTTTACGGCCGCTACACATTCCCACACATCAGCTGTGGTGACGTTAAATATGTTCTATAAAAGGGTTAGTCTCATTCCAAAGTCTGGAGAAAGCGGCATTGAACCCACGAATCATCACATGGAATAAAGTTAGAAGGAAAATTGGCCATAAATGGCCAAAACTTAGTAGAATAAATAAAAATCAAAAATGAGTTCCTTTAAGAGCAATGAAAACATTCATAAGAAAGAAGATGGGTCATACTACGTAGTTTCGGCTAATAAAGCCTCATCAGTGACCCTGTAATAATCCGGCAAAGAAAGCCAGAGGAAACATACTGCAATTTTGCGAATTTCGAATAGGCAGTCGATTCAAAGACTGATATAAATCAAAATGGGGTCCAAATAATTAAAAACCTGTCAAGAATATGAGTCTAAACCAATAATTTATTTCTGATTTCTCAGAATATTCACGTTGATCTCAAAGGACCAAAAGTAAAATATAAACTACACTATGGTTGATGTACGGGGAGACGTTTTACGGCCGCCACACGGCACAACACCAGCTGTAGTGAAGGCTGTAGTAAAATCTGATTTGCTTAATTACCTCGAAGCAGGCACCGGCCCCGATAGCTCAGTTGGTAGAGTGTCCGCTCCGGGGAACGGGAGGTCACGGGTTCGATCCCGGGCCGCGACATACCAAAGTCGTTAAAAATGGTACTAGCTGCTCCTTGCTTGGCACTCAGATTTACGGGGTAGAGCTAGGAATGGTCGACCCAGTGTCAGGATAATGTGACTGGGTGTGGTATCATGTAATGTGTCTGGGACATGATACTTTAGTGAGGCAGCACTATAAAAGTGAGCATTGAGCTCCCTGTCGCAACCAGACACCGTCGTGATATGACTGAAAAGTTGTTGAAAGCGACGTTAAACCCGAATTCACACACAGGCACACACCTCGAAGCAGGCTTCACAAAGGAATAAAAAATAACTATGGTGTGTATCTGACACCATAATGATTTAGATATTAATAGATATTAACGATGCAGTAGATGATACAAATAATATAAGATAGAAACTTAAAGGTTTCAAATTATTTTCATAACCCGGTATCAACGAAATTGTTAAAACAGATACCTTTCAAGACGTTCTACAGTATGCGTTAGTATACTAAACTGTCATTTTTTTTACTTTTTGAATAACACTTGTTACAACAATAGATGAATCAAACAAGTAAATTATTTGAAACAGCTGTCGAAAACGTGTAAACAGAGCAAATAACTAGGGCAGTGACTTTTGCTCCACTGTTACCCATATACACCTGAGTGGAGTGGGGCAGTGCCAAGTTATGTGTCTTGCCCAAGGACACAGCTTGCCACTGGTGGCCGGATTTGAATCAACAACCTCACGATTGTAAGTAGAACGCGCTAGCCACTGAGCTATCGAGGCTATTTACTTTTGATAGAATGTAAAGTAGAGCAAAAGAATAAATATAGAAACTGATGCAAAAGTAAGTGTTGTCATTCAATAAAAGATCAATTTCTTCATTGCTAGACATTTCTGGTGTAACGAATGTGAACAATTATTGTTTCTACCACTAATTATAGTATGTGCTAGTGCTTACTCTTCACGTGTTTGATTTGTGAAGACGAGTTACATAAAGCCAAGGAATTTTTTGCAGTAGAAATAGCAAAGGGTTGTGTGTAAACCACCCATATTGTTTAAGTCATTATTTAAAAAGATATTTACAAACCACCTATTAGGTTCATTATATCGACAGAAAACCATTGTTTGCTGAGATTTTAACTGTTTTGAAGAATCCTTTTGCAATTTATTTATAGATTTAATATATGACATAAAATATGACAAAAACTGGATTCAGGGGCAGATAACTCTATAGGTAATAACAGAAGAAAGAAATGCTCATAATTTGGCAATGCCTATTATGTCTTAATTATCCCTGTCGAGTACTTTTGCAATAGCTTTTGAAATAAACTCATGTTGTGGTTTTGCGTAAAGACGGTCAGTAAATTTAGCTGAAATTTAGGTTCGACTTATAAGTGAGTATAGCGGTAAAATGAAGAATTTTTCCACAAAAACGTATACATTATGTTTAACATCTATGAAGGTATAAACAATATTAAAAGACCCACTTGTCAGGATGTTTTGTGCTACAGATAATAGCTTAAGATCCACAGGTCTCTCAATGGGGTAGAATTACCCCACCCACTTTGGTTGCTCATAGAGCCAATAACATTATATCTGTGGATCTGAAATTTCACCACATTACAGCAAATACATCTTATGTTGTGTATGCAAAGTTTAAAGAAAATCAAAAGTGGCCATTAAATGGGCCTTATATTGACTGCTCCTTCCTTCTTCAGTGTGTCGAGGATTGAGAGAGGCAACATTTAAGCTGGCTGTAGTTTGCATCGCGAATACACGCTTATACAAATACATTGTAAACTTTACTGCCGAAAAAAGGAAAATTTTAAGATGAAAAAAATCTGACATTTTTCTTATTCCTGCTCAAAATATAAATTGTGGGTACTCGTTAGAACCGCCTTATCTTCTAACGAGTACCCACAATGTATATTTTAGAGCAAAAATAAGAAAAATAAGGTTTTCCCCGGTAAACCCCAGTTTTAGTATATTAAAGTAGGGTTCAATGAGGTCCAAATAGGCGTGTTTTCGTGATGACAAGACCTCTTGTCCCTGCTGCAAAATGTGTAGAGGAGACGGGAAAGGGGGGGGGGGGGGTATGGTTTTATTTCCACTTTTATTCCTTTTTCCCTCAACCTCCACTGGATCCCATTTTCTTCTCCTCTACTTTCTCTTCTAGCTCTTTACCCCTCTCTGAGAGGCGGCATTTGCAGCCAGAAAGAAATTTTACATGCATCGAGATTCAAACCCAGTAATAATTGTAGGGATGTGCTTTACCAAGCCATTGACTATCCAAGCTAGCAAAACTGTGGTTCACTTCCTGCCCTCCATTTACTGATAAACAATTGACTCCCAAGACGTTTCTTTTTAGGAATAGGACAAAAATTCGAGACTTTTTACATGCTTGATGTGCACCTGTTGAGTAGGCATTTTGTGGGACATATGAAATGACAACTCAAGCCCTGTCGCCCGATGAAATTAATAGGATTTTAAGCATGGACGGTCCGACTCGCACCTCTTTGCCTGGGTAGGCTTAGATTCTCTAAGTGGTAAACCAGTACTCGTGTGCGGTCGGTTTCAGCTCTGCGTTGAAGCATCATGCAGCGCATCTCAGCCGCGAAAGAAACCAGTATCTATGGATAACAGTGTTGCACTGATTAAATATGCAGATAAGTTATGGCCCTCTCCACAGTCTGTTGAGTTTCATTTGAATACCTCGGTTATTGTCACACATCTAAACAAACAAGATGTCTTTGTGAAACATGGATGCCCCCGGACAGCGCATATGAAATATCGAAAGTAATGGCCAATGTTAATTTTTTTTTTAAAAAGTTGGTCAAACGTCAAGGTCAATGTCACAAGGTCAAAATTATGGTACCACTGTAAATGTCTTGTGACAAGGAAGGCACATGTAAAATGTAAAAAACCCTTTGAGTTACCATTCAAAATTTATGCTAAGGGTTTAGGATTTTGCGAACAGACAAACAGACAAGAAATACCAAAAACTATATGCCCCCGAACCTTTAATATAAAATTCCTAACCTCCGCTTATGTTGATTTTAACCTATTCAGTACTGGAAACACCTAAAGGTGTATCTTCGCAAACAGTGGCGGCGTCTGATCAGGGCCTCCACTGTTTGCTAAAAGTTCAATCATTTTCCAAATAAATTTTGATAAAAACACAACCTGACACCCCCAAATTTTGCAATGAACTCCTGCTATATATAAGGAGGAAGATTCCATTTGGTACTAAAAGGGTTAATAAAACACTGATGTAAGTGCAACTTACATGAAACAGCTGCATCTTTATTACGACACAGCGTTGCGTTTGGGAAAAAAAACTTGGTGTGGCAAATTATATTTTTCTGTAAAAGCCTACACTCAGAGACAATCGACCAACCGGTGTTGCCAGTGCTTTGATTTTCTTATGTACATGTATCCATCATACGCCCTAAGGCCATCCTTAAAAAAGTCTTGGTTTGCTGTGCTCCTACCTACCCACAAAGATTGCCCCTACCCAAAAAACTTTATTACCATTCTAAGGAAAAGATTTTTTTTTGAAATCCTGATAAAACTCAAATTTAACACACTAAGCCAAATTTCAAGATGACATTCTTGTTTTTTTTTTTTTTTTTTTTTTTTGCTGTTATATTTATTTATTTATTTTATTTTTCAGAGAAAATGAAAAATCAGAAAATAAGTATTTGAAATGATGTTTCCGGTTGTTGTATGGTGCTTTAAGGGTCAAATATCTTTTCAGATCTAAAAAAAAAACAACAAAAAACCTACCTTCCTACCCACCTCACATATGATGGGTAGAACGGGCCTCCGTGTCCGTGGCCTAATGGATAAGAGCGCTGACTCTTAGTCATTAGGTCTCTCACCGCCGTGGGTTCGAGCCTCCTATGATTAACGATCGGCTCGATATGAGTGAAATAATCTTGAAATGGCCGTAAAACCCAAACCAAAAAAAAAAAAAAAAAAAAAAAATGATGGGTAGGAGCGCATCAAACAATTTTTTCTAAGGATGGCCTATTCAGAGAATTTTTGTCGAACGCACAGAACCCAAAACCCGACCAAATATACGAAAAGAAAGGCAGAGTTAGGTATTAAAATGTATAAAATGACACAATTCCTACAGTGATAAAGCGCTTACGTATAAGCCTGCCCAGGAAAAATGTGGATAGGTAAGCTGACCGGCTCAACAATGATCTAAATAGTGTTGACTGGGTCGTCAAACTCCAATACAAACAAGCAAGTGATAAAAGAGTACTATATCACATATTCGATCTAAATATGCACATATCAATTTTTGATCATTGATAACAAATCAGTACAATGTTTTTAGCTCACCTGGGCCGAAGGCTCCATGGGAGCTTAAAGTATAGTGGGTCGTCCATCGTCCGTCCGTCCGTCAGTCGTCCATCGTCCGTCCACACTTTTGGGCAGCTATATCTTTGCAGCCTGCAGGCTGATCTCAATCATTTCTCATCTGTAGCATGCCTCTGGTGGGGCATTGATGACATAAACTCTTTTTCGAAATCGCTCTTAAACTTTGGTTGTTATGGCAACCACAAGGTCCCATAGACTTACTATGGGAAAATGCTTGTCATCACCGTAGCGCCTTTAGTTTTGATCGGATCTTTCTGAAACTTATATGTGAGGTGGCTGGGGATAAAAACTCGAATGAGTTCGAAAACCGGCCAAGTCGGCCCATGTATCATAGAATAACGTCCCTTTGATTGCTGAAAATGCCGATTTTTGACCTTGTCATCACCGTAGCCCCTTCAGCTTTGATCGAATATTTCTGAAACTTACATGTAAGGTGGCTGGGGATAAAACCTCGGATGAGTTCGAAAACCGGCCAAGTCGGCCCATTTTTCATAGAGTTACGGCCCCCGCCCACCGGGGCTTAAAGAAATAGATGGGCTGCATGATGCCTCCACGCAGAGCTGAAACCAACCCGCACATGAGTACTGGTAAACCGCTTAGAGTAACAAAGCCTGCCCAGGCAAAGCGGTGCGAGTCGGCCCGTCAATGCTAATAAACCCTATTGGTTTCATTGGGCGGCAGGGCTTGAGACGTCATTTCATCTCACGGTCGGGTAAAAGTCCCACAAAATTGGAAGCAACGTCTTCAAAATGACCTTTACAGTGTTGACGGGGACGTTAAACCTCAAATCAAACAAACAAACGTCCCTTTGATTGCTGAAAGTGTCGATGTTTGACCTTGTCATCACCTTTCAGTTTTGATCGGATTTTTCTGAAACGTATATATAAGGTGGCTGGGGATAAAACCTCGGATGAGTTGGAAACTGGCCAAGTCGGCCCGTTTATCATTGAGTTACATCCCTTTGATTGCTGAAAATGCCGATTTTTGACCTTGTCATCACCGTTGCCCCTTCAGTTTTGATCGGATCTTTCTGAAACTCATTTGTAAGCGGGCTTGAGATAAAAAATCGGATGAAGTTGAAAACTGGCCAAGTCAGCCCATTTATCATAGAATCATGTCCCTTTGATTGCTGAAAATGCCTATTTTTGACCTTGTTATCACCGTAGCCCCTTCGGTTTTAATCCGATCTTTCTGAAACTTATATGTAATGTGGCTGGGATGAGTTCGAAAACCGGCTAAGTCGGACCATTTTTCAAAGAGTTACATCCCTTTGTTTGCTGAAAATGCCAATTTGTTACCTTGTCATCACCGTAGCCCCTTCAGTTTTGATCGGATCGTCTTGAAACTGACGTACAAGTAAGTCCGATTTAAAAGCTTGGATGAGTTTGAAAACTAACGATGTGGGTCAATTGCTGATGGAGTTAAGTCCCCTCCTTTGCTGAAAATGATTATTTTTGACCTTGTTTTTTACCGTAACCCCTTCAGTTATCATGGAATCTTCTTGAAATCTATATGTTAGTAAGTTAGAGATAAAAGCTCAGACAAGTTTGAAAACTAGCAATGCCAGTCAATTAATCATGGAGTTATGTCCCATGCTTGGCTGAAAAGGCTTATTTTCGACCTTGTCATCACTGCTGCCCCTTCAGATTTGATCGGATCTTCATGAAACTTACAAACAAGTAAGACAGGCAGAACAGGTCGGAGGAGTTTGAAAACTGGTGAGGTTGACCTATTAATCATAGAGGTACATCCCTTTGATTGCGGCAGTTAATTGCTTATTTTTACCTTGTCATCACAATAGTCCTTTCAGTTTATATCGGATCTTCTTGAAAGTTACATATGAGCAAGTCAGGAATGAAAGCTTGAATGAGTTTGAAAACCGGTGAGGTCAGCCGATTTATCATAGAGTTACATTCTACTTGACTGCAGGAAATGCTTACCATGTCATCACCTTGTCCTCCAATAAATCCTTCAACAAAGGTTGGCACTTCCTGAAACTTTGAAGCTGTTAGCTCAGGTGAGCGATACAGAACCATCTTGGTCCGCTTGTTTTTTTTTAAGTTAACGCATGATAAACTAAGCTGATAACAGATAAATTTCATAACTATTAAATCCGTCTATTCATAAAAAAAAAGAAAAATATATTTTAAAGCCCATCTGGACATTCTCATAAAATCATTCCACTGACCGTTCCAAGGCTGTTCTTCTGTGGCGGTTTATTTATGGTGTTGTTTGTTACTTACTGTGTGTATCACTTGTGTCTTTTTATTTTGGATGGCCATATGGCCATTTTGTTGGAAAGTAACTGTCCTTATGGCCTTCCTTTGTTTAGGTTTCCATTATGGTCTGGTTGCTTAATGTTTGTGTTTCTTTCCCTTTGGTGTCTTTGATGGGTGGAGTAAGTTAATTGTATCGATTCCTGATCTTTGTTTTACTTCTACTCCCCTATCAGCTTTGTTTAATTTCTATTTACTAGCCGCACATTATTTGATTTTAGCCATAGATGTATGGGGTCATATCAGCATTCTGGGCTCTTGCATACATATTTTCTGGCATCACGAAAACAGGCCTACATAATTTTGACCCCCACCCTCTTGAACCCCACTTTTATATAGTAAAACTGAGGTATTCAGGGATAAACCTTATTTTCCTTACTTCTACTCTAAAATATAGATTGTGGGTACTCGTTAGAACCGCCTCGATGTGGCATTTCTAACGAGTACCAACAACCTATTTTTTGAGCAGAAATAAGAAAAATGTCACACTTATTCATTTTAATTTTTTCGTTTTTTCGGCGGTAAAGTTTACAATGTATTTGTGTAGGCGTGTTGTCGTAATGGGGTGAGTGGATGATGCGAAGATGTCCTGTATCTTGCGTCACCGCGCGTCCAACCGATATTGGGTTACAACAGTTTGGCAAGATCTGCTATCCTTGTTTGAGAATTGAATGTTTTCATTTCATTATTATTTCTTCTGTTTCTACTCTTTCATTCTTTCTACCCTGTCTCTCTCTTTCATCTCTACTATCTGTTCTGTCACTTTCCACCTTTCTTTGGGAAACGAAACAAAATGGCCCACAAGGGTTGACGTATCGTTAAATTCAAACACAATCAATGCATATTTTCAAGAGAATAGTTATATTTTAACATAATTGGAACACTGCTCATTATCATAAAACATGTAAAAAAATGAAAAAATTAAAAAAACAACAACAACAAAACAAACAGCTAGAAAAATGTAAACACCCCCATCCCCCCACCCCACGCCCCAAAATACACACAGACAAAAGAAAACAAAAAAACGCCTTTTTACTATCAAGGCAAAAAGACGTTTTTAAATCTTTGTCTAGATGTCTAATAAATAAATAAATAAATAAATAAATAAATAAATAAATAAATAAAATAAATAAATAAATAAATAAATAAATAAATAAATAAATAAGTAAATAAATAAATAAAAAATAAATAAATAAATAAATATAAAAAGTATACTATGAATGAACCAGAATGCTGCCTGACCCAAAACATCTGTAATACAGTGACACAAGTCCGAAATTCACATCGCGTTAATATGTCAATTTTTAGAGCAATACTGAAGAAATTTTAAATATTCTTAGAATTAAACAGGATGAAAGAAGAATGAGAGGGTGTTATTTAATTGAAAACTGCATGAAAATATTCCAATTTGTTCTAAAGGTTTTGTTTGTTTTGTTTGATTTGAGGTTTAACGTCCCCATCAACACTGTAAAGGTCATTTTGGAGACGTTGCTTCCAATTTTGTGGGCTTTTTACCCGACATTGAGATGAAATGACATCTCAAGCCCTGTCGCCCAATGAAACCAGTAGGGTTTATTAGCATGGACGGTCCGCCTCGCACCGCGGTTCCTGGACAGGCTTAGATCCTCTAAGCGGTTTACCAGTACTAGTGTGCGGGCCGGATTCAGCTCTGCGTGGTAGCATCATGCAGCCCATATATTTCTTCAAGCCCCTATGGGCGGGGGCTTTTGTTCTAAAGGTATGCTCATTTTTTTTATCTAATACATACCTATTTTCCTCTAAAAGTAACCTCTCTTCAATTTTCGTTTATTCAGACCCACACTAAGTTTCAATATTCTGTGATGTCAGAGTGGTTTAAAACTTTTTTTTAAAAAATAATTTTCAAACTACCCTAATTTCAATTTTGTCGTTGCCTAATACATTATTCTCATGTCTACCAAATACTGTGTATGTTATTAATAATTTAGGATATAAATGACAAGTGCAATTTTAAAATTCAAACATAAATTCAAAATATTTTTAAATGTTTAAAACTACTATGTAAATAATCAAAATCGTTTTTAGACAATTCGAGGCAAGTGTTTTGACTGATCGGTAAGTTTTGTATGTTAATAATCTTAATAAATTATTTTAAATTTAAAGTAAAGTTTTGTGACTGCAAATAAGAGGAACCTGGTTTCCATATCAGTTGAGATCAGACATAAACGTAAATTACGTGCTTTTAAAAGAAACAATACCAGGCTGAGGTGACTGTCAATAATATTATTGAATCATGGATGCCACTCTATGCTTGCATTTCTAAGTTCATTACCCATTTCTGTATTATGTATTCTGGACACCGAAGCAAATAAGTTATCAGTTGTACGATGCTGCTCTTTTAACTAGAGAATATACTCAACATGCTCTTCGTCCTTTCATCGACTCTGAAATTAATCACAACTGAAATTAATCACAAACGTCATTACATCAAAATATCCTTCATTAATATGGGTTTGAATTTTATAGATTTACCTAGTATCTTCCGGGACAGTTCTGTGATTTCATCTATTCCTGCTAACTTTCAAAATACTGAAACATCCATAACTTGCTATAAATACAATAAACCTGTTAGATCTATCATTTTTAATTTCAATAAACTTGTTTCTGATCTTCATATTGGCATTTACACTACTGATACCTGTGATTGTAAAAATTCATTGTATTGCTATCCTGCTGCTGGTTATATTATTACCGGCAATTTAAAAATTATTCCTGATTCTAGGATACGAAATATAATTTCTAAAGGACCGAAATATCGGTTTCCTTTAAAATTGATTTCAATAAGGATAGAGATGAAATCCCTGCTGCCTTGAATGAATTTGGTAATCGATGGTGTAAATGAGAGTATGTTGAGCATAACGCTTTTAAAGAATGAAAACTTAGCATTCTGAAACTAGTGAACAAACTCATTTCTTTCTACTCTCGAAAACGAACTTATTAGCTCCTAAACCTAAGACGTCTTTACGTGACCTTAAACAAGAATTTCATAAGAAATTTGTTTTGGCTCCAGCAGATAAGGCCGCTAACAATGTGGTCGTTGTTTGACGGCTCCTCTATGTAAACAGTTTTCAGCAAGAACTTGGTGGTACAAAGGCCTATGAACTGCAGCCTTTGGCTGTAGAGAGGGCTTTAGTTGATGACCACATTGGTTCTTCAGCCACCAAGTTTGCTGTATGTGTTACAGAAGGCCAAGACAAGCTCCCGACTGGTTGCCTTAACTTCATAAAAGACCATTCAAAACACGGTTTATTGCAAATTCAAGCTCTTGTACCACCACTGAACTTACCAAATTATTGACTTCTTGTTTTACTGCCATCAAAAAACATTTGATTAAATATTGCGACATAGTCTTCGAAAAATCAGGAAGAAATCTGTTTTGGTCAATAAAAAATTCTAATGAAGTTTTTAATAAATTGGAATCCAGATGTTTTCTAATGATTTTTCCACCATTTACACTACACTTCCTCGCAATCTTATAAAAGAAAAGCTTAATGATTTAACTGAATGGACATTTCATAGGGAACACGCCCTCTATCTTTCGTGTAATGTAAGAACTGCTTTTTTCCACTTCTGAAGAGCATAAAAATTACACTTTATGGTCATGAAAGAAAGTGTGTGAAGCTCTCATCTTTCTATTTGACAATATTTTCATAAGATTTGGTATTAAATTATTTAGACAAGTTGTGGGTATTCCGGTGAATACAAATTGCGCACCCCTTGTGGCTGAATTGTTCTTGTTTTGTTATGAAAGAGACTTCTTCTGTCGCGGTTTATTTTTGTTATGGTTTGTCTTTGATGTGTATCGCTTATATTATTTTGTTTTGGATAGCCAATTGGCCATTTTGTGGGAAGGTAACTGTCCTTTTGGCTTTCCGCTATTGATGTTTCCATAAGGGTCTAGTTGTTGCCTGTCTGTGCTTCTTTCCATTTGGTGTCTCTGATGGGAGCTGTGGGTAAATTGTATCGACTCCTGGTCATTGCCTTCACTTCTATTTTTCATGATGTCCCATTCCGTTGAAAACCAATCTGAAATCATTAAAGCCTTTAGCTCGACTTCTAGATATTTGGATGATTTATAGAATATTGAAAATACCTATTTCGATGGTTTGATCACTAAAATTACCCCCCCCCCCCCCCACCCACCACCACCACAGAACGTCAGTTAATTAAAGTAAATGCTTCCGATACTGAGACCCCGTTTTTGGATTTACATCTATCGATTGTAGCTGAGTTTGTTTCTTGCATAATTTATAATAAACGCGATGATTTTGATTTCGAGATTGTAAATTTCCCTTTCTGGGAGGCATCCTATGGCGTTTATAATTTCGCAATTAATTCGGTTTGCCAAAGTGTTTAGTCATGTAACTGACTTCAATACTCGTAATAAATTGTTAACTGCTTAACTTCTTAATCAGGGTTATCGGTATCATAAACTACGCAAAATATTTTCAGAAATTTATAGAGCCATTCCGTTTTAATTTCAAAATTCAATGTTGGACCTAAATCTGTTCTGCAACAAGGTATATCGGAAACCGAATTTTATGGTGACTTAGTATATAAATGCAATTACTGCAGCACCCAATTTCGTAAAATTATTCTTCGATATAAAAAGATAGGGCACAACATGAATGTTATACAACGGAGTGCATGCATGGTAGTTTACCCAATCACGGTCGACAACTTTGCTTCCCTCTTTAATTGCACCCGGTGGGTCAGGCCTCAGATTTAATGACGGTTCCATCGTAATGAGAGAGTGTCTAATTTTATGTAATGTTGGTTGTTGCCTGATGCTCTGTCTCTGGTCGGGCCAATCGGAATCTAATAGTTGGTCTTCTTTTGATCCAGCATTTCTGTGGTTTCTTGCTGTCGAGTCCCCACCTTTGATTCATCTCTGTGGTTGTTTGACTTTTGTGTTCATTGAGATTTTGCACTGATGAATTAGGAGCCTTCATGCGGACTGAACAATTTATTTGTCTAAATCGCGACGGAAATAAGGGCGAGGATTGTGGCCACGAAAAATCGATTTAAGCACCAAAGGCGGTTCTTCTGTCGCTGTTTATTTTTGTTATGGTTTGTCATTGAGTGTGTACATTGTATATCGCTTGTATTATTTTGTTTTGGATAGCCAGTTGGCCATTTTGTGGGAAAGTAACTGTCTTTTTGGCTTTCCGGTATTGATGTTTCCATTCGGGTCTAGTTGTTTCATGTCTGTGCTTCTTTCCCTTTTGTGTCTCTGATTTGAGCTATAGGTTAATTGTATAGATTCCTGATCTATTTGTCAATATTAAAAAAAATATTGAGGACTATAAAATACAAGATATTCCTTATTAAAAATCAATGTGAACTTATAACATGGCAGAATACAATGTACCTCAAGAATATAAATGAGGCAGTTTGAAGTTGCTCAGCATTACGCAAACACGCCTATACAAATACATGTAGATTGCCATCTTTATCGTCGAAAAATGAAAATTTTAAGATGAAAAATATATTTTTCTTATTTCTGCTCAAAATATAGATTGTGGGCACGAGTACCCATAATCTATATTTTAGAGCAGAAATAAGAAAAATAAGGTATACCCCCGGAAACCCCAGTTTTACTATATAAACGTGGGGTTCAAGGGGGTCAAAATTATATAGGCGTGTTTTCGTGATGGTTTTCATGAAATTTTTTGATACCCAATTGTATCTCGTAGACTAAAATAAAGGTAATTTATTTCTATTGTTTGAACCAATGCATTTTAACACTTCTCATGCTGAATATTCAGTTTAGCCATTTCTGGATATTCAGCTTACCCATTTCTGACTTTGAACCAATCAGATTACTTGATGTAATTTATTCCTACAAATTCATAAACTGAATGTCGAACAGTTTAGATCCTAATCAGATGGCCTCTTCGGAAGCCATCTGATCTGGATCTACACTGTTTGCAAAGATAGGGGTTGTCGTGAACAGCAAGATAAGGGTTAATTGTAATGACGTTCAATACTTTTGTATATGGCCTCTAATGATGAATACCTTGGATATCCATCAAGACCGCATTTTTACACGCCACCACACGATAGTGGTGGCGTATACCATTATACATTCGAGTGTCCGTCAGTCCGTCCGTATAACCGCCCGTTCGTCCGCTTGCACCACCTCCGATCGATAACTTTAGTAATTTTACCCGTTTTTTTTTTTTTTTTTTTAATTTTGCATACATGTTTATACTGGGGAAGAGTGGTATGTTACAACGCATAATGTAGTAATGTAGTAATTACTACATTTTGATTTTTTTTACTACATTATGCGTTGGCATAGTCGACGCGAAATGAAGTAAAAAAATTATTTCATTTCGCGTTGATATGCACCATATCGACGCATAATGAAGTAATGATGGTAGAACATAGCTGTCTTCGAAAAGACTTAGGAAGCAATACAGTTAAATTCCTACAATTTAGACCACATTTGAGACGGTTCAAAAGTGGTCTTTAAGACCACAGTTGAACAGTCCAAAAGACGGTCTTCCACAAAAGCACACTGAAGGTCAAAATCACAAAGAAAAAGGTTTATTGGGCGGCATCTCAATGTCGGGTAAAAGTCCCATGAAATTGGAAGCAACGTCTCCAAAATGACCTAAATAGTGTTGACGGGGACGTTAAACCTCAAATCAAACAAATCAAACAAAAGACAGACAGGCAGACAGACAGACAGACAGACAGACAGAATGGACAAAAACTATATACCCCCTTGCATACTTCGTATGCCGGGGGTATAAATAGATGGGCTGCACGATGCTTCCACGCAGAGCTGATACCGCCCGTACATGAGTCCTCGTAATCTGCTTAGAAGGTCTAAGCCTGTCCAGGAAAACTGCTGCGAGTCGGCCCATCCATGCATATAAACCCTATTGCTTTTAATTGGACGGCAGCGATTGAGATGTCATTTCATCTCAATATCGGGTAAAAGTCCCATAAAATTTGAAGCAATGTCTCCAAAATGACCTAAATAGTCTTGACGGGAACGTTAAACCTCAAATCAAACAAACAAACTGTTGACGCATAATGAAGTAAAATTAAGTATGCCACCCATCGCCGCAAAATGAAATAATTCTTTCATTTTGCTCAAACCTCTTAGTATCGACGCATAATGAAGTAAAAACGACATTTTATTTCATTTCGCGTCGACTATGCCAACGCATAATGTAGTAAAAATTTCAAAATGAAGAAATTACTACATTACTACATTATGCGTTGTAACAGTGGTATGAGATTCATAATGGGCAACATCCGTAAACCTTTGACAGAATTACGGCTCGTGTCAGTTCCAAATAAGTGTTTTGGGGACGTTTCCGATCGATAACTTGAGAATTTTTTCATGGATTTTCTTAAAATTTTGTATATACAATGGTATTGGTGATGTTTGGTTTGGGATTATTAATGGACAAAATACGTTAAGATTTGGCACAGAAATGGCTGTTAACCTTATTCCTATACTAAATGGAATATATGGATGCAACTTCACAGATATATAAACTATAGGAAGCATGTTTGAGATTGTTAATATGCAACATGTGGTATTAATACGTTAACATTTGACATTATCAATTCCCATTAAATATTTTTGGATACGTATTCCTATACTAAATGGAATATATAGATGAAACTTCACAGATTTAAAGACTACTATAGGACGCATGCTTGTGATTGTTAATCTGCAAATACATTACTCAGTAGACGATTAATGGTCGTTAACAATTCCCATTAAAAGGTTTTGAGACAAGTATTCCTTTACTAATTGGAATAAAAGGATGAAACAGATACATAGGAAGCACGTTTGGGATTGTTTATGGGCAAAATGCATTACTGTTTGTCAGAGTTAATTCCCATTAAATGGTTTTTGGACACTTATTCCTTACTTAAAGATATATATGGCTGGAACTTCACAGATCTTTGTCCACTAAAGGAAGCGCGTTTGGAATTGTTAATCGGTACAATACGTTAACATTTGACAAAGTTATGACCATTAACAATTCCCATTAAATGGGTTTGGGATTCTTATTCGTTTTATTCTTATCCATTTACTTTATGAAATATTTGGATGAAACGTCACATATATATGGGCCCCGTCAAGCGATTTTGATACTTATCGCCTATGCGAGCAGCGAAGGTTCAGGCGAGCCTGCGCATCCGCGCAGTCTCGCCAGAACCTTCGCTGCTCGCTCATACAAGCAGTGAATCAAGAGGAACCTTCAGACAGAAAGCCATATCCCTGGCCCCTCTGAATTGCTGGGCATGCGCAGTTAAAATTGGTCATGACGGAATGCTCGAAGACACAAATTCGCTTGGCGGGGCTCATATAGACCACTAAAGGAAGCATGTTTGGGATCGTTAATGGGCAAAATGAGTTAACATTCGCGTTGGCAATTCCTATTAAACCCTATTTCATATGGAGAAAAGTGAGATCAAGTGATTTTAACATTAAAGTAACCTTTCACTATTGAGACCACCCGCACTCAATCCTTTCACTCCAAAAGACCGATATTCTGTAACGGAAGGTCAGGTGGTTTTTCTCCGGGTACTCCGGTTTTCGCCCACCTCTGATTAACGATCGGCTCGATATGAGTGAAATAATCTTGAAATGGCCGTAAAACCAAAACCAAAAAAAAAAAAGAAACCAAAAAAAAAAAAAAAAACGATAGAGATATAGTTCGAACAATTTGACATGAGACTGACGAAGATAACCCGCTTAGAGGATCTAAGCCTGTCCAGGAACCGCGGTGCGAGGCGGACTGTCCATGCTAATAAACCCTATTGGTTTCATTTGGCGACAGGGCTTGAGATGTCATTTCATCTCACTGTCGGGTAAAAGTCCCACAAAATTGGTAGCAACGTCTCCAAAATGACCTTTACAGTGTTGACGGGGACGATAAACCTCAAATCAAACAAACAAACCAAAAGACCGATAGAGATATAGTTCGAACAATTTGACATGAGACTGGCCTTTATGCAAGGAATAAATTAGTCAATGCTAGCGCCTAATACGTCGCCCTTTGTAAACTTCTCGTGAATTTTCGGCGTATCGTGAATAGCGACCCATTTACCGACATCTATGTATTGCATAACAATATTGCCATCTCCGGAAAACGACGAAGATTAATATATGCATTCAGTCGGGTGTGAAATAGAGTTCACCAGTCTCAGGTCAATTTGTTCAAACTATACCTATGCAAACAGTGCAAATCCAGATGAGACGGAACAATCAAAAGAAGCAAGCAGTGTGGACCATGATCATACGCCGCATTTTGCGGCGTCTGATCAGGGTCTACAACTGTTTACAAAGCTAAATACATGATCCCAGTCCAGATTCTATAGAATCACATTTTTAGCTCACCTGTGCCGAAGGCTCACAATGTGTGCTTATAGTATGGGCAGGCATCCGGCGTCCGTCTGTCGTCCGTCGCCAGTCCGTCCGTCGTCCACACTTTTGAACTTGAATATCTCAGTAACCGGCCGGCCTATCTTGATCAAATTTTATGTGCAGTATCACTGTGTTGTGCGGAACCCGGGAAGGGACATGATTTTTTTTTATTTTATAAGTTGTGCGCACAAGATAATATCTTGTGCGGACAAGATATTATCTTGTGCGGACAAGATATTATCTTGTGCGGACAAGATATTATCTTGTGCGGACAATATAATATCTTGTCTGCACAACATAATATCTTGTGCGGGCAAGATATTATCTTGTGCGGACAAGATATTATCTTGTGCAGACAATATATTATCTTGTCCGCACAAGATATTAAGTTGTGCGAACAAGATATTATCTTGTCCGCACAAGATAATATCTTGTCTGCACAACATAGATCTTGTGCGCACAAGATATTATCTTGTCCGCACAAGATATTATCTTGTCTGCACAAGATAATATCTTGTCCGCACAACTTCCCAAGATCTATGTTGTGCAAACAAGATAATATGTTGTGCGAACAAGATAATATCTTGTGCGCACAAGATATTATGTTGTGCGAACAAGATCATATCTTGTCCGCACAAGATAATATCTTGTCCGCACAAGATAATATCTTGTCCGCACAAGATAATATGTTGTCCGAACAAGATAATATCTTGTCCGCTCAAGATATTATCTTGTTCGCACAACATAATAAAAATAAAAAATCATGTCCCTTCCCGGGTTCCGTAGTGTTGGGGGAATGATTGCATTAGTTTTTGGACCGGCATTGATCAGAACTGTGGTTGTCATGGAAATATTCTCCATAGACTTCTAATGAAAAAAAAACAACAAAAAACAAAAAAAAAAAACAAAAAAAAAAAAAAAAAACGACGTCTCCAACTTTTCGCAGCCGTTTATGAAACGACCTTTATCAAACTTGCAGATAACCAGGAGAGGCATACAGCCTTCGTCGCGTTAGAATTTGGGCCTCACAGGACCAACGACTTTGGAGTTACCTGCCCTTGAACATAAAAATAAGCGAAAAAATGGTGCCCCCACTTTTTCTCAGCTGTTAATGGTCTGATCATTTTGAAACTTTTAGTTAACAGTTACAAGAATAATATCTCCGACGAGTTAGAATTTGGCTCAAATCTGACAACCGGTGGCGTAGTTAGGTTCCATTGAACGTGAAAATGTTTACCATAGGCCTACAGTGGAAAAACGACGATAAGCAGGAGAGCCATACAGTCTACTTTGAGTTTAAATTTGGGCCTCACAGGACCAATGTCTTTGGACCTCACAGCAGCAACGGCTTTAGAGTTACCTGCCCTTGAGTATAAATATGAGCGAAAACTGGTGTCTCCTCTTTTTCTTAGCTATTTTGATCTGATTTTTTAAGCGTTTAGTAAACAAGGACAAGCACAATATCTCAGACGAGTTCGAATTTGGCTCGAATCTGACAACCGGTTTCGCAGTTACGTTCCCTTGAGCGTGAAACATTTTACCATAGGCTTACAATGGAAAAACGACGTCTCTAACTTATCTCAGCCATTTCTGACCTGATCTTTATCAAACTTGCAGATATCCAGGAGAGGCATACAGTCTACGTGTTCAAATTGGGTTTCACAAGACCAAAGGCTTTGGAGTTACCTGCCCTTCAGTATAAATATGGGCGAAAAATGATTTTTTAAAACATTTAGTAAACAAGGACAAGCATTATATCTCAGACGAGTTCGAATTTGCCTCGAATCTGACAACCGGTTTCGCAGTTACGTTACCTTGAGCGTGAAAAAAATTTACCATAGGCTAACAATGAAAAATGACGTCTCTAAGTTTTCTCAGCCATTTCTGGTCTGATCTTTATCAAACTTGCAGATAAGGAGGATAGGCACAAAGTTTACGTCAAGTTCGAATTTGGGCCTCGTAGGACCAACGGCTTTGGAGTATAAAAATGATCGAAAAATGGTTTCTCCTCTTTGTCTCAGCTGTTTTGATCTGATTTTTTTAAACGTTAAGTAAACAAGGACAAGAATTATATCTCAGACGAGTTCCAATTTGGCTCGAATATGACAATTGGTTACGCAGTTACCTTCCCTTGAGCGTGAAAAATTTTACCATAGGCTAAAAATGGAAAAACGACGTCTCCATCTTTTCTCAGCCATTTCTGATCTGATCTTTATCAAACTTGCAGATAACCATGAGAGACATACAGTATATGTCAAGTTCCACTTTAGGCCTCGCAGGCCCAACGACTTTGGAGTTACCTGCCCTTGAGCATAAAATAAGCGAAAAATGGTGTTTCCACTTTTTCTCAGCTGTTTTCGATAGGATCTTTTTGAAATTTTTTTATAAAAAGGTCAAGCATAATATCTCAGACGAGTTCGAATTTGGCTCGAATCTGACAACCGGCTTCGCATCTACGTTCCCTTCAGTGTGAAAAATTAACCGTAGGCTTAAAATGGAAAAACTACATCTCCAACTTTTGACAGCCATTTATGATCTGAGCTTTATCAAACTTGCAGATAACCAGGAGAGGCATACAGTGTAAGTCATGTTCGAATTTGGGCCTCGCAGGACTAACAGTTTTGGAGTTACCTGCCCTTGAGTATAAATATGAACGAAAAAAGGTGTCCACCGTAGTTATTCTCAGCTGTTTTCGATCGGATCTCTTTGAAGCTTTTAGTAAACAAAGACAAGCAAAATATCACAGATTAGTTCGAATTTGCCTTGAATCTGACAACCGCTGCTATTTCTCAGGTGAGCGATCGTTGCCCGTTGGGCGACTTGTTTCTTCCCCTACGCTTCTCCCAACCTCCACCTCGCCTGCCCTTATTGATAACATTGGGCATATCGAACTTTCAAAGATTGAATAAACAATTTCAGAAACTTGAAAACAGATTCTATCAATCTCAAAAGATACAATTTTTATACCCTGGTGTACGTAGATTGTGCTCAATTCTCAAAATCTCTTGAAAGAAAAAAAAAAAAAAATAAAGCACTGACAGCACTGGTGGGTCGATTGTCTCTGAATGTAGGCTGGTAAAATGGTCCTAAGCGGGAACTTAGACTGTTTCGCTTAACCCCCTTTTCCCTGTTCAGTAAGGAAACAGTGTAGACACTGATCGGACGCCGCGTTCTGCGGCGTCTGATCAGGGTCTACACTGTTTACCAAGCCCAACGCATGATTCCAGTCCAGGTTCTAACTATAGATAACCCTCAATCACAACACTCTGACATTACAACAGATTTTCTATAAATAACCGCTACCTAGATTTCCTACAAATCAGTTGTAGTCACGTGGACATCAGCACTGAAGAGCTTCTCTGCTTAGTAACTTTTGTTCGTTTGACAAAGGATGGATCCCATGACGTGTTATAAATAGAATGTGGTCGGTTTTCTTTTTGCTTAGCGTTTTTCCTTTTCAGGGTTCAAGCGAGAGAAGATTCCAGAAAATCTTGATGCCATTGTGATTGGTAGTGGTATTGGAGGGCTGTCAACAGCTGTCATGTTAGGGAGGACCGGTCAAAAAGTTTTGGTACTAGAACAGCATGATCAGGCTGGGGGCTGTTGCCATACATTTGTTGACAAGGGATACGAGTTTGACACAGGTATGGTTCGTGTCTTTTGATATTATTTGATTCTAAACGCATTCTCGGAGCCGAGCCTGATGAAATTGATATCAAATGACACGAATCTGGTATTCTACTTATCAGTTTATCCCCTTGTACACTCCTTGAATATGAAATTGCACGACCCGCAGAAAAAGCGACCGACTGAAGTCGGTTGATTTTCTAAGAGAGCCCTAAAATCACCGTGTCATTCGGTCAGTCTGTCTGTCCGTCCGTAACCCGTTTGTGAAAATTGGTGATAGTGACTTAACCGCTTGGAATATTCAAACAATTTTTGGCATACTGATAGATATCAATGCGATCTAACCAATGAACTTGCGAAATAGTACATTCCATTTAGTATAGCCTCGCCGAGGCGAAAAATGTGAACATTTTCGAACTGCTTCTCCTCGGAAACCGTTGGGCCGATTGCAGTCAAATTTCATATGGAGCCTCTATGGGATGGGGGAAACCAAAATTTGCTCATGGGGTCCAGGTCACATGACCGAAATGGCCGCCAAGCCATATATGGTAAAAACCCTTCAAAAATAGTCTTCTCCAGAACCACTGGGCAGATTTCCACGAAACTTGATAAATAGCATATGGGACGTCGGCCCATTATAAATTGCTAAAATGGTGACCCTGGGTTGACCTTGACCTTCTTTGTGCCTAGGTCAAACTTTGACACATATGCTTTTGTATTGGAAAATTGAGAATGCATTTTATCCTGCAATCGATTCAGAATACAGTACTCAAGTATAAGATATATTTTTGCTCCTTACGATAAGGCGCATTTATAGGGGGAACCGTTTTAGGTCCAGGTCACATGACCAAAAAGGCCGCCATACCCATATATGGTAACACCCATAAAGCTAAAAGCATCCGGCGGGTTGTGCACTTCAGCTGAAGCACTGGTTTACGATCTGTTATCGATTTCCTCAGTGGGTACCAACATTCCGGTATGCAATCACCGGTCCATATATTTAGTATCATCTGATCGTAATTTCTCCTGTGATATTCCATGTAATTTTTACAGTTTTTCGAGTAATATTAACATTTTTGCCATTTTTCCAGTAGTCCGGTACAATATCACGTTGACCTGATAAAGCTCATTTGTCCTGAGATTGCATATATTTATCATGTCAAGGTGTTACAATTCAATTAATATGGGGGTGGGGGTGGGGGGGGGGGGGGTAACTGATAAATCTTCTCTCGGGCGGAGAATGAGACGAAACTACACGGACTACAACGTGATAATTAGATAGTAGGAACCGCGCTCTGAGAAAGCATGTCCTCGGGTCCTTCTGTCAGTGATGGCAGAGATGTAGAGTCAGATAGGAGCTATTGGTACTTCAAAAATGTCCTGGTGGAAAATTGGGGCACATTGAAGTTTCAGGCGGAAAGCGAAGGTTGATCAGAGCATTCGCTGTCCGCCCATGCTATAAATAACGGACCTTATTCGAGAGGTCATTTCATATGAGCCCCGCCAAGCGAATTTGTGTCTTCGAGCATTCTGTCATGACAAATTTTAACTGCGCATGCCCAGCCATTCAGAAGGGCCAGGGATATGGCTTTCTGTCTGAAGGTTCCTCTTGATTCACTGCTTGTATGAGCGAGCAGCGAAGGTTCTGGCGAGACTGCGCGGATGCGCAGGCTCGCCTGAACCTTCGCTGCTCGCATAGGCGATAAGTACCAAAATCGCTTGACGGGGCCCATATGAATGTTTGGTTTAAACCTTATTTTGGTTGCTTCAAACAACAGTACTTTTTTCCCAGGATCTGACAGTAAGCCTTAGCTTGTCTGAAAGTCATCTGAATGTTTCATAAATTTCATATGAAATGATATTGTTTATCAAACAACAATTTAAACCAAATTTAATGCAGAAGATTGCACGGCGTGATGACGTTACGTGTGGAAACCGTATGTCACTAGACTTGTAGAAATTTCATTTTTATGGCATGATGTTAACGTCTTAATAACAGCGATATTACGTGATAAATGACATTTTCTCATGGTGTAAGTCATCTATATATTTAATGCAGGGGCGTCTGAACGATTTTCGTCGCGCCTGTTATTAGCATGGCGCGATATAGGCGCCCGGTTTTTCGTCCGTTCGTTCGTCCGTTCGTTCGTTCGTCCGTTCGTCCGTTCGTCAAGGCGTCAACATTTGCAACCACCCTAGCGTTCACCCTAATGGTCAAGTTTATTTCTCAAGAACTATAAGAGCTTCATTAATGATACTTGGTACAAACTTGTGTCTGGGAATGACAACTTACATGCAAGCATCCATGTTTGACCTTGACCTACATTTCAAGGTTCACTTACTATGTAAAATATTGCGACCACCCTAGCGTTCACCCTAATGGTCAAGTTTTTTTCTCAAGAACTATAAGAGCTTCATTAATGATACTTGGTACAAACTTGTGTCTGGGAATGACAACTTACATGCAAGCATCCATATTTGACCTTGACCTACATTTCAAGGTTCACTTACTATGTAAAATATTGCGACCACCCTAGCGTTCACCCTAATGGTCAAGTTTTTTTTTCTCAAGAACTATTAGAGCTTCATTAATGATATTTGGTACAAACTTGAATCTGTGGATGGCAACTTTAATGCAAGCATCATTATTTGGCCTTGACCTAAATTCCATGGTTCACTGACTTTGTAAAATATTGCAACTACCCTATCGTTCACCCTGCTGGTCAAGTTAATTTCTCAAGAACCATAAGAGCTTCATTAATTATACTTGGTACAAACTTATATCTCGGGATGGCAACTTAAATGCAAGCATCCATATTTGACCTTGACCTACATTTCATGGTTCACTGACTTTGAAAAATATTGCCATCACCCTAGCGTTCACCCTAATGGTTAAGTTCATTTCTCAATAATTATTTGAACTTCATTAATGATACTTAGTACAAGCCTTTTATGCAAGCATCTATGTTTGATCTTGGCCTAGATGTCATGGTTGGGTGACTTTGCGCCCTCACAGGCGCGACATAGCCTTCGGAGGAATTCTTGTTACATTGGGGAAGCTAACTTAAGAGCGTCAAGTGATGTGAGTGAGAGAGAACGGAAAAGGGGGTTTCCTACTCTCATAAGTGGAGCTTGGGGCTTGTGCCCCACGAAAATATGACATCCAGGACAGCCGTAGGTACCTTCGGCGCTTTTATTTTACGGTTTTTCTAAGTCAGAATGTATAGGTATCTATAGTTAGTTCGGAGATCTTTCCTGAGAAATGTTGACATTCAACGTGTTTCTGATCAGTAGAGTCCATGTATCTCCTCCGAGAAATCTTCTGACATTGAGCACGCTTAAAGATGTATTCTGAATCTTCTCTGGGGCAGTTTTCCCACGATTTCCAAGTCAGAATTTATGTCTTCCGACACTTCTAAGAATGGTTTGGGGTCCCCTTCCCGTTTCTGTCCCTCCAGCCCCCCCCCCCCCCCCACCCGCAATTTCGAGAAACTTTCGACATTCAGCACGCCAACTGGTGCATTCCTTTTGTGAGGCACTTTGCCAAATAATGTTAATACATTATTTTTAGTTTTTTCTTTACATGTGTAATCTTGAATCGACAAGTTTTTGATTCCCCGGTTGTGCCCACTTCAAAGCACCGACTCCCTTAATACAAATATGTTCTATAAAAGGGTCATCCCTTGGAAGCAAGGAATACACCACAGAAGTGAAAAATATGGAGTGTACATGTTTTCTGGGCCAGACTAGCTAGTTTCGGCCAATAAGGCCTCATCAGTGACCCTCAGATATTTTCAAAATTACACAATGGAATCAATGATCCCAAAGGACAAGAAAATATAATCTACAATACGATGTTGAGCAGGGAGACGTTTTACCACCGCCACACATTCCCACACACCAGCTGTAGTGAAGTTAAATATGTTCTATAAAAAGGTTATCCCTTGGAAGCAAAGAATACACCACAGAAGTGAAAAATATGGAGTGTACATGTTTTTCTGGGCCAGACTAGCTAGTTTCGGCCAATAAGGCCAGTAACCCTCATCATTTTCATGTACCAGATGAGATTTTCCGCTTGTTATGATAACGAAGCATGAAACGTTACATATTCGATGATTCTTGTGGCGAAAATACAGGTGAAACGGTCGCCAAACTTTTTGCCCCTGTTCGGGCGACCATATAAGGCCTAAAAATAAAATAGCCGTATTTCCGCTAATCCGACCGATCCTGCTTCAGACCCCACGACTCTATACTACTTTTATCAGTAAAAATATAAAATAAAAATTAAAACACCGACCCTACCATTTCAATTTCCGACCCCACCAAGTGTCGTCTTTGCATTTTCCCATAATAATTTCGCGTTTTAAGTGCATTTTTGTAGTTTTTGGCATTTATTACCTTCCAAATCAAAGAACTGACTTTTTGAGCATCTAAAATGAATTACGATATACAGTGCAAGTCTCAACATGACAATTTTATTAACAAAAACCTGTACAAAAATAAAAACACATAGAAAACATAGGCCCGACCCTGTTTTTGTTTTCTGGGATAAAAACGGATATAATAATAATAGAAAGTTTCTCATACCCACCGACCAAATCTTTTCAGCATGTTAGTAGAAACACAGGTATTATTTTCGCCTAATAGTTCGTCTGTCATTACTGACGATGATCAATCTTAATCACCATTGTGAAATGCTACTGTTTTTGCGTTCTAAGATGGCTTAAGTGAAGAATTCTAACTGGCTATGCGCGTTCCAGCTCAGATTCGCTGATCTTTTTTGCCTCATATTCACTAGCACCAATCAGAAGCCCTCGCCACTTTGCTCTGTCTTGTGCATTTTGTTCCCGCGACTCTGTTGGTAAGTTGAAGTCCTTGTGGGAAGCTTTAAGGGTGTCCTAGTAGCGCTTCATCTGACCATAATGGGAGCGTTTGCCCATTGCTAGTTCTCCAGAATTTTCCTTGGCAAATCATCAGGCATCCTGGTAACATGGCCTGTCCATGTTAACTGTGCTAATTTCAGAAGAGCATGTGGATAGGTGGATAATTGACACATCCTTGAATTCCCGGAGATGGCTTCTTTTCTCCACACAATGTGAAATAACTCTGTCGTCTTCTTTGCAACTGCAGTACCTCCTGCATAGTAGATCCCGGTTGCACTACAGTAAATAATTTGTCTTTATGAAAGCTGCACTTGCTTTGGGGAGAGCTTTCAGTACAGAATTGAATATTCTGCTGCTTCTGATTGGATTTGGTGCTAAGTCATTATTTTTCTGAGAAGTATTATTGTTTATTAGAAGAAATATTAGTAGGTATTTGCTATTGTAAAATCAAGCTGATTTAAATTGAACCAGAAAATTGTGATGACTGGCCATTGGAAATGCCTTGATTTATTCGCTGCGGTATGGGTTTGTTGACACTGGCTGCCAAAAAGGCCAAAATATGCTGCACAGCACCCATATTTTTTAGCTGCTTCTGGAAGGTAAATGGTCAGCCTGTCAAATTGTATGCCTCATAGTGGAAGCATTAGACCTGCTGAAATGTGGTAGAACATGGAATATGCCCCGATTTACATTGTGAGTAAGGGGATTTTTTTTAGTGCCACCTCCCAGCAGATATTGCGTCTGATCCTAAAGCCTTGCCGGATGACAGAAGTTTTATTACTGTCATTGTAGACGGCCATGTAATGTGCTGTGCGATCATGCATTCAGGCATCCAGAAAGCATGTTCATTGTGTTCTATTCCATGACATATCTACGCTCCAGAAATTCTGGGCGTTCGTAACATCTGATAGTAGAGATAAATACATCACGTTAACAAGTCCGTGAAATGCAGACCCCCCTAAACCCCACTTCATACAGCGAAAAATGGGGTTTACGGGGTATACATTATTTTTCTTATTTTTGCTCCAAGACATAGGTTGTGGGTACTCGTTAGAACCGCCTCAACGAGGCGGTTCTAACGAGTACCCACAACCTATGTTTGCTGTATTTATAATGAAAATATTACAGATTTTCATCAGAAAAATGTCCATTCTGGAGATGTGAAAAAATGCACTATGTCGCACGGGTGTGTTATCGTAATGTAATGTTTCTTTTTCAGGTGTCCATTATGTTGGAAAGATGCTTAAGAGTGAAACGACAGGAATTCTTATGGATCAGATCACGGAAGGACAGGTCACGTGGGCACCTATGGACAGAGAATATGACGTTGTAAGATTTTTGCTTTTCTTTTGGAATTGAATGACGCAATCATCATCACGAAAATACGCCTATATAATTTTGACCCCATTGAATATGTTCTATAAAAGGGTTATCCTTTGGAAGCAAGGAATACACCGCAGAACAGGAAAATATGAAGTGTGCATGTTTTCTCAAATATTCTCAAAATTCCACAATGGAATCAATGATCCCAAAGGACAAGAACATATAAACTTCACTATGATGTAGGGCAGGGAGACTTTTTACGGCCGCCACACATTCCCAGACACCAGCTGTAGTGACGTTAAAAATGTTCTATAAAAGGGTTATCCTTTGGAAGCAAGGAATACACCACAGAACCGGAAAATATGAAGTGTACATGTTTTCTGGGCCAGACTAGCTAGTTTCGGCCAATTAGGCCTCATCAGTGACCCTCAAATATTCTCAAAATTCCACAATGGAATCGATGATCCCAAAGGACAAGAAAATATAAACTACACTATGATGTAGGGCACTTTTATATAGTAAAACTGGAGTTTACAGGGGTTAAATTATTTTGAGCAGAAATAAGGCACGCCGTTTCATGCTAGCTGGGATATTTCCTATTCAGAACGATTTTTTAGCGGGTTTATATATCTCTGTCGCCTGAAAATTTTATTTTTGCGCCGCATTCAAGTGACTCAAACCCCGGATTTTTGACATTGTTACATTTTGTGCACCCACGTGTCGAGGTCAGGTCTTAAAAGTTAAGAGTATCTTTAATATTTAAGTATTAGGATAAGAAACTTAACTAAAATAATTTCTTGGAAGTTCATGGTTTACGACAATTAAGTAAATCCTTAATTTAAGTATGTACTTAAAATTTAAGTACGCATTGTAATCCTGGGCTGAGGCATACAGTAAAATTCCCTTATTAAGACCACCTTTGGGACTGTTCAAAAGTGGTCTTAAAGACCACTTTTGAACAGTCCCAAATGTGGTCTCTGATCAGATGACAGTATATGCAGCAACCACAAAGAAAGAATACTTAAACTTCCTAAATAAGCTTTTAAAAGCAGAATTAGTCTGAATTTTTGGTGGTCTTAATAGCGGAATTTTACTGTATTTTCCGCGAGCCAGTTTGCTTCCGTTTAGTCTAAACACCTCTGAAAAAGTAGATCCTTATTGTCAAGTGCGAGACAAAAACTTTGAAAAAGGTGCCTTCCCATCACAAAAAAAAAAACACGCCTATAAAATTTTAAGCACCTTGAAACCCACTTTTATATATAGAAAAACTGGCGTTTTCAGGGGTAAATCTTATTTTTCTTATTTCTGCTCTAAAATATCTACGCGGCGGTTCTCACAATGCACATTTTGAGCAGAAATAAGAAAAATATTACACTTCTTCATCTTAAAGTTTTCTATTTTTCGGCGGTCAAATTTACAATTTGTTGAACCCTGGAAGGGACATGCAATTTCTTTTGCGCGCAAGATATTAACTTGTGCAAACAACATAATATCCAGTGCACACAAGTTATTATCTTGTGCGCACAAGATAATATCTTGTTCCACAACTTAATATCTTGTGCACACAAGATATTATCTTGTTTGCACAACATACTTCTTGTGCGGACAACATAATATCTTGTGCGCCCAAGTTATTATCTTGTTCGCGCAACATAATATCTTGTTCGCACAACATATTATCTTGTTTGCACAACATAGATCTTATGCAGACAACATAATATCCTGTGCGTACAAGAAATTATCTTGTTCACACAACTAAATATCTTGTACCGACAACATAATATCTTGTTCGCACAACATATTATCTTGTAAGCACAATTTAATCAGACGCATAGGATACTATGTTGTCTGCACAAGATCTATGTTGTGCATACAAGATAATATCTGGTGCGCACAGCATAATATCTTGTGCGCACAAGATTATATCTTGTTCGCACAACTTAATATCTTGTTCGGACAACATATTAAAAAAGTGCATGTCTTTTCCGGGTTATATAAGAGCCAGTGCATGACAAAACCTACAATAAGACATTTGCACCCAACGAAGACTCAGATCAGCCTGCGCATCCATATAGTCAAACCACAGACTTCTCTTACTGCACAAAGGAGCATTGGCCCCTTAAGGTAGCTTTCCACTAAATGTTTTCCATAGGCGACAATAGTAACCTTTTACCTGCTCCCACAAAAACTACACATACAAAACTTTTCAAACCTTACTTATTTATAGAGCCATCCTAGCCCAACAAGTTAATGAGAAAAAATCCACATGTTTTCCGGCTCATTTTCAAGTTACAATCAACCATGTTTGTTGACCTGCTAGAACGGAGTAAATAAAACCAGCATTTTTAAAGGAGGGGTGACCATATAAAATCAGCAAAAAATTTCTTTGAGCTTGCAGATATATTTATAAAACATGCATCATTTTAGTCCTTTATACCTATCATTTTCTCACATTGAAATAAAACATGGGATATATATCCAATGGAAGCAAGTCTGGTATTTAGAACGCAACTAAAAGCTCTGTCCCAAAGTGATAAAACCCGGTACCTCCCAGTATTTAGTGTAATGCTACCCTTAGCTATCCTCAGAGCTCAACGAAGACTCCGATCAGACTGCGCGGATGCGCAGGCTGATCTGAGTCTTCGTTGGGCGCACATGTCTTATTGTAGCTTTTGTCATGCGCTGGCTCATACCGTCAAGGGTATCTAGTTGCCTTCAGTACATTGTTTTCTATTTGTAAATTTTATAGGTTGCAATGGGACCACCGAGCAAAGTGAAATTTTACCAGATGAAAGCTGGAACCCACGAAGATTATGCATCAAATCTTAAAACACTTTTTCCAAACGAAGACCAAGCAATCGATAAGTTTATAAAGTTACTTCGCGTAAGTACAATATGTGTTCTGCGCAAAGTGGGAATCGGTACAATTCTGAAATTGTACCGATTCCGAAATTGTACCGATTCCGGAATTGTACCGATTCCTACTTTGCGCAGAACATACTCTCTCTCTCTCTCTCTCTCTCTCTCTCTCTCTCTCTCTCTCTCTCTCTCTCTCTCTCTCTGTGTGTATGCCCGCGCGCACGCTCTCTCTCTCTCTCTCTCTCTCTCTCTCTCTCTCTCTCTCTCTCTCTCTCTCTGTATGCCCGCGCGCACGGCGTATGTCTGTCTCGCTCATACCACTACCCGTTCATCCGTTGTGCCATTACATTGTACCGACTCGTTCCCATTTCTGTCACCTTTATGGTCGCCACTTTGATAATTACCTACATCCTGTTTCGCCCCACGCCCATCGGGGCTTGAAAAAATAGATGGGTTACATGATGCTTCCACGCTTAGAGTATCTAAGTCTGCCCATTGATTGATTTAATATTTAATGTTCCCGTCAACACTGTATAGGTCATTTTGGAGACGTAGCTACCAATTTTGTGGGACTTTTACCCGACCTTGAGATGAAATGACGCCCATGAAACCAATAGGGTTTATAAGCATGGACTGTTCGACTCGCACCGCTTTGCCTGGGCAGGCTTAAATTCTCTAAGCGGTTTACCAGTACTCATGTGCGGTCGGTTTCAGCTCTGCGTGAAAGCATCATGCGGCCCATCTATTTCTTCAAGCCCCGATGGGCGGGGGCGGTCTAAGCCTGCCCAAGCAAAGCGATGCGAGTCGGACCGTCCATACTTATAAACCCTATTGGTAACATTGGGCGACAGATCTTGAGATGTCATCTCAATGCCGGGTACATCACGTGACCAAGTCCGTGAAATGAAGACCCCCCTATACCCCACTTTATATAGAGAAAACAAGGGTTTACGGGACTATACACTATTTTTCTTATTCTTGCTCCAAGACATAGGTTGTGGGTACTCATTAGAACCGCCTCAACGAGGCGGTTCTAATGAGCACCCACAACCTATGTTTGCAGTATTTATAAGAAAAATATCACGGATTTTCATCAGGAAAATGGCCATTTTGGAGTTGTGTAAAAATGCACTAATTCGTACGGGCGTGTTATCGTAATGAAAAGTCACACAAAATTGGAAACAGCGTCTACAAAATGACCTATAAAGTGTTGACGGGGACGATAAACCTCAAATCAATCAAAACTTACATCCTGACATTCAAGAATTTTGCAAATGTGTGTACCTGAGCGGGCCAGATCGCAAACGCCGAAGCAAGTTTTTTTTGTGATGCGGAGGTTACATAACGAAAACGCGCCTATATAATTTTGACCCCCTCGAATACTTTAGTATAATTGGGGTTTTTCAGGGGTAAACCTTATTTTTCTTATTTCTGCTCTAAAATAGAGTGTTGGTACTCGTTAGAACCGCCTCGATGAGGCGGTTCTAACGAGTACCCACAATCTATATTTTGAGCGGAAATAAAAATAATATATATCACAATTTTTCATCTCAAAATTTTCGTTTTTTTTTCGGCGATAAAATTTACAATGTTTTTGTATAGGCGTGTTCTCGCAATATGTCGTCTCGAGCGCTTCCAACGAGTAACTCTGAAGAATGTTGCAAATTTTAATGGAAAATGACACGCCAAAAACCTGCATGGCAACTCAACCAGAAAATAACATTGGGCCAACGTGGACCGACATTAAAACGAGGTTGATGTCAGCCTATTTGATGTATGGGACCTTTGCGATCAACAAAGGCTCCGATCAGTCTGACCACCCAACGAGTTTGACACTTTGGGTGGCTCGCGGGCTATTATCAGTTCATACGATCCGCGAACCCTTTGATCGTTCATTTATGAAAGAGCCATGGATTTTTACCGCCCATCGGGGCTTGAAGAAATATATGAGCTGCATGATGCCTCCATGCAGAGCTGAAACCGACACGCAAACGAGTATTGGTAAACCGCTTAGAGGATCTAAGCCTGCCCAGGCAAAGCAGTGCGAGTGTCGGACCGTCCGTGCTCATAAACCCTATTGGTTTCATTGGGCGGCAGGGCTTGAGGTGTCATTTCATCTCAATGCCGGGTAAAAGTCCCACAAAATTGGAAGCAGCGTCTCCAAAATAACCTATACGGTGTTGACTGGGGCGTTAAACCTCAAATCAACAAACGCCATGGATTTTTTTCTTGTATACTGTTAAAAAAAGGTATCTAAGATTAGTCTGGGATAAGGAATTATTATGTTACCCACCTTATCTCACCCATGGGTAAGATGAAAATATCACAAGTAATATTCACATTGGTTGTATAGGCTCTTTGTTGCGGATGCCACTAAACGTGAAAATGACGTCAACACATTCTCGCAGACATGAACATTTTAAGAGTCATTAGACGAGCAGATGTACAAATCTTATAGGTCCTCAGCTCATGGAAGAAATTTAGGGGATACCAGTAATCAAAATTGTCATTTAGGGAGGTAAATCGGTGGTTTTAAGGTCGGAAATTTCGTTTTACGGCGACGCATCAGCGGAGCCGTAAAACGAAATATGCGACCGTAAAACCGACGATTTACCTCCCCAAATGACAATTTTCAATACAGTTATCCCCATTCTAATGCACTTATTTACTTGTTTTGTTTAAAAAATCTTGTTTTTGCCCTAAACGGAAAGCGCAGTGAGCTGCGTAAAACCAAATACCAACCAATAAAAAGCGAAGTTACATGATGACGTCGGATTTCCGACAGTACGAGTATCGCAGAATATACTGTCGCAAATTTTTGACGTTATCCAATCAGACGTCGCGTTATATACGCAAGTGCATTAGAATCTCTCTTATATGACCAAGTGACAGCTTTCTGTGAGTACATTACCAGACTCATTTGCATATTGTTCTCCGAATGACAATCACAAGGTGGTTATTTGAAACATATTGTCAAAGACAGATTCAATTGCTAGATATCTTGCTTCCATCAACATCAAGCTCCAGTGATCTCTTATCTGTTCAGTCATATTCTAGGGAGGTTCGCCCGTACAGTGAGGGGAAACAATCGGTGTCTCAAAGTACAAATTCAAACAAAAACATAGTTGAAGGCAGGTTCGCTTGCAGTGCCGTGAGTAAATGCAATATAATTTGGGTATAACTGCATTCAAAATTGTCATTTGGGGAGGTAAATCGGTGGTTTTACGGTCGGAAATTTCGTTATACGGCGACGCATCAGCGGAGCCGTAAAACGGAATTTGCGACCGTAAAACCAACGATTTACCTCCCCAAATGACAATTTTCAATACAGTTATCCCCATTCTGATGGACTTATATATTCGGTTGTTTTATTAAAAATTGTAACATTTTGCACAAAACGGCAGGCTCTTTGAGCTGCAAATGTCCGCCAATGAAAAGCGACGTTACGTAGTGACGTCGGATTTCCGACAGTATATCGTGGAATATACCGTCGCAAATTTTTGACGTTATCCAATCAGACGTCCCGTTACATTCGTAATTGCATTAAAATGTCCAATCTCAATCACTATAGTCCACAAAACAATTCCAAAACGGAGGAGAATTATCATGACTGTCACTCTGACAAATGTATGACAACATTCTTCACTTTAGTGACTCCGTCGCAGTTTCCTATTAAACTGCTTATTTTTGATTTGAAGTATATTTTTGTTTCCAATAAATGTTAAACTCCAATCAACTGAACGGTTTGAAATAAAGGATCTTACACTCGTGGTCATTTCATATGATATTTATGAAACAAGCCTTCGGCGAGTTTCATAAATATCATATGAAATGACCACGAGTGTAAGATTCTGTTTATCATATGACCACTTTAAAATGGATTTTATCACCTTTTAGCAAAACATTTTTTTCCACAAAAATGCATAGCTGACATGGACGTCGTCATGACGATACTTAATCCCGCCAAAGTGTTATTACACGTGTGGTCATACGATATTTATTACATGACGTTATCCACTGCATATCAATGACGTCATATGATAAAGATACTTTTAAGACAATACAGTATTCATTTGTTGAAGTGGTTGGGTGAGGCAATGTGTCGTGTATCTTGTGTCACAGGGGCGTCCAGCTGATCTTGGTTTACAATTGGGCATGCAGCAGGTAAGGGTAGAGGGGGAGTGCTGTTATTTCTTCTGTTTCTACACTGCCATTCATTTTCCTCTTTCTCCTTGTCCCTTCGCTTTCATCAACTCTACTATCTCTTCTATCTCTTTTTTCGCTCCCTCTCTGGGAGACGACACAAAAGGACCCACAGGGATTGACGTGGCGTTAAACCCAAATCAATCAATCAATCAATCAATCAATCAATCAATCAATCAATCAATCAATCAATCAATCAATCAATCAATCAATCAATATTCTTTTGTTGCTTATTTGTCTGTTTACTCATTTGTAAGCTCTGAGTGCGCGAACTTCAATGATTTTTATTACAAGTATTAGCTTTTACAAAAAGCTTGAGTCTACGATTAGCACACAATTTGTATAGTCATAGGATTGGAAAGTCAAATGACAAAACTTTTCTTGTGTATCCTGTACAAGTGTGCCAGTAAATTCGAAAACTTGTATAATAGCCAACGATTTCAACAATTGACTCCAGTTTCATATATAAACAAAACTGTCCATCTTTTACTATGACAACAACTCGTACTAAGGGAACGAAAAATCAGTAGAACAGATGCACCTGCCTTCTTTTAGTGAAAACCAACAAAATGGACGTTCTGTATCATCGGAGGGAAGTCCACATCATGAGAACACAGTAAACATGTATATTTTGTATGCGAGGAGGGTGTGATTAACTTACAGAAGTGCGCCGGTCAATCCCAGTTTTTAATCATAATAACAATAACACTGATGACCAGTCTATAGAATATAGCATTCAGCCAGTAAGGACGTTTTCTTTAATGCTTCTGGAGCAAAAGTCAACGTTAGGTAGTCTACACCCACAGGCCTAGACAATAACACGGATGACATGCTATTAGAAAATAGCATTCAACTAGTCATGACCTTTCTTAAATGCTTCCGGAGCAAAAGTCATCTTTAATATAATCTCCGCCTGTGGGCGTAGACAAAATGTAGTAGTGTGCATGTGGTGCGGTGATGATTTTCAGTGCATGTATTCTCAAGAGTATGTATATGTACTTATCAAAGACGGTCTCTTTCGCTGTGCCGATGTTGAAGCCGAACAATGCACGGCTTGATTTTTTTCCTTCAGTTGCTGTCTCCAGGGTACTCGCATCTTGACCAAAATCCCATCATGAGTATGTTTATGTAGGATAGGGAAATCACACCCTCGGGACCTGAATTTCGACCAGGTAATCGGGGAGTACAATACACGAGCTTGTCTTTTCAGGAATGTAAACCTATAATTGACATGGGCCTGGTAATACCCAAACTTTTTCCACTACTGTTGGTCAAGATCCTGATAAAGACAGGAATATTTAGACTCCTCTTCAGCAAGTATTGCCGAATGTGTCACATATCAGCGAAAGATGTTTTAGATGAGCTCACAGACAACCAGGAGTTAAAAACTGTGCTGTGCTATATTTTTGGAGACCTTGGTGAGTATTTTGGAAAGAATATACTTTCAGTCTTATTAAATTTTTAAGATAAAAAGAACACGCATTATAACAGCGCGTGAAATATCTTCTTTTACTTAAAACGGTGCTATAAACAAAAGTGAGGTTTCAGTCCGACGGTTTCTTAGTGCTCAAGAAAACAGGTCTTGGGTATTCATTATGAAGTCAAGTAGATCGTAACGCATACCCACACTTTATCTTTGTAGTTCAAGGTAGAAACGTGTCCATCTTTCCGTTCCAAAACTGATATATGTAAAAAGCTGTGTTTAAGGGGAATGAGAACACCTGGCAGATTTTTCCGCCATTTTTCAAAGGGAGACAACTTTCGAGACTTCCTGTTCACTTTTCTATAAGCCCTGTCCCGCAGAAAAAGGGATCTACTCTTAAAGGAAAGAATTTGCTCCACAGGAGCAAATTCTTTCCTTTAAGAGTTGACCACTATTGACATGAAAGACAAAAATACTTTTGCAGGAGTTGCCTCCCCTGTAGGTGTTCCCATTCCCCTTAAGAGGCAGATACATGTGCCAATAAAATTAAACTGTTGAATGCATTTTCTCATAGAAATTACATACACAATTTGGAAAATAATAATTTTTTGATAATTTTTGGATAATTTTTGCTTTGAAAGCTAAAATAAGCACAGACATCAACCATTTCATAATATTGCTATGAATCTTAGATTTCAAGCTAAAATACACGAAGAGATCATCCTCTTGTAGTACTCGTATGTTCTCTTTTATTTCAAATATAAAATACCTCATAGAGATCATCCTGTTGTCCTGATCTTGCTATTAATCACTGGGGCGAGTCAAAAAAAAAAAAAAAAAAAAAACTGGCCCCCGCCCTTAGGGGCTTGAAGAAATATATGGGCTGCATGATGCTTCCACGCAGAGCTAAATCCGACCCGCACACTAGTACTGGTAAACCGCTTAGAGGATCTAAGCCTGTCCAGGAACCGCGGTGCGAGGCGGACCGTCCATGCTAATAAACCCTATTGTTTCATTGGGCGACAGGGCTTGAGATGTCATTTCATCTCAATGTCGGGTAAAAGTCCCACAAAATTGGAAGCAACGTCTCCAAAATGACCTTTACAGTGTTGACGGGGACGTTAAACGTCAAATCAAACAAAAAAACAAACAAACAATAAAAAAAAAACAGCCGGACTTATTTCTGGGTGAGATCGATCTCTTTTCTCTTTTTCGATGTAATTGCTCTCTAGTGTGATATACTTAGACCAACGTTGTTCCAGTGCCATCAGCCCAAATCTGAAGAAGCTAGGGTCCTTATCTCCGACGACCCACTCCTCAACTGCTGCCACGTCTTCTTCTTTGGATCAGAAATGACGTCCACGGATATCCTTTTACAAGTTTGGGAAGTGGAAATAGTCGGCAGGAGCTAAGTCCGGAGAATAGACTGGGTGCGGTATTAGCTCATACACATTCCGCTCAACAGCATCCATTGCAATTTTGCAAATGTGGACTCTTGCATTGTCCTGTTAGAGCAGACGTGGTTGTGAAACACGAACGCCTTCTGACACCGCTTGTCTATAGAACAACATTACGAAAACACGCCTATACAAATACATCGTTAACTTTATCGCCGGAAAAAAGGAAAATTTTAAGATGAAAAAAACTGTGATATTTTTCTTATATCTGCTCAAAATATAGATTGTGGAGGCGGTTCTAACGAGTAGCCACACTCTTTGTTTTAGAGCAGAAATCAGAAAAATAAGATTTACCCCTTCAAACCCTAGTTTTACTAATAAAAATGGGGTTCAACGAGCATCCGCAACTATTATTGACATTTATGCCGTTGGCGCAAAGGATTAAGCCTTTTACTGTGCGCTGACCTTCTCGGCTTACCTGTACAGAATGTCTTGTTGGAAATAGCAGGCGCTTTAATGGAAACTATTTTTTAAACAAATATAACTTATTTATTTTTCAATTTGACAAACAAGTTCCGATTTAATCTAATTGTCCGTTTAAATACCTTCAAAAAGATATCAAATAAGTGGAACTTTTATTTAATAAGCTGCCGGCATTTTTATTTTCAAATTAACAACCCTTAATCCTTATATGAAGCATACAAAACTCTGGAAAAACAACGACAGTACCCTACTTAACGGCTAAAATCCTCATTTTCTGTTAATATTGCAAACAAACGCCCGCATCAGACGCAATCTGGTTACAATATTGTGCACTTTGATAGCAATTATAATATTTCAAAATTATATTTAATAGCGGCATTTTGCGATTAAACTTGGAGCTTCTTCAGAAAAAGCTTTATTGTCTACACACGCGTGTAATCCCAAAGCGTGGCATTCTCCGTCGACCGTGAAATGAACACATCTTCGCCTTGGAATGAAAATCAATCTAAAATGTGGTGTCTGATCTGCGTCTTATTTATTTATTTATCAATCTAAAATGCGGTGTCTGATCTGCGTCTTATTTATTTATTAATTTTTTATGACCCGATTAGATTTTTTATACTTACTAAGCAATTTAAACAAACATTGCTAGTAATAAGATTACAATTGAAAGAAAGACAGAAAGAAAGATGTCGTATGTGCAGTCTAATCTGACATTTCGCTGTTCGCATTTTCGCATTTCTGACATTTCGCTATTCGCACATTGTTTTGATTGAATACAAGAACACAAAAGAGATGTTTGTATTTTTCCTTTTCGTAACATACGTTTGATTATTAATTCCGTCTGGTAGACCAGATAAAAGCCGTTAAAGAGGCCATTAATGCCCATGTAAAAATTGTTTTGTATTCATTATTATTTCCTTGATTGGGTAAAAGTGTTTACACGGGTTGTGGGTGCTCGTTAGAACCGCCTCGATCTTTAGAACCGCCTCATCGAGGCGGTTCTCACGAGTACCCACAACCTATGTTTTGGAACAAAAATAAGAAAAATAATGTATAACCCCGTAAACCCCAGTTTTCTCTATATGAAGTAGGGTATAGGGGGTCTTCATTTCACGGACTTGTTCACGTGATGATTAACACATTATCAAGAATCGACTGAGCCGCACGGATGTGTTATCGTAATTTATTTATGTATTTGTTTATATTTTTGCTCACAGCGTGGATTGTTGGTTATATTTAGAACCAGCTCATTCCGATTTATTTATTTTTATATTTATGTATTTATTTTAACTGTTAAATGATTTATTAAGATCAGGGTGTACACCTTTTCTGGTGTTCCTTCCATCATACCGGGGAAAAGAATTTGCATGTAAACCCAACTTTATATATTGAACAGTCGGATATTCAGGAACGGCATGATTTTAACATAACACAAAAACATAGTTCGAAAGTACTTGCTTCTTATTCTTTTATATTATTTTAGTCACTGCTGTTTTTTCATCACGACAACAAGCCGTGTAATGAACACCCCCTTTAACCATGCTTTATATAGAGAAAACTGGGGTTTACTGTGGTATTCATTTTTTTTTTATTTCTTCTCCAAGACATAGGTTGTGGGTACTCGTTAGAGCCACCTCAATGAGCTGAATCCGTCCCGCACACTAGTACTGGTAAACCGCTTGGAGGATCTAAGCCTGTCCAGGAACCGCGGTGCGAGGCGGACCGTCCATGCTAATAAACCCTATTGGTTTCATTGGGCGACAGGGCTTGAGATGTCATTTCATCTCAATGTCGGGTAAAAGTCCCACAAAATTGGAAGCAACGTCTCCAAAATGACCTTTACAGTGTTGACGGGGACGTTAAACCTCAAATCAAACAAACAAAAACCTCAATGAGGCGGTTCTAACGAGAATACAAAACCGGTTTTGAGTATCGATAAGTTTTCATTAATAAATTAACTGTTTTTGAGATATCAAGAATACCCTACTATGCCGCACGGATGTGTTATCGTAATTTATTTATTTACGATTTATTTATTTAAAATTTATTTATGGCTCAATACGTTGATTGATGGTACTATTTAGAACCAGCTCATTCTGATTTTTTTTTTAATTTATTAATGCATTAAGTGAACATGTCCAAGAAATGAAGACCCCCTTAAACCCCAGTTTATATAGAGAAAAAAGGGATTTACGGGGGTATTCATTATTTTTCTTATTTATGCTCCAAGACATAGGTTGTAGGTACTCGTTACGACCGCCTCAATGAGGCGGTTCTAACGGGTACACACAACCTATGTTTTGAGCATGATTTTGACTTAATAAACACAAAAACATAGGTAGAAATATTTCAATTTGGCGCTTCTGTGCCAATAATCAACGTTTTATTACACTCAGGGGAAAATATCACGGGTATTTAAGCAGAAGACAATTATCGCTTTTATGACACGTGGATTGTGTATTGCGTTCCGGCTACCGACCGTCAGGTAGCCCGAAGATTAATGGACAGGCGTGCACGTATAATGGATTACCTTATTTCCGGAAAGATTGTGTCATGGGTACTACTGTGCATTCTTTATTCATATGAAGTAATGGTGCTTTTAGATAATGAGTACCAATTGTTGTTGTAATTATTATTATTATTATTATATCTTTGTTTGTTTGTTTGATTTGAGGTTTAACGTCCCCGTCAACACTGTAAAGGCCATTTTGGAGGTGAATATGTCCGTATAATGAGCACACCTCTTAACCCACTTTACAGGTGGGTTTACAAGGGTAATCATTGATTTCCTTATTTTTGCTAAAAAAAATATTGATGATACCCGTTAGAAATGCCTCAATGAGGATGGTAACAAGCATGAAAACACGCCTATATAATTTCGACCCCGTTGAACCCCATCTTATGTAGTAAAACTGGGTTTTACAGGGATAAAGCAATTTTTTCTAATTTCTGCTCTTAAATATAGATTGTGGCTACTCGTTAGATTAAATATAGATTGTGGTTACTCGTTAGATTACATATTGAACCGCCTCGATTTTAACGAGTACCCAGAATCTATATTTTGAGCAGAAATAAGAAAAATATTACAAGTTTTCATCTTATTTTTTTTTCTTTTCTTTTCGGTGGTAACGTTTTCAATGCAGTTGTATAGGCGTGTTTTCGTAATGTATTTTGCAGATAAGTAAGTGATTGGTCCCTTTTGATAAATCGGCCAATTTGTTGTTTGTTATTGTCGGCATTTTGAACATATTTCTTTACATTAACAATCAATAACGGCCCCGCCCATCGGGGCTTGAAGAAATAGATGAGCTGCATGATGCAAGTACACGCAGAGCTGAAACCGACTGCACACCGCCTAGAGGATCTAAGCCGGTGCGAGTCGGTGCGTCCATGCCATTTCATCTCAATGTCGGTCAAAAGTCCCACAAAATTGGAAGCAACGTCTCCAAAATGACCTATGCAGCGTTGACGGGGACGTTAAACCTCGAATCAAACAAACAAATTAACAATCAATGAACCTTTCTTTCCAGAATAAATATTTGATGTTTGAATTTGCAGTATGTTATTATAGATAATTAAACTAGTTACAGGTAAATAAAGAGTAATTAAAACCTTATGCTTCGTTTTATATTTTTGATTAGTCACAGTTAATTTCAAACAGTGTAAGTAAGCATTACCTTACATGGATATGTTATAACATTGAATGATCATTGTGACCATTATGATAACACATCATTGTGAAATAATGCATTCTTGAGGCTGCAGAAAACGGTTATTAAAAAATTCTGTCATAGTTTATTACTACTTTTAATATAGGTTGTGGATCTTGTTAGAACCGCCTCGCTTCTAACCGCGGTACCCACAACACAACAAACGCGGTATTTATCCAATATAATGACGAGGAGTGTCACTTTTTTCACGGGCAAGTCGTGCTCATATGACCTTGAAAATTGTTGTGAATGAAATATCTTTACACCAGATAAATAATATTCAGTAAATTTTGTTTACGACCGAGTTACTAGAAGTTTAGCGACTCGGGCCATTCTGCGGAATTGCCCACGTGAGAAATAAAATAAAACAAAACATAACTCACTCTGACAACTTTGATTCAACGCCTAACTGATGTTGAGTCGACGATGGTCTGGCGCGGTGCTATTGCTTGTCCAAATGGAAAACCTCGAGTTACCAAAACACTTCTAGGAATACCTTTTTGCATCATGTTAAATTGCCTTGAATGGAGAACATCCTTCAGTATGCTTGTACATACATACATACATACATACATACATACATACATACATACATTGTCGATCTCCCTAGACAAATTATCAAAATGTTATGCAGGTATTACTTGTACATGGTCAAATATGATATATTGATTAGCAAGCAGTTATAGTCTATCGCCATTGATTGTTTGTTTATATTCAATTTGTTTGACTCTCTTGTTGTTTACATGTTTGTAAACCTGAGATTTTCAATAAATTCTGAAATTCTGAAAAAAATTCTGTTTGGGACAAAAGTAATAGAAAAATATATATGTATGTTCCAACAAACCACTGTTTTCTCTATATAAAGTTCAATTTAGAAGGAGTGTTCATCCGTGACATGGACTTGTTAACATTATAATTTATAATGATAGTCAAGCAGATTTAAGTGCATTTTGGACAGGAAAGCCAAAACATGGACACTTATGCTGGAAACACTGCATGCTCAGATCAGACGTCGAGCTTAGATCAGGGCCTTTGCTGTCAACCCATTACGGCCTCCGCCCAGTGTGGCTTCATCACGTGAACGAGTCCGTGAAATGAACACCCCATTAAACCCTAATTTATATGGAGAAAACTGGGGTTTACGGGGGGTATACATTATGTCTCTTTTTTCTGCTCCTAGACAAAAGTTGTGGGTACTCGTTAGAACCGCATCATTGCGGCGGTTCTAACTAGCACCCACCACCTATGTTTTGAGTATAAATAAGAAAAATTTCACAAATTTTCATCAGAAATGTGACCTTTTTTGAGGTATGAAAAAATGCACTATATCACAAGGGTGTGTTATCGTGATGTGAAGAAATAGATTGGGCTGCATGATGCTTACACGCAGAGCTGAAACTGACTGCACAGCACATGAGTACTAGTAAACTGCATGGGGCTCTAAGGCTGCCCCTGAAAAGTGGTGCGAGTTGGACCGTTTATGCAGATAAATCCTACTGGTTTCATTGGGTGGCAGGGCTTGAGAAGTCATCTCAGTGTCGGGTAAAAGTCCCTCAAAATTGGAAGCAACGTCCGAAAAATGACCTATACAGTGTTGACGGGGACGTTAAGCCTCCAATCAAACAAAACTGTCAACCCATTAAGAAAACATATCCTTGTTACAATGTTTTCTTTCTTATCTTCGAAACGTTAACTTATATCTAAAAAAAAAAAAAGCACATTATTTTTATGATGAACAAAACAATGTCCTGGTGCGGATAACACACACATTGTAACCCCTCTAAACCTCTCTTTTCTGTATATAATGTAAAGTGGGGTTTACAGGGGTTTTTATTACATGGACTTATGAACATGTTGCTGTTCTAAACAATGCAATTTTAAATAATGCAATCTGACATCCATTAACTATAAATGTTTTTTTGTTTTTTTTTAAATAATGTGGAATATCACATTCCAGAAAAAAAAATGGATTTATGAGAACCAATAATATTTTAAATACAAAAAGGCTCAATTTTATCCGTTTGACAAAAAGAGAATTTTTCTCGCTTAAAGTACCAAAACACGCAGTTCTGAATTAACTAGACGTATCTATCGTTTAATATCCCCCGGTGTCATTTTCACACACAGCCGGATTAAAATACAATATTGATTACACGATAGGTACACGAGAGGTATCTATCGTAGGCCTCAGTCAAAGGGAGACAACCCAATATTGACTTTCTGTGCGACTCTCACGGTTGAAAGTCATCGGGCTAATGTCAGATATAGTTGGCCATGGTCAAAATTATATAGGCGTGTTTTCGTGATGCGAAAAAAACGGAAATTTTAAGACGAAAAACTGTGATACATTTCTTATTTCTGCACAGTATATAGATTGTGGCTCACGAGGACCCAAAATCTATATTTAAGAGCAGACATAAGAAAAAAGGGTTAACCCCTGTAAACCCAAGTTTTACTATATAAAATTGGGTTAAAGAGTATCGGAATTCATCACGAAAACACACCTATATAATTTGGACCCCCTTGAACCCCACTTTTATATAGTAAAACTGGGGTTTCCGAGGGTATACCTCATTTTTCTGATTTCTGCTCAAAATATAGATTGTGAATACTTGTTAGAACCGCCTCGATGAGGCGGTTCTAACGAGTAGCCACGATCTTTATTTTAGAGCAGAAATCAGAAAAATAAGATTTACCCCTTCAAACCCAAGTTTTACTAATAAAAATGGGGTTCAACGAGGTCAAAATTATATAGGCATGTTTTCGTGATGCGAAAAACGGAAATTTTAACCCTTTTCCTGCTAATCCCGGATAAGCCTCATCTTTGAAACAATGTAGATCCAGATCAGATGGCTTCTGACGAAGCCATCTGATCAGGATCTCCATTGTTTGCCATTCAGATTGTGAATTTGTTGCAATAATTTGCATCAAGTAATCCGATTGGTTGATAATCGGTAGTGGGTGTGGCATATTAATATCCAGCAGGACAAGGGTTAAGACGAAACACTGTGATATTTTTCTTTTTTTCTGCACAGAATATAGAATGTGGCCAACGAGGACCCACAATCTATATTTAAGAGCAGAAATAAGAAAAAGGGTTTACCCCTGTAAACCCCAGTTTTACTATATTAAATTGGGCTCAAGGGAATCAGAATTATATGCGTGTTTACGTGATAACACTATGTCATAAACTATGTGTATCATATGCCAAATATGAAATCTGTATAACAAATGGTTTGAAAGTTATTGTCAATGTTAAGATAGAAACATATAGTCATGCGCATATCTGATTATCAACCAATAAAATTATATGATATAATGTATTCATTAACTCTTATCTTGCTGTTCATGACAACCCCTATCTTTGGAAACAGTGTAGATCCAGATCAGATGGCTTCTGAAGAAGCCATCTGATCAGGATCTACACTGTTTGACATTCAGTTTATGAATTTGTAGGAATAAATTACATCAAGTAATCTGATTGATTCAAAATTAGAAAAACTCCTATACAAATACATTGTAAATTTTACCACCAAAAAAAAAAAAAAAAAAAAAAAAAAAAAATGAAAATTGTAAGATGAAAAATTGTGGTATTTTTCTTATTTCAGTTCAAAATATAGCTTGTGGGTACTCGTTAGAACCGCCTCATCTATATTTTAGAGCAGAAAAAAGAAAAATAAGGTTTACCCCTGTAAACCCCAGTTTTATTATATAAAAGTGGGGTTCAAGGGGGTAAGGATTATATAGGCGTGTTTTCGTGATGCAGACAGACTGGCAGACGGCTCCGATCCTTGTGGCCGCCGTAAAGGGGAATGGGTACACCTTCAGGGGAGGAAACTCTGCAAAAGTGTTTTTGGTCTACCGTGTCAATAGGGGTCAACTCTTAAAGGAAAAAAATTGCTCCAAAGGAGCGAATTCTTTCCTTTAAGAGTTGACCCCTTTTTCGGTGGGACTGAGCCTTTAGAAAAACGAACAGGAAGTCCAAAAATTGTCTCCCTTTGAATAATGGCGGAAAAATGTGCTAGATGTTCCCGTTCCCCTTAAACTGGGTACGTGTCTGTTCTCATTAAAAATACTTTTGTTTCTTTGTCAAAGGTGTGGTACCAAGTCAGCTAGGTATATTAGATTTCTCCCAGCTAGTAAACCACTACATCCCCGGGGCCTTCTACCCACTCGGTGGAACCAGTGAAATCGCCTTCCAGATCATTCCTATTATAGAGAGGTACGGCGGGCGAGTTCTGGTGGATGCTCCTGTGACCAAGATTCTTGTCAATGAGAAAGGAAGAGCAAATGGTATAATAGCCCGATGAATTGTTTGTTTGATTGTTTGACTTGAGGTTTAACGTCCCCGTCAACACTGTAATGGTCATTTTGGAGACGTTGCTTCCAATTTTGTGGGACTTTTACTCGACATTGAGATGAAATGACATCTCAAGCCCTGTCGCCCAATGACACCAATAGGGTTTACAAGCATGGACAGTATGACTCTCACCGCTTTGCCTGGACAGGCTTAGATCCTCAAAGTAGTTTACCAGTACTCGTGTGCGGGTCGGTTTAAGCTCTGCGTGGAAGCATCATGCAGCCCATTTATTTCTTCAAGCCCCGATGGGCGGGGGCTATAGAGCAAATGGTATAATAGCCTGCACATTTCTTTACGATAGTCCTCCACAGTTTTCCAGGAAAAAAGGATGTAGTATATTAACGCGACTGCGCATTGGCCATACTAGAGTTACTCATTCTTATATTTTAAATGGTGATGATCGGCCTACTACAGCCTTTCACTGTTACACATATCTTAATTGACCGTGTTGACTTTTCACCGTCACGTAACTTATATTTCAAAGCTGACACTTTGCAGCAATTGCTTCAAGATGTACCTTTTGATAATATTAATTTTATTCTTAAAGAAATGGGACTTTTTCATAAGATTTAACTGTGTCAGATTTTAATACATTATCATTCTGACTAGGCCCCCCCCTCCCCCCGCCCATTGAGGCTTGAAGAAATAGATGGGCTGCACGCAGAGCTGAAACCGATCGCACACGAGTACTGGAAAACCGCTAAGAAGATCTAAGCCTGCCAAGGCAAAGTAGTGCGAATCGGGCCGTCCATGCTTTTAAACCCTATTGGTTTCATTGGGCGACAGGGCTTGAGAAGTCATTTCATCTCAATGTCGGGTGAAAGTCTCACAAATTTGGAAGCAACGTCTCCAAAATGACCTACACAGTGTTGAACCTCAAATCAAACAAACAAAACCTTTTAATATACTCATAATTCTTCATATCGTTTGATCATTAGCGACCCACAAAGAGGGTTGATGGTCGCTAAACATAAAATAATAATCATCATCATCATCATTAGCATTACGAAACACATCCGTGTGACGTCATTTCGAAAACACGCCTATACAAATACATTGTAACCTTTATCGGCGAAAAAACGAAAATGTTAAGATAAAAAAAATGTGATATTTTTATTATTTCTGCTAAAGATATAGATTGTTGGTACTCGTTAGAACCGCCTCGATGAGGCGGTTTTAACGAGTACCCACAATCTATATTTTAGAGCAGAAATAAGAAAGATAAGGATTATCCCTGTAAACTCCAGTTTTACTATATAAATCTGGGGTGCAAGGGGGTCAAAATTATATAAGCGTGTTTTCGTGATCCAGTGCATTCTTTCATATCTCTAAAACGGTTATCTTTTTTTATATAAAATTTCTGATATATTCTTTATTTCTACTTAAAATATAGGCTGTGTGTGCTCGTTAGAACCGCCGCATTAAGACGGTTCTAACGTGTACCCACAACCTATGTCTTTGAGCAGAAATAAGAAAAGTGTAGACCCCTGTAAACCTCAGTATTTTCTATATAAAGTGGGGTTTTTGTTTTGTTTGTTTGATTTGAGGTTAAACGTCCCCGTCAACACTGTATGTCATTTTGGAGACGCTGCTTCCAATTTTGTGGGACTTTTTTCCCGACATTGAGATGAAATGACATCTCAAGCCCTGTCGCTCAATGGAACCAATGGGGTTTATAAGCATGGACTCGCACCGTTTTATTTGGGCAGGCTTAGGTCCTCTAAACTGTTTACCAGTACTTGTGTGCGGTCGGATTTCAGCTCTGCGTGGAAGCATCATGCAGCCTATCTATTTCTTCAAGCCTTGATGGCCGGGGACCGAAAGTGGGGTTTAAAGGGGTATTCATTGCACGAACTTGTTGTCATAATGTGAAGAACAAAAATGATAAATACAACTCTCAGTGATTCTTGAAAAAATGACCCAAGTTTGAATATACCCTGTTGCTAATATTTGTCCCTTCATGGTGGCTAAACAATGCAATCTATGGGTGTAAATAAGCCATATAAGCCAAGAGGCATATTCAGGAACTTACTTCCAATTCTAAAACCAATGCCTTCTAGTACGATTACTGAGTTAGCACCATTAATATACCAGTGGGATATGCGTTTTTGCCATGTCACAAGGCATGGTTACATACTGAAGTACAAAAATCTAACCTTTTATTGTTTAGATGGAATGGCATTGTAATTGCGGTTCAACGATACGATGCTTAGGAAACAATTAGCAGAATTTAAAGACTTATTGCATTCAGTGTCTGGACACAATGCCGTAAAAATAGGGTGTCGCTAAAACAACACTCACCTAATGTAACGGATCTATATCTGGTCAAAGTGTGCAGACAGGAATAATTCTCTGCTTATAATTATGTCTTATATTCCACCAAAGGAATGTTCTGATAAATTAACCATTAAGTGTTTGATCTTCTTTCGAAATAAACATAATATGAAATCTGAAAGTGGATAATTAATTAGTCACTTTTCAAAGCCTCACCTCCGAAACGGTGCTTTCAAAGGTCAGTGGAAGGAAAGGAACACTTTAAGCTAATTGCCATATATATTGCATAAGATTGTACTGATATGAAACATTATATTGATCATTGGTCCAACAACAACGGTTTGGTTAATAAAAACCAAACTGTCCTTCACCTCCGTAACTTCTCTCCTCCGTAACGTAAAAATCTAATCCGATATAGATATCGGAACATCTTTGTGTGCATCGAGTGCTATTTGTGCTAGTAATATCAAATCACTAAAGCAAAACATTGGATTTTGTCCTAGCTACAGACTGGGGAAAATCTATCGTTACGGAAGAGATGTTACGGAGGTGATTTAAATTATTACGGAGGCGAGCAATTTTAGAAGTGAGCGTTACTTATTCAGACAATCAGTAGCCCGACGAAGTGTTGTTTGTTGGCTAAAGCTATGAGTTTAACTTCATAAATATACCAATTGGGTTAGCATAGACCGTTGAATGAAACAGACACATGGGCTTACAAATATAAACTCTCCTCCGTAACGAGCATGTTTTACTGTCAAAAACTCAAAAACTATTGAAATGGTGTGTGTAAAAGTTTGGGTCAAATGTGAAAATGTGGAAATAAACCGAAAGAAAACATATTAGTCGAAATTCCATAAGGTTCATTTTTCTACATTTTTGGTTGCATAATTGGGGCATTTTTTCTAGAATCACTGCTCTACGTGTATGAACCACAAAGTATTTTTATTTTATCTATTTATTTCGATGAAATGACATTTTATGTAAAAATCGTGCTGGCTCACACCATACCTTTTGAGTGCACGACAGTTCTAAATATAACTCCCAGAAAAACAGGACAATAATGAATAGACCTCGGCCTGTGAACTTCTCGTTACATTGGTTTATTAATTGATTATCCTATATTACACAAGGTCAACCAATATTCAAAAATCATAAATCATGTTTTTAATTGTGTCAATTAATAAAATTTTCATTAATCAAGTAATTTCTTATTGGCCCAGTTACAGGTCCACGGTCAGCTGTATTGGCCTCCGCCTTCGGCCTCGTGCCAATACAGCAGACCTCAGACCTGTAACTGGGCCAATACGAAATTAATTGGGCCCCGCCAAGCGATTTTGGTACTTATCGCCTATGCGAGCAGCGAATATTCAGGCGAGCCTGCGCATTCGCGCAGTCTCGCCAGAACCTTCGCTGCTCGCTCATACAAGCAGTGAATCAAGAGGAACCTTCAGACGGAAAGCCATATCCCTGGTCCCTCTGTATGGCTGGGCATGCGCAGTTAAAATTTGTCATGACGGAATGCTCGTAGATCCAAATTCGCTTGGCGGGGCTCAATTGATTAATAACATTATAATATAAAGTGGGCTAGCCACTGCACTCAGGAGTTTCTTTAATGAACAGTTCCTTTTACATTACGAAAACACACCCGTGGGACTTATAGAGGATCTTACATGAGTGTTCATGCATTATTGAATTTATTAAACGAGTTGAGGAAAAGGGATAAAATGCGAGGCTTTGCCGAGCATTTTATCCCTTTTCTTCAACGAGTTTAATAAATTGTTGACATAGAGGATCTTACATGAGTGCTCATGTATTATTGAATTTATTAAACGAGTTGAGGAAAAGGGATAAAATGCGAGGCATTGCCGAGCATTTTATCTCTTTTCCTCAACGAGTTTAATAAATTCAATAATACATGAGCACGAATGCAAGATTCCATTTATCATATGACATTTATAAACGCATTTTATTCACGATCGTTTACAAAAATATCAATATTCCGCCATTAGTAGACGCGACGTCGTTAAGGACGTCATACATGTAACGTTACAGGACGTATTTAGCTCATTTGCATATTTAATCCACTAGTGGATTATCGAAAATATTACATGGCGTTAGTAAACACTCTCAGACGCGACGTCATATGATAAAGTGCATTATTTCATGTCTTGAAAAGGTTACTTTTCTTGTGAAAATTTGCGATATTTATGGTCCAATTATGGATTATGGGTATTCGTTTAACTGGGTTTAATTAATATGGTTCTAACGAGTACCTACAACCTATGTCCTGGGGCAGAAATAAGGAAAAAATAATGTCAGAATCAGAATTGTTACTGGTGACACGTCAAAAGACATTCATACACCAGGACCTGTGATGTGGGAAGTTAGTCCCTAGCTCTAACCAAAGAGGTAAATTTAGCTACACAATCATCAGCACCTTCAGCTGTCGAAATAATCGAATCGGGAAGGGAATGTATACCCATGTAGAGCTTAGTTTTCTCTATTTAAAGCGGTGTTTAGAAGGGTGTTCATTATAAGGACTTACTAAAATTATAATGAATTTAGATATGTCCGATATGAGCATGCGCAGTCGCAGAGAGTGATCAGCACCTTACTGTTTGCTGTAGGGAATATTAAAATCTCTTCATTACGCAAACACGCCTATACAAATACATTGGCACATTTATCGTCGAAAAAAATGAAAATTTTAAGATGAAAAATTGTGATATTTTTCTTATTATTGCTCAAAATATGGATTGTTGTGACTCATTAGAACCACCTCATAGAGGCGGTTCTAACGAGTACCCACAATCTATATTTTAGAGCAGAAATAAGAAAAATAAGGTATACCCCCGGAAACCCCAGTTTTGCTATATAAAAATGGGGTTCAAGGGGGTCAAAATTATATAGGCTCGTTTTCGTGATGTGTTTCTCTGTATAAAATTTCAAAACTCTTCCAAAAATATGTAGCTTAGTGGATCTGTTTTGGTCTTCCCGTAAAACAGTTTTTCTCGTGTCGGGCTCATACCAATCTCGAAAACACGCCTTTATAATTTTGACTCCCCCCCTCCCCCCACACACACACACTGAACTCTACTTTTATATAGAAAAAGTGGGTTTACAGGGGTAAACCTTATTTTTCCTATTTCTGCTCTAAAAATATAGATTGTGGGTACTCGTTTGAACCGCCTCGATTAGGCGGTTCTAACGAGTACTCGCAATCTATATTTTGAGCAGAAATAAGAACAATATCACAACTTTTGATCTAAAATTTTTGTTGTGAGGTGGTAAAATTTACAATTTATTTGTATAGGTGTTTTTTTTTTTATGTAATGTGAGTAGGCCTGTTTGTGTCTTGCCTGGTCGTAACCCCCGAAAAGTTTTCCCCATCATGTGAACAAGTCCGTGAAATGAACACCCCCTAAACCCCGCTTTATACAGAGAAAACTGGGGTTTACGGGGTATACATTATTTTTCTTATTTCTGCTCAAATACATAGGTTGTGGGTACTCGTTAGAACCGCCTTATTAAGGCGGTTCTAACGAGCACACAAAAACTATATTTGAAGTATAAATAAGAAAAATATCACAGATTTTCATCAGAAAAGTAGCCAGGAGATTGACAAAGTGCACTATGTCGCACGGGTTTGTTGTCGTAATGCAGTGCCTGGTTCATAAACGAATAGCAAGCATTTGTTCTCTTCCTGCAAATAACCGTTTCTTATGAGGGGAAGGGGGGTATTTTCGCTGGGACATATTTCCCTATAGCCAGTTCTTACTTCCAAAAGAAGTTTTGAATATAGCAAAATAGCTTACAATGCCATAACAGAAATACCCCTCTGTTTAGACTATTGCTTCTAGTTCTCATCTCGAGTCAATTGAATTGAATCAAAGGGGGAGTTCCAAATCTGCCCACGCACAGATTTTCTTGACATTTCAATTGTTGTTTACGTGAGGACTATCAAGACACAAATTCGCTTGGCGGGGCTCACATGTATATACTGCCTACTATATATATAACTTTGTTTCATTTGATAAATTACTATAGGTCTCAGGAGAGCTCCCTAGTTTTTTCAAAACGCAGTGAGACGCGACTGCACTTTTAATTTTGGATTAGTCCGTGTTTTAGGTAAGTCGCCTTCATTTGGGATTTTACATTGGGAGATATAGTTCTGCTGAGATTCGAACTGCATCATGCAAACCACTTGGCCACGACTTCTACATAATGACGTTATAAAACAACGTATTTATAAGTTTAAAATCCTGTGAAAAAAGAAATCCGAAACGTGCTTCCCCTAAAACATGATATAGTCTTTCCACGCTTGAACGTTGAACTCTCAAAGGTCGTTGATAAACTATATAGTTATGGGTATTTGTTTAGTATCGCCTTAAGTACACAGATGGTCTATGCATGCAATCAATGCAACACTTTAAACTTTCTCAGTAGGCCTATTTCTGTGTTCCAATGACACTTCTAAGGATAAGCTTAGAGGGCACAGACATATCATATGAACTTACCCTAACCCTCGTGATCAATTTTACCCCGTGTGTCTCAGGTGTAGCTTACTTTAATATGCCGTTCGCGGGATTAAAAGCAGCCAAAGAGTATTTTATATTATTTTGCAGTTTTCTCCTACCTGAAAAACTAATGTTATTGCTTCAAATAATATAAAATGTCATTTCATGTCTCTTTAGTCAAATCAGATTCTACATTTGTCACTTTCTTGTTTGCCTTGGCACCATGGGAACGCCTTTCCCTGTAGGCACAAAACGTTGACTCAACGTTTAACTAACGTTGAACCAACGTTTTAAACGATGTTTCAAGTTAGTTCAACGTTGAGTGCCTGCTGGGTTTGGCATGTGAAAATACTACCTAGGTACATATCTGACAGGTTTGTACATACAATCTGAAGTATTGTGCTCATTACTCCTCCTTAATTGAAAGAAGAGACCCTATAGTAATTCAACATAAAATAATTTTAGTGCCGAATAGCATTAATTTATACTGTAACATTAACTACCTTGGTACCATGGGAAGCCGGGCTACAGTTATTTTATGGCCATTGGGGGGATAGTCAAAACTATTGTCCCCGATGCGACAAGGACGATCCCATGCACCATTGCCAGAGGCCTACGACTCGAAATAAGTGTAATAATCTTGAAAGGGTCGTAAAATCAAAACCGAAACAAAACAAAAACAAGAGCACCGCATGCGGGTGCAAACGCTCGGCTGCAGTTTCTTTTAGAAAACAAAACTTCTAAGTCGAAAAAGGGGCATAACTGTTCCCAAAATATTTTGAGGGTTACCTCACCTATTGGTATGAGTTCCCCTTTTCATAATGATCAACTAGTCCGAGTTTCAAGTAAATATGTTCAGTAATGACAGAGATATTACAAAATGTCCAAGTTTTTGCACGACGGCAACGCCAGAGCTATGACAATACCTCGTCGTTTTCTTCGAAAACAGCTGAGCTAACTTAGTGATTTATCCTGTGCGGAGTATTGCACGTGTTGTAAATTTGAAATACAAAGGGGGAGTTCCAGCCTATAGTAAATTTCCATAGGGTTCTGCCAACGAACAGATTTCCATGATATTGTGCATAATTAATGCCTGGTAAATGATTGTTCATTACTTAGCTATTTCAGTCTCATATCTGTTTTCATTATAAATCTACAATGTTTTGTTTATTTGCACTTCCGAAAAAAGGGGTACCCTCAAACAAGTGTATATATACATAACAGCTTCTTATGTTTTGGTGTTATTTTGTTCTCAGGCATCTTTGTAGTCATTTGTGATTATTTTGTATTACATTTGCTATTGTTCAGTGGAAGTTCTATAGACCATGTTCAATTTCATATGGGACAGACCCCAGATTTCACAACCATAAAATCTTTTGGAGTATGTTTGACGTTTGATTTCACATTGTTGTAGTTCTTGTCACCCTATCATTTTAATATGAAAATTGCCCATGTATATGTAGATCATTTCGTCAAACTTTCTTGAAAATCTGAGACCGGTAACATACTGCATTTGAACATTGAAAGTAGTGGTCAGATTTTTTAATTTTTTTTTCAAACCATCTGTAGATATGATATAACATTTTCAATCGAGAAATTGCTCACCAATATATATACAGTCGAACTTCAGTGGCTCGAACACCTTTGGGACCTCGAAAATCTGTTCGAGACGGGTAGTTCGAGCCACTGAGATTACTGTAAGGAGGCATAACTAGATACTTTTAGACATCTTTTCGGTGTTCTATAAGGAAAATGTATGGTGTGTGTACTCATTAGAATCGCCTCATCGAGGCGATTCTAATGAGTACACACAGCATACATTTGCGGGATAAAGACTAAAATTTCCTTAATTATCCCCCACTTTTTCTTATGTAGAGGATTTCGCTAGGGGCTCAAGAATGGGTTCGACTCATCCAATTAAACGAGCCATCGGTGTTCGAGCCATCGAAGTTCTACTGTATACACATGAATATATGTATGTTCAAAGCTTGATTGTGTAGTATGAGCTCATTTAATCAGCATTTGTATCAGTTATGGTACCCTGGGGAACACCAAAAACACAATTCATTTTGAGCGCTCATTAACAATTCAATCGGATTTTATTGAAAATATATTTCATTTTTTTAACAGGCGTTTTTGCATTTAATGTAATCCTAAAGCCTGCTGAAGCTTATTATGACTAAGATTGTTGAAATGGCAAGTAAAATGGATGGTTCTATCGCTTGACTCTCTGAACTGATGCAGTCTACTTAAAGAGTTTGAAAAGTCTGATTGTCATACCTGAATGGCACAGCTTGCTTGAATGGCCAAGAGTAATGATGTTTTATAATGGTTGAGCCAGGTATGTCATAATACGACAGACAATATTTTCTTGGCTCACTGTATACACAGATTACTGTAGACAAAATGGAAACACAACTGTGCTGGCTCTTTTGTTACTCTAACAATGCCCCCCCCCCCGCAAATTCTGGACTAAAGCACAGACAAATGTCGCCTGCTGTGTAAGTCAGTGTCAGAAAGTTATATTCTTAAATATGATCTACTTATATTCTTAAATATGATCCAGAAAGCAACTAGTTATTAGGGCCCCGCACTGAAAGTGTGGGTGCCCTATAGTAATCACTCTGTCCGTCCGTCTGTCTGTCTGTCTGTCCGTCTGTCCGTCCACAAATTTTCCTACTCCTCTGATAGCGCTGCCGAGGCCCTAGTCAGTTTCACTGACAGCTCTAGTTTTTTTTAGTAACATGAATTAGTATTATAGAGAAGACCAATCAGTTCAGCTTTCGAACTATTTCAGATGAAGAAAAGAGCAAACGGTATATTTGCTATCAGTATTGTGGAAAAATATAAAGCCAACTGCAGATTTTGGTTCAGAAATATACTAATAGTACAACTAAGAGCTGATTTACGCCATTTGCAAAAACAGGTGAATACAGAGCTAGAAAACTTAACACAGATGACAAATACTGCATACAGATGACAAAAAATGCGAATGGTATTACACCATCTAAATATAATATCAGCTATCAAATGCATTAGTTACAGCAACTTGCCTTCCATCTACAGTAGAACTTCGATGGCTCGAACACCGATGGCTCGTTTACCATGGATGTGTCGAACCCATTCTTGAGCCCCTAGCGAAATCCTCTACATAAGAAATAGTGGGGGATAACTAAGGAGATTTTTGTCTTTTATCTTGCAAGTGTATGCTGTGTGTCCTCATAAGAATCGCCTCGATGAGGCGATTCTAATGAGTACACACAGCAAACATATTCATTATAGAACACCGAAAAGATGTCTAAAAGCATCTCGTTATGCCTCTTGACACTAACCTCAGTGGCTCGAACTACCCCTGTCTCGAACAGATTTTCGAGGTCCAAAAGGTGTTCGGGCCATTGAAGTTCAACTGTATTTCATTTAGGGAAGTGTATACCAAATACCAATTTTACAACTAGTTACAGTGTGACTAGCTCTACATTTATTTTGAAGTCTAAGACATTGTAGCTTACACTTTTGCAGATGTTATAATGAATCAAGAAACAATGCAGAAAATAGTTTTCATGATCTCACAAAACCTTTGGTTGGGGAGCAGAGTGTGGGTCTCCTTGACCAAGTGATGTAAGAAAATATTACCAACACATGGACCGATCAATCATTAGAACAAATGGAAAAATCAGTCTGTCCCTTCACAGTTAGCAATTTATTGGCTGCTGTTTTATTTTAAAGAAGAGAATGACAACAGCAAACATAATTAAAGAAAACAAAATAGGACTATGCAAGTAATTTATTAAGCAGATTCAATACATCATTGCGTATTACTGACATCAAGTATCTTTTTATTGCGGGTTTAAAAATATACAGAAAGACCAAATGAAACAGGGTAAAAAGATCTTTGTCTTATTCCTATTCTGCCATAATGTAAGTTTTTCAGGATTATCGTTTTTGTAAATCTGTCAAAACTAACATTCATCATGAACAGTGCATGAATGCATTTTATTTTTTATCTTTCAAATGTTTGGATTGAACTGGTATACTTTGCTATTGTATGTTCTATTTTTCCTTTTGAAAAGTCAAACTAAAACACCTGACTGTAAACAGTATCTTTTTTATGTGTGTGTTGGGGGTGGGGGGGGGGGGGGGGGGGTGCCGGGTGGGGTGGGGAGGGGGAGAGAAATTTTATTACATAAATGCCTATGCTAAGCTTTGTATGATAATGTGGCACCAAATGGTCATTAAAAACACAATAAAAATACACTTTAAGAAAATCTTGTCCCCTTATATTGCAACTGATTTTAGCACAAAAATAGACCTGAACCCATATCTAGCAATCAAAAACAATGTTACCGGTTTCTGACTTTTCTGAAATTTGTTTGCTATATAGAGGATATATGTGGCCTATTTTATATGCAATATCTTGGGGTGACAAGATCAGTAACACATCTAAGACTTATGATGAAAATCTCATTGTTTATAAATTTTCATGAAAAGTAGAAGAAATTTTGAAAACAAATTTATCAGAAAAATTAAAAGACATAGACACATTTACATTTTTGGTAAGCCCCCGCCCATAGGGGCTTGAAGAAATATATGGGCTGCATGATGCTTCCACGCAGAGCTGAATCCGGCCCGCACACTAGTACTGGTAAACCGCTTAGAGGATCTAAGCCTGTCCAGGAACCGCGGTGCGAGGCAGACCGTCCATGCTAATAAACCCTATTGGTTTCATTGGGCGACAGGGCTTGAGATGTTATTTCATCTCAGTGTCGGGTAAAAGTCCCACAAAATTGGAAGCAACGTCTCAAAAATGACCTTTACAGTGTTGACGGGGACGTTAAACCTCAAATCAAACAAACAAACAAAACATTTTTGGTATTAGATTAATCCTTATAGAGTTCTGTTGCCAATCAAAGCAACAAAATTTGAAAATATTCATACCTATTGATTTAAGACTGAAAAGTTCACAGGTGTGTATGACCTCTACAGGGGACTACCCCAGGGAGCTCTCCTGAGACCTATAGTAATTTATCAAATGAAACAAAGTTATATATATAGCAGGCAGTATATACATGTGAGCCCCGCCAAGCGAATTTGTGTCTTCGAGCATTCCGTCATGGCAAATTTTAACTGCGCATGCCCAGCCATTCAGAGGGGCCAGGGATATGGCTTTCTGTCTGAAGGTTCCTCTTCATTCACGGCTTGTATGAGCGAGCAGCGACGGTTCTGGCGAGACTGCGCGGAAGCGCAGGCTCGCCTGAACCTTCGCTGCTCGCATAAGCGATAAGTACCAAAATCGCTTGACGTGGCCCATGTATAAACATGAAACTCGCAGAATATAAGAATCTTATATGGGTGTGAGGGGTGGATGGAAAAATCCGTCCCAAGGATCACTGCCCGGCATCCCGAGGGACGGTTTTTGCTATCCACCCCTCATCATTTTCTTGCATACCTTCCATTTCTTAGCGCGGATTTTAATGCTGCAGTCACTTCGGTTACCGACGTCCATATTGTGAACAGGAATATTTAGTGACGTCACGTAACATGATGTGACGTCAACCTTAACGACGGCGCATATGAGGTCGTATTCAACCAGTGCATATATCAACAGGGGGAACAACCTACGTCAGAGCAGTGCCGTCATAACCATTCTTAGGTTTGTCGGCGTTTACTACACAAAAGGCATTTGTCACAACAAGTAGGCGCAGTCGGTGCATTAGGTCATAAAAGAATCAAACATACTGAAATCTGTCCAAGAAATATGGCCTTTTGTTTAAATAATTCGACACAAGCTGATTTGGCAATGATGTCGGAACTATCATTGTTTACAGCGCCGAACCAAATCTTGTGGCGAAGCTATAGAAGCATTTTCAATGTTTCTAGGTGGAATTAGCTTACTGGTGGGATGCAAATATTGTTCGTTACCAGCTGAAGTATGTTCTCTGAAGACTCGTTATGTACATATCTAGTTTGAAGCATTTTATTTACCCTATTTACACCAATATGGCCGCTTCTGAAACGGGTACGACATCTCTGCTATGACGTAGGTTGTTACCCCTGTATCAAACACGCGAGAAAATTCGATTTTGTGTAAGAACACCTGGCCCCGAGGTTATAAAACTTCTTTCATGCTCAACTCACTTGGGCATGAAAATTGTCCTGCTCACAAATTTTAAAATAAAATGCCAACATTCTCTGCTATCCGAGAAAGAAAAATTGCTCAGCTGATTAGTGTTTTAATTTTTATAATCACCACAAATTTCATGCTCAGCTGAGTTGAGCATGAAAAAAGTTTTATAACCTCGGGGCCAGGGTTAGAACAGAATTTATACCCCAAGCTAAAACTATGGATTTCCTTATCTGGCGTGCAAGAATGGTTCTTCCATTTTCCATTTTAAGAGAACTGCCTGAGAAAGCCTTACGCCACAAAAGAAAAATCATTGTGTGTTTTAAAAGGGGGGGGGGGGGGGGGGGGATGGAATATATTTCCATGGAAAGAGATATCTCCTACTTTGTTGATGTGAGGATATCAAGAACTTAGGAATTATGCAAGAATCAAAATGCAGCAAAATATATATTACCTCGGTACCATGGAAGTGAGTAGCAGATTACGTTACATATGAGCCAACGCATGACAAAACCTACAGGAAGGCTTGAGCGACCAGCGAAGATTCAGATCAGCCTGCGCATTCGCGCAGTCTGATCAGAGTCTTCGCTGATCGCATGTACCTACTATAGACATATATCTAAGAAAAGTGTCTTGTCATAGTGGATGGGTGCCCAAGTTGATTCGAGTCTCTGCTGGTCGCACCGGTCTTATTGAAGGTTTTGTCATGCGCCGGCTCATATGTTCAGGATCTTACACGAAAGGTCATTTTATGTGACGTTTATAAAACGAGCTTTTGGGGGGTTGGGAGGGGGTTCGTTTCATAAATTTCATATAAAATGACCACGAGTGCAAGATGCCATTTATCATATAACGATTTTAAACCATATTTAAGGAGAATGGGAACACCTGGCAGATTTTTTCCGCCATTTTTCAAAGGGAGACAACTTTCGGGACTTCATGTTGGCTTTTATATAAACCCTATCCGACTGAAAAAGGGGTCTACTCTTAAAGGTCAGGTGCAAATCCTTTCCTTCAAGAGTTGAGACCCTGTTGACAAAGGAGACAAAAATACTTTTATCAGGAGTTGCCTCCCAAATGAAGGTGTTCCCATTCCCCTTAATCAAAGAAGAATTTCAATAGAAAGCAAAGGATTGTAACGGATGACGTCATGGCGTTGCGCTAAGTAACCATGTGTTATTTAACGTGTATCCGGCCTCGGTAGCTCAGTCGGATGCGCGTCTGCCTGGTGATCAGGAGGACGCGGGTTCAATACCTGCCGGGGTCGACAACATTCTTTCGTGGAGATTGATCATGCTTGAAATTGCTGTATAATATAAGCATAGCCAAACGTTTGTAAGTGTAAGTCTGGCAAAAGTATAAGAAATACGTTATATGATAAAAAACAATCTTAAATTCGTGGACATTTCATATATATTACCACTTTTGTGAGATCCTCTATTTTCTTTTTTTTCAGGAGTGAGTGTCCACAAAAGTAGCGGAGATGTACATATTTATGCCAAAACAATTATATCAGATGCTGGTGTTATAAACACATTCAAGCACCTTCTTCCACGGGAAGTTGCTCAAAACACACGTACGACTGCCATCATTACGTAAACACGCCTATACTAACACATTGTAAATTTTACCGCCGAAAAAACGAAATTTTCAGAGGAAAAATTGTGATATTTTTCTTATTTCCGTTCAAAATATAGACTGTGGGTACTCGTTAGAACCGCCTCGCTGAGGCGGTTCTAACGAGTACCCACAGTCTATATTTTAGAGCGGAAATAAGAAAAATAAGGTTTACCCCTGTAAACACCAGTTTTATAAAGTGGGGTTTTGTTTGTTTACACTGAGATGAAATGACATCTCAAGCATGAAACCAATAGGGTTTATAAGCATTTCCCTGGCAGGCTTTGTGACGCGTTGTGACTACATCATCGTGTAGTTTATATTTTCTTGTCCTTTGGGATCATTGATTCCATTGTGGAATTTTGAAAATATTTGAAGATCACTGAGGGGGCCTAATTGGCCGAAACTAGCTAGTCTGGCCCAGAAAACATGTACACTTCATGTTTTCCAGTTCTGTGGTGTATTCCTTGCTTCCAAAGGATAACCATTTTATATAACATATTTGATCCTCTGAGCGGTTTTCCAGTACTCGTGTGCGGTCGGTTTCAGCTCTGTGTGGAAGCATCATGCAGCCCATTTATTTCTTAAAGCCCCAATTGGCGAGGGTCGCACACATACAAGTGCTATCATTACAAAAACACGCCTATTCTAAGTCTAATACAGTGTAAATTTTACCGCCGAAAAAACGAAAATTTTCAGATGAAAAATTGTGATATTTTTCTTATTTCTGCTCAAAATATAGATTGTGGGTACGCGTTAGCCTCAGCGAGGCGGTTCTAACCAGTGCCCACCTTCTATATTTTATAGCGGAAATAAGAAAAATAAGGTTTACCCATGTGAACACCAGTTTTACCATATAAAAGTGGGGTTCAATGGAATCAAAATTATATAGGCGTGCTTTCATGATACATTGATATTACTATTGTCCGCGCCCCCGCCCATCGGGGCTTGAAGAAAAAGATGGGCTGCACGATGCTTCCACGCAGAGCTGGAACTGACTGCACATGAGTATACTATTAAACCGCTTAGAGGATCTAAGCATGTCCAGGCAAAGCGGTGCGAGTCGGACCATCCATGCTTATATACTCTATTGGTTTCATTGGGCGACAGGGCTTGAGGTGTCATTTTATCTCAATGTCCGGTAAAAGTCCCACAAAATTGGAAGAAACGTCTCCACAATGACCTATACAGTGTTGACGGGGACGTTAAACCACAATTCAAACAAACAAACAAACAAACAAATTAACTATTGTCCTGCTGAATACATTTATTATTCCATACCTATTTCCGACTGTCGACCAATCAAATTACTTGATGTAATGCATTCAGTCAAATTCTTAAACAGAATGTCAAAGCGTGCAGATTTTGATTGGGTGGCTTCAGAAACTGTCCGACTTAGACATTATCATATTAACAGGACAAGGGTTAAGACAGCGGTTTATCCTTGTACAGTCGAACTTCAATGGTTCTAACACCTTTGGGACCTCGAAAATCTGATCGAGACAGGGGTAGTTCTAGCCACTGAGGGTTACTGCCAGGAGGAATAACGAGGTACAGTAAAATACCGCTATTAGGACCACCAAAAAAAAAGAGCCTAATTCTGCTTTAAAAAGCTTATTTAGAAAGTTTCAGTTATTCTTTCTTTGTATTTTCTGCAAGCAGTGTCTTCTGGTCAGAGACCATCTTTGGGACTGTTCAAAAGTGGTCTTAAAGACTTTTATTGCACAGTCCCAAAGGTGCTTTTAATATAGGAATTTTACTGTACTTGAGACACCTTTTCGGTGTTCTATAATGAAAATGCATGCTGTGTGTACTCATTAGAATCTCTTCATCGAGGCGATTCTAACGAGTACACACAGCATACATTTGAAAGATAAAAGACTAAAATCTCCTTAAATACCCCCACTATTTCTTATATAGAGGATTTGGTTTAAACAATATTTATTCATTTTAAATAGATAGGCAAGTTACAACAGTACATGTACAAATTGCAATGACAGGATTTGAAAACAAGTGAAACACTTATGTGAATCTTCTCCTGAATCATATATAGAGGATTTCCCTAGGGGCTCAAGAATTGGTTCGACTCAGCCATGGTAAACGAGCTATCGGTGTTCGAGCCATCGGTTTTCGAGCCATCGAAGTTAAACTGTATTTTTATGTTTCTTTGCTGTTTGTTGGCTTACTGTGTGTGTGTGTCTGTTTTTTGTTTTTGTTTTTTTTTTTGGTGGGGGTGGGGGTTGGGGTGGGGATGGAGATAGGTTATACACAAGATAAGGATCTTACAGCTGATGTCCACATGACTACCACAGATCTATGAAGTTTAACCGCGTGCAAATAAAAAACAAAAAAAAAACATACAAAAAAAAAAAAGCAAAAAAAAAAAACAAAAAAAAAAAACAGAAGGCATTGAAAATAAGGAGAAAGACCCGCAGGTACCTGAAAGTATTTTCATTGTTGAATTTAGTTTGGATAATTCATATAATATGTCCCGACATGGGTACATTGAGAAACAGTGTACTGTTCGATTAAAGTGCAGGAATTTGAGGATATACGAGTAAGTATCTATTTTAGCAGACACAATCGTCGGCACCCGCCCAATGGGGCTTGAAGAAATAAATGGACTGAATGATGCTTCCATGCAGTGCTGAAACCGGCCGCACACGAGTAGCCTACTGGTAAACCGCTTAGAGGATCTAAGCCTGTCCATGGCAGGCAAAGCGGTGCGAGTCAGACCGTTCATGCTTTTGAACCCTATTGGTTTCGTTGGGTGGCAGGGCTTGAGATGTCATTTCATCTCATTGTCGGGTAAATTCCCACAAAATTGGAAGCAGCGTCTCCAAAATGACCAATACAGTGTTAACGGGGACGTTAAACCTTAAAACAAACAACACAATCGACCGTCCGCTGCTCGCGTTACTTTGATTTATTTTAGCAAACTCGGTGTCAGAATATACCCAGCGGGCAAATGACGTCTAGGCAACGTCATAACGACGTCGATGCAACGTCATGACGTTGCATCGACGGTGATAAGTCGTTTCTTACACATTGTGTGCCCGCTGGAATGGATGTAATTTTCATAGGTAACGGGCACACAACATACCCACAACGTCGAATCAACGTCGTTGTATTAAATAAAAAAAAAAAAAAAAAACGCCAGCCAGCTTGCAAAATCCTAACGTGTTCATTTGATGCAGCGTTGTCTAAGCGTCATGTTCGTGTAGACAGTGATGTTTTCATTTGGCGATGTCTTTTTCTTACATGTACTCAATAGTAGGCACTGCATGCACACACCATTGACTCAACAGTGAATCAACACTGAAACAACGTCAAAGTTGTTCATGGAGTGCTTGCAGGGCTGCTCGTTGAAATCAACGAGATCGAGTATCGAGAGTTTCCTGTGTCGAGTATCCACAGTTCATGTAATGGTGTGGAAGTAGAAAAAAACTAATGTATATCCTTGTATAAACCATAAACTTTGTTTTCGGGTGTTAATTTTTCGTAGATATTATGACCAATCTTGGAAATTGTAATACTATCCCTGCGCCAGTTGGCAAAAATGCTTAGGTTGCAGTTAAATGTTCATTTTCTCCATTCTGTTGATTCAAGAAGGACAGCTGTCAATTTCTAGCAAAAGACAGTCCACTGTACTGGTTAACCGCCTTCTGGCATAGGGTACGTGAGGTTAGGTTACCTTACCGACTGACTTGACTGGCTGGACATGCCATTAACAGTATTGATTGGGCAGTCAGAGTCCAAAACACAAAACAAAACAAAAATAAACTTAAAGGTGCATTATTGAGCTATCTGGAAAAAATGCTTCCAAAAATAAAATACATATAGCCGGTATTTTTCTTTAAAACAATACAAATGAATGCATTTTATGCAAAAATGCGAACAATTATGATGACAGGTAAACAAGTTTGAGAGGGATTCCCTATCTAGGTTTCGCACACTAGTTAGATCTATTTTTAGTTCGTGACCAAAAATAGAATCCCCATATATGGCGTTATGCGACGTTCGTTTTTGGCCTTGTTGGCTTAGGCCATGCCTGAATCGGAAGAAATATGACGCTGAATACCATGCCATAAGTAACGACACTCAGAGACGATACTGTCGCCATGTATGTGAAAAGTGACAGATTTATTTTTAGAACAGAAATTCCGAACACATGTTCAGAGCTAAGGGTAACATGAATGAAAACGACCATTTTCACAAAGTTCTGAAGCCGTAGTTGGCTCCAAAAGTGTACACATGACAAAGGAGTATGCAATGAAGATAAAAACCAGAAAAAAAAAATGAGACCCAGTAGCTCAATAATGCACCTTTAAATGGACACCGTCATCAACTGCGACCTTGTAAGACCTAATCATAAATCGGCCTGCTTAGCTAAACGGCCTAAATTTTAGACATAGAAACAAGAGGTATAAGTCATGAAATAAACAGTTGCTGATCAGCCTGAGAAAGTTGCAGGTTTGTAAATCAGGGGCCAATTGCTCAAAGCCTCGCTAGCTTCACAAGCGCGTTAGCAGTCATATTGTTTAATTTCTAGCAAGTACACTATCTAAAACTGAAGTATTTTTGCTGATAAAATGTGAGCAGCTTTTGCATTTGCAAAAGCTGCTTACATTTTGTCAGCAAAAATATAAGCATATTTGCCATATTAAATGATCAAAGTTTTAACAATATATTTTTTTTTATTTGTTAACTAACGACGTCGTTACTTTTGAACAACTGGCCCCTGGTTTACTGATCACATGGCTTATTTTCCTCTATTTAGTAGGTGTGAAGTGGAAAAATGGATAAACGTACGGTACCCCGCTGACTTATTTCTAATAGCGTAGCTTTTTCATTATCGCCTATATGCGTTAAGTGCCTTTTGTTTTCATGACCTGATCAGTTTTCGTTTTCTTATTTTCAGCTTTACACCGGTTGGTGGAAAAAGTAGGACCTAGTCTTTCGAATATCTCAGTGTTTCTGGGTATGCGGGGTTCACCCAAAGAGCTGGGCTTAAAGGCAAAAAATACATGGCTCTACGCTAGGTATGTTCTTGGTACTTCCATATTTGCCAATGGTATGCCATGACAAACCAAAAATTCTAACACGGCGCGCCTATATAGGCAACGAAAAATAACTGTTTTATTCTACAAAAAATCACGGCAAGGAAGAGCGTGACGAGTGACGTCATTAAAATTGCCAATTTATAACGTCACTAGTCGATTTCCTTGACGTTAGACGGTGTAACGTCATATTCTCGCATCGAAAACGTAGAAAAGGATATAAACGCATGTGTTTCAGTCGATAATTTTAGCGGGATTTCTTCTAACAATGGAGAAAAGTTGTGAGATTTTGAAGGAAACAGCAGCATTATTGCCGATTTTCAGCCTGTCAGAATCGAAATAGATCAGCTCTAGTTTGTGATTTGTTGAGAAATAAATCACAGTTTGTCGGTCAGTTGTAAGTAAACAAATCACGCGCGCTACGCGCACGTGATTTGTCTACTTAGTAACTGACCTCCAAACTGATTTATTACTCAACAATTCACAGTTAGAGCTGATCTATTTCTTAATGATTAACAAGATCTTGTAACAAATACCACTGTAAACCCCACTTTGCATAAAGAAATTAGAGTTTACAGGGATGTACATCATTTCTCCTTTTCTGCTCAAAAAAATAAAATGTAGGTACGCGTTAGAACCGCCTTATTGAGGCGGTTCTAACGAGCACCAACATTCTGTAACTGGAATTATAATTAAATTAAGAAAAATATCGCAAATTTTCACCTGAAAAAAATGCTAGCTCTGGAGATTCGATAGATGCCATTTAATGTTTGATTTGAAGTTTAACGTCCCCGTCAACACTGTGAAGGTCACTTTGGAGGCGTTGCTTCCAATTTTGCGGGACTTTTACCCGACATTGAGATGAAATGACATCTCAAGCCCTGCCACCCAATGAAACCAATAAACCTGGGGTTCCTAACCAAGGACGGTCCGACTCGCACCGCATTGCCTTGGCAGGCTTAGAGTCTCTAAGCGGTTTACCAGTACTCGTGTGCGAGTCGGTTTCAGCTCTGCGTGGAAGCATCATGCAGCCCATCTATTTCTTCAAGCCCCGATGGGCAGATGCCATTTTAGCACACGGATGTATTGCAATGAAGCAGGCAGTGGAGGGTGTTGTATGAGTGGATGTGCAGGATGATCCGAGTCTTCTCTGCGTACAAAAGTTCGAAGACAACATTTGGCTTGTTTTTAAGGGGAATGGGAACACCTGGTAGATATTCCCGCCGTTTTTCAAAGGGAGACAACTTTTGGGAATTCCTGTTCGCTTTTCTATAAGCACTGTCACACTGAAAAAGGGGTCTACTCTTAAAACAAAGAATTTGCTCCTGAGGAGCAAATTCTTTCCTTTAAGAGTTGATCCCTATTGACATGGGAGACAAAAATACTTTTACAGGAGTTGCCTCCCCTGAAGATGTATCCATTCTTCTTAATTTTGCCAGAAATTTATTAAGCATTTATGAAAGATATTACGATTTCACATCTATGTGACAAAGTGCATTCTTTCGTTCCTAAAACATAACAGTTATTTTTTCAATATTTTTCTTTACATATACTCCAAATATAGGTTGCTGGGATCAAAATAAGAAAAACTGGTGTACCCCTGTATAAAGTGGGGTTTATAGTGGTGTTCTTCAAACGAACTTGTTTACACGGTGAAAAGTAAAAAACAGAGTTAAAATGGCTATTTGCAGTCAACTGCAAATTGCCAAAAAAAAAAAAAAAAAAAAAAAAAAAAAACGCCAAACTGGCTAGTTGCAGTCAACTGCAAATAGCCAAAAAAAAACAAACTAAAAGGGCTCGTTGCAGTCATTCTATATATAATTCATGTGCGCCCATCAGGCTAAGCATCCGCGCAGTCTATTCACAGTCTTAGTCACGCTAGATTGGCTATTTGCAGTTTACTCTAGTGGCAATGTTCACTCTATATACAATGAAATGAGCAATTTTAATGAAAGTAGTTCAGGTCGTAGTACCAAAGCGTTAATCCAAAATCATTAATCCATAGACAAATGGCAAATACCAATGTTCAGATCAACAGACATGGACTCCAGAAGAGTGTAAATGAGCAATTTTTATGAAAATGAATAACTTGTATTTTGTGAGCATTTCCTTGCTTATTGTTTTCATGTAATCATATACATGTATGTTTTTATTAATTTATTTTATTTTATTTAATGCACATAGTAAAGATTGACATAAACATGCATGTATACTAGTGCAATCAACAACAACAAAAAAAAAAAAACAAAAAAAAAAAAACAATTTCGCAATGATTTATCTATGCGCATAATAGAAAAACGGAGAAATTTTACTGAACACGTTCAGAAGGCTGTAAAGCTCATAAAGATATATGCAAAGCATTAACAATTGTATGATGAGCACTGCAACGTAATAAGGATACAAAACTATACATACATGCATATGTATATGTATTAAAGTAATATAAACTCCAATTAAGTCAGTGTTCAACAATGAAACCGCGGAGATGTGAAAAGCTTTCAAGAAAAAATATCTTTCAAAAATTATATCTTTGCATACTGCATAGTAAGCTAAAACGGACACGAAAGTTGCATTACATGTAAATTCTACAAGAAGTCTTGTTTCAGAAAGCCTGTATGTCTGACCCTTTATCTCAAAAGCATTTTGATCAACTTGTTATCTCGGATTCTTTTTTGAGGAATACAGTAGAACTTCGATGGCTCGAACACCGATGGCTCGTTTACCATGGATGAGTCGAACACATTCTTGAGTCCCTAGCAAAATCCTCTACATAAGAAATAGTGGGGGATAATTAAGGAGATTTTAGTCTTTTATCTTGCAAATGTATGCTGTGTGTACTCATTAGAATCGCCTCGATGAGGCGATTCTAATGAGTGCACACAGCATACATATTCATTATAGAACACCGAAAGTATCTCGTTATGCCTCACTTCAGTTACCTCAGTGGCTCGAACTATCCCTGTCTCGAACAAATTTTCGAGCTCCCAAAGGTGTTCGAGCCATTGAAGTTCGACTGTAGCTTATTTCGTACGTCCAAAGCCTAAACCGAAAAGAATCGCATATGCAAAACTCAGCATCTTTCTCACTGGGGTGTGTTTCAGTTGTAGAACAACGTTTCACGCAGAGCAGAAACCATGCGCACCTGGTTACTTGTAACGCTTAGAGGGTCTAAGCCTCCCGCAAGCCATTGGTTTCATTGAACGACAGGGTTTGAGGTGTCATTTCATCTCAATGTCGGGTAAAAGTCCCACAGAATTGGACCATATGCCCTATATAGTATTGAGGGGGACCTCAAACCTCAAATCAAACAAATATGAGTATTAGGTTTCCCGCAACGGGTAAATGTACTCGTTTCAACTTAAAAACATCACGAAACCTTTATATAGAGAGAAATGGAGTTTACGGGGGTATACATTATTTTACTAATTTCTGCTCCATGACATAGCTTATGGGTACTCGTTAGAAGAGGTTCTAACGAGCATCTGCGACCTATGCTTGCGAATATCACGGATTTTCATCAGATAACCCTTAAAAAGCACTATCTCGCACGGGTGTGTTAAAGTAATGTAAGCAAGATGCAGCCAACGGGTCCCATGGCATGGTGGATAGGAGCGTTGACTTTAATCTTAAGGTCTCTCACCGCTGTGGTTAGAGCCTGGATGGGGACACCATGTTTGACGTCAAGCTGTGCATGCAAATGAAAGTCAGGTGGTTTTCTACGTGTTCTGATTAAAGATCGGCTCGATATAAGTTAAGTAATTGTAAAGGCCCGTGTTAACCCCCCCCCCTCCCCCCCCCCCCCAAAAAAAAAAAGATGCAGTCAGAAATTCAAATATTTTAAACAGTGTCATCGCTTTATTTCAGACTATTGTAATGTATACCCCTGTAATTCCCAGTTTTAGTGTATAAAAGTGGAGTTTAGGGGGTTCAAATTTATATAGGCGTGCTTTTGTGACATTTCACGGGCCTGTTAAGATGATACCAAACTGAACATGCTACTTCACAAGACATCTTATCGTGCAGTAGATCCACAAAAAACCGTTTTCTGGTGTCACTGACTTTGTGCAAGAATCCTGATGCTACCGTGGCACCATTGTACTTCAAGATGGCGTCCAAGTTGGCAGCCGTTTGAGATGAAAAGTGAACATACAGTCGAACTTCAATGGCTCGAACACCTTTGGGACCATGAAAATCTGTTCGAGACAGGGGTAGTTCGAGCCACTGAGGGCTAATGCCAGGAGTCATAACGACATACTTTAGGACATCTTTTTCTGTGTTCTATAATGAAATATGTATGCTGTGTGTAATCATTAGAATCGCCTCATCGAGGCGATTCTAATGAGAACACACAGCATACATTTGCAAGATAAAAGACGAAAATATCCTAATTTTTACCCTCCCTATTTCTTATGTACAGAAATTCCCTAGGGACTCAAGAACGGGTTCGACTCAGCCATGGTAAATGAGCCATCGGTGTTCGAGCCATCGAAGTTCTACTGTACATGTTTTTACCAACTAGATGTGTTTTAACCCATTCGTACCTGGAAACTGATCAGGCGGCGTCCGATCAGAGTTTACCCGGGTCTTTACAGGATTTGTCGTCATAAACAGAATAAAATAAAAGGAAGAAAAAATGGTCCTGGCACCCCCACCCCCCTTATTGACACATGGACTTGTCCAGCACATAACAATGGAAGATTCCACCCGGTATATAATGAGTAAACATTACAATAACACATCCGTGCGACCTTGTGCTTTTTCTCACATCTCCAAATTGGCTACTTTTCTTAAGAAAATCCTTCATATTTTTCTTATTTATACTTCAAATATAGGTTGTGGGTGCTCGTTAGAACCGCCTCAATGAGGCGGTTCTAACGAGTACCCACAACCTAATTCTTGATGCAGAAATAAGAAAAATAATTTATACACTCTTAAACCCCAGTTTTCTCTATATAAAGTGGGGTTTAGTGGGATGTTCATTTCACAGATTTGTTCACGTGATGTGATGGTACATGTGCTTGAATGCTTTTGTTAGTGAGAATTCGGAAGCGGATGTACAGAAGTATCTCAGTTTGACTGTAGAGGAGGCGGCCGAGAGAGAATGTCCTCTTATCTTCATTTCTTTTCCATCTGCCAAAGACCCAAGCTGGGAACAGAAATACCCAGGCAAGTTTCCTACTTATTTTCGCAAAACAACTACATGTATGTAATACAGTAAAATTCCTATATTAAGACCACCATTGGGACTGTTCAAAAGTGGTCTTTAAGACCACTTTTGAACAATCCCAAAGGTAGTCCCTGACCAGGGGACACTGTATGCAGAAAACACAAAGAAGAATAACTGAAACCTACTAAATAAGCTTTTTATAGTGGAATTAGTCTTAATTTTGGGTGGTCTAATAGCGGAATTTTATAGTATATGAGGGGGATGGGGCGGGGCGGGGATACAGGGGCATTAAAGCGTTAATAGAACGGGTTAATCAGTCAAGTGCATCACAGATATGAATATCTAAACAATTTACAAAAAAAATCACACACAAAAAAAAAACAAAAAAAAACGCATCAAGTTTGTCTGTCACAATATACAGTAAAACTAGGCTATTACGATAAGCTAAAATTAAGACAATTTCGTTAACACAGCGCGCCTATATAGGCAATGGAAAATAACTGCGTTTTATTCTACAACAAATCACGACAAGGAAGAGCGTGACGAGAGACGTCATTAAAAATTGCCAATTTATGACGTCACTAGTCGATTTCCTAGACGTTAGACGGTGTAACGTCATTTTCTCGCATCGAAAACGTTAGAAAAGGATATAAATGCATGTGTTACAGTCGATACTTTTACGGGAGTTCTTCTAACAATGGCGAAAAGTTGTGAGATTTTGAAGGAAACAACAGCATTATTGCTCATTTTCAGCCTGTTAGAATCGAAACAGATCAGCTCTAGCTTGTGATTTGTTGAGTAATAAATCACAGTTTGTCGGTCAGTTGTAAGTAGGCAAATCACGCGCGCTAAGCGCTCGGGATTTGATCTACTTTACAACTGCCCTCCAAACTGTGATTTATTACTCAACAAATCACAGTTAGAGCTGATCTATTAATTTCAAGGACTTAAATTATTAGTTCTCCCTTTTTGTCTCGCCTGCTTTAAGCATGGCGCGATATAGGAGTTCATTTTTCCGTCCGTTCGTCCGTTCGCCAAGCCGTCAACATTTGCGATTACGCTAAATTTCACCCTAATGTAAGAGTCCATTTCTCAAGAACTATAAGTGCTTCATTAATGATACTTGGTACAAGCTTGCATCTAGGAATAGCAACTTCAAATCAAGCATCCATATTGGACCTTGGCCTACATTTCATAGTTCACTGACTTTGAAAATTATTGCGACGACCCTAACTTTCACACTAATGTAAGAGTTCATTTCTCAAGAACTATAAGGGCTACATTAATGAGACTTGGTACAAGTTTGCATTTAGAAATAGCAACTTCAATGCAAGCATCCATGTTTCACCTTAACCTACATTTCATGGTTCACTGACTTTATGAATTATTGCGACCACCCTAACTTTCACCCTAATGTAAGAGCCCATTTCTCAAGAACTATAAGAGTTTCATTAATGATACTTGGGACAAACTTGCATCTAGGAATGGAAACTGCAATGCAAGTATCCATATCTCACTTGAACTACATTTCATGATTCACTGACTTTGTGAATTATTGCAATCACGCTGACTTTCACCCTAATGTATATAAGAGCCCATGTTTCAAGAACTATAAGAGTTCCTCTCAAAGAGGTACAAATTGCCAATTTTCGTAAAAAAAATATTAAGGTTGATTGGCTGAGGTACACGGTGATAATACTGCACAGTGAAATTCCTCTATTAAGACCACCTAAAATTAAGACTATATGAGCCCCGCCAAGCGAATTTGGGTCTTCGAGCATTCCGTCATGACAAATGTTAACTGCGCATCCCCAGCCATTCAGAGGGGCCAGGGATATGGCTTTCTGTCTGAAGGTTCCTCTTGATTCACTGCTTGTATGAGCGAGCAGCGAAGGTTCTGGCGAGACTGCGCGGATGCGCAGGCTCGCCTGAACCTTCGCTGCTCGCATAGGCGATAAGTACCCAAAATCGCTTGACGGGGCCCATATAGTTCTGCTTTACAAAGCTTATTTTGAAGGGTACACTTAATCTTTCTTTGTGTTTGCAACCCACTGTGTCCTCTGGTCAGGGACCACCTTTTGGGGCTTACAGACCACTTTTGAACAATCCAAAGGTGGTCTTAATGTAGGAATTTTGCTGTATTTCCTTATGAGATATAGAAGTGGATGCAATGATCAGGAATCAAAGAAAGAAAGCCTTAACAGAAAATTAAAAAAAAACTTATCCTGACATAGTCGAGGGGTATCCCCTGTGTTCCATGCGCGCCTGGTTATCTCAACGACCAGTCGGGTCTGTCGGTCAGTACGTCCGACCATCAGACAGTCAGTTTGTGATATTAAAAAATTTGTTCCTATACAGTAGAACTTCGATGGCTCGAACACAGATGGCTCGTTTACCATGGATGTGTCGAACCTATTCTTGAGCCCCTAGCGAAATCCTCTACATAAGAAATAGTGGAGGATAATTGAGATGATTTTAGTCTTTTATCTTGCAAATGTATGTTGTGTGTACTCATTAATATCGACTCGATGAGGCGATTCTAATGAGTACACACAGCATACATTTTCATTATAGAACACCGAAAAGTTGTCTAAAAGTATCTCGTTATGCCTCCTGACAGTAACCTCAGTTGCTCGAACTACCCCTGTCTCGAACAGATTTTCGAGGTCCCAAAGGTGTGCGAGCCATTGAAGTTCGACTGTATTTGCTTTAAGTAGATATTAAAAGTGGTCGGTTCTAATTTGTTTTTGCAACAAGATTGAATAATACACCATCTGACGGAACCGCCTTTTCAAGATATCATATTACATTTTTCAAGGGTATTTATTACACAGACTTGTAAAACCACTTATAATCTTAACGTGATAAATTAAGATAGTGTAGTGGTGGTTAGACGGGTCTCTTTGGCCTAATGGGTAAGAGCGCTGACTCTCAACCATTTGGCCTCTCCCCGCTGCCCGCTTGGGCCACATGTGAGACGCCTGGTTTTCATCACGTGAACAAGTCCGTGAAATGAAGACCCCCCTAAACCCCACTTTATATAGGGAAAACTGGGGTTTACGGGGGTAAACATTATTTTTCTTATTTCTGCTCCAAGACATAGGTTGTGGGTACTCGTTAGGACCGCCTCAATGAGGCGGTTCTAACGAGCACCCACAACCTATGTTTGCAGTATAAATAAGAAAAATATCAAGGAAATTATCAAGGATTTTTATCAGAAAAGTAGCCAGTTTGGAGATGTGAAAAATGCACTGTGTCGCACGGGTGTGTTATCGTAATGGCAGCGGAAGTTCATGATTGTGTTTTTTTCTCAATGTGCTCCGGTTTTCGCGAACCTCTGCTTAACTATCGGATCGAAATAAGTGAAATAACCTTGAAAGGGCCGTAAAACTAAATAAAAACGTAATGGCAGTTATGGGCACATACTTCAGCTCAAGACAAGATAAATCTTGCTTGTAGCATGTACAACCGAACTTCGATGATATTACAAATTAAATGAAGATACAAATTGAACAATAAATTAAAAAAAAAACAACAAAAAAAACAAAAAAACAAAAAAAAAAAAAAACGCACAAATTTTCCCTATTTTTTTTTTTTATCTATTAACAGGGAAATCTGTAGCACTGTTAATAACATTCACCCAGAGGTCCTGGTTCGGTGACTGGAAAGACGGTAGAGTCAAGCACAGAGGAGAAACTTATGAAAATCTTAAGATGAAAATTGGACGACAGATGTGGAAACAGGCTGAGAACCTCTTTCCAAAACTGAAAGGGAGGGTTGGTAAATTGATTTCTTGTCCCCAGATAAGGAAATCCGTGGTTTTAGCCAGGGATAGAAATTATGTTCTTACCCTGAGGTTCTTACCCAGGAAATTTACGTAAGTATATAGCGCGCGAGAAATAAAAGGTATAATAAAGTAAAATGAAAATTTTCGGCGGTTTTGTGCAAGACAAAGAATCTTATATCGGGTTCTGTTGTTGATGGACGTTTCCAACCATCGGGATGACCGTGCTAATCGGAACCTCGATTCCGCTCTGAAATGCCCATATACAACAGAACCCCATATCAGATTCCTATATTCCTTTGAACTCAATAGGAGTGAGATGAATAGAATCCATCATTGTTGTTCAGAGGGGACAACCCGATGGTCAAGTGGTCACTTGGGAAACTCGGCGTAACCGCTGGATCCGAGGGTTGAGATATCCTGTCCACACTGGGCAACAGTCGATTGTTTTTTTTTTTTCGCATACAAGAAAAAGAGGAAAACCAAACGTTTTAATACAGTCTAAATATTTTGGTACCAATATGATAAAAAGCGCATATACACACTTGAGGTATTTTTTTTTTTTTAACTAACGGATTTATAGTCGTTTGAACTTCTGAAGCTGACGTCCGTAATGTACAAAAACCTCCTTATCAAGTGATAAATTTGGAACGTCATGACGTCTAAAGTCGTGCCTATATGGGTGCCCATGTGAGACGAATGAGTGCAAACGTGGAACAGATTTCGGAAGGCATTGGTTGGTTGGTTGATTTGAGGTTTAACGTCCCCGTCAACACTGTAAAGGTCATTTTTAAGACGTTGCTTCCAATTTTGTGGGACTTTTACCCGACATTGAGATGAAATGACATCTCAAGCCCTGTCGCCCAATGAAACCAATAGGGTTTATTAGCATGGACGGTCCGCCTCGCACCGCGGTTCCTGGACAGGCTTAGATCCTCTAAGCGGTTTACCAGTACTAGTGTGCGAGGTGGATTTAGCTCTGCGTGGAAGCATCATGCAGCCCTTATATTTCTTCAAGCCCCTATGGGCGGGGGCCGGGAAGGCATTGGTATGTATGAATAGTACAGGAAGAAAATTCAAACCCGAGTGTTAACGAATAAAGTTTGGAACGAGCTCTTGTTTAGCAATGCCGACAAGGAAATTCAACCTGCAGGTTAACAGATAAAGTCGGAAACGAGCTCTAGCTGAGTTTCTAACTTTATCTGTTGATCCGAGGGTTTGGATTTCTTAGTCTCGTTCGGAGAAGCATTACGAAAACACGCCTATACAAATACATTGTAAACTTTACTGCCGAAAAAAACGAAAATTTTAAGATGAAAAATTGTGTTATCTTTCTTATTTCTGCTCAAAATATAGATTATGGTACTCGTTAGAACCGCCTCAATGAGGCGGTTCTAACGACTACCCACAATCTATATTTTAGAGCAGAAATAAGAAAAATAAGGTATACCCCTGCAATGCCCAGTTTTACTATATAAAAGTGGGCTTCGAGAGGGTCAAAATTATATAGGCGTGTTTTCGTGATGATGATTTTTGATTATTTCTTACCTATAGCATTTTTTTCTTCCTGAAAGATATTCTGTGTTTTACGTGGGTGCGCTAAAGTGACGTCATTTATCGCGTGTTAGCTTTATCAGTTACCCCCTTTATATATTGCATTGAAGGCATTGACCTGATAAATATATGCTATCTCAGGACAAGTGAGCTTTATCACGTCAACGTGACATTGCACTTTTTGAATGAGTCGGACAACCGGAAAAATGGCCAAAATGTTATTATTACTAGAAAAATCGAGAGAGAGAAAAAAAATACATTGAAAATTATCAAAAGAAAAATAACGGTCAGATGATAGTAAATATACTGGTCGATTATATTCCGCACCGGAATGTTGGGACGCACTGAGGACAATCGGTAAGTGATCAAAATTGCCAATTTAAAGGGTTAACAAGGGGATAAACTGATAAATAGAATACCAGATCCATGTCATTTGATATCAAGTTTATCAGGCTCAGCTTCGGGAACACATGTAGAAACGCTCGGCAAACCTCGCGATTCTACAACCGTTCCCGAAGCCTTACCTGATAAACTTGATAGCAAAAGACACGAACCTGGTAGTCTCTATGTCTCGGCCAATGGGCGTGGCAGCGCTATAATAGAACATGCTCTGTCTTACGCCTTTCATGTCCGTGAAAACAGTTTAGTAAAATTCCTATATGAAGACCACCTTTAGGACTGTTCAAAAGTAGTCTTTAAGACCACTTTTGAACAGTCCCAGAAGTGGTCTCTGAATAGGAGACACCAGGCGTAGAGTACTCAAAGGAAGAATGACTGTAACCTTCTCAATAAGCTCTTTAAAGAAGATTCAGACTTAATTTTAGGTGGTCTTAATAGCGAAATTCTACTGTATTTTCTAAGGCAACATTGACTTATTTCCAGTGAAAACAAAGAGTGTTGGTGCTCGTTGGAACCATAGTGTGATGATATAGAGGATCTTACATGAGAGTTCATATATTATTGAATTTATTAAACGAGTTGATGAAAAGGGATAAAATGCGAGGCTTTGACAACGAGTTTAATAAATTCAATAATACATGAACACGAATGTAAGATTCTATTTATCATATGACTTTTAAAACGAATTTTATTCACGATTTGTTAACAAAAATGTCAATATTCCGCCATAAGTAAACGCGACGTAATTAAGGACGCTGTGCGTGTAACGTTACGGGGCATATCCAACTAATTTGCATATTTAATCCACTAGTGGATTATCGAATTTATTACATGACGTTATTACATTCTCAGACGCGACGTCATATGATAAATTAATAAAAAATCGTATCCACATTACTTGATTAATGACAATTTTATTAATGACACAGTTAAAAACATGATAATTGATTTTTGACCTCAGCCTAATACCACTTGGCCTCTGGTTAATATTGGTTGACCTGGTGTTAACACGGATGACCTTCGACCAATATAAGATAGTCAATTGCAAAGATATATGACAGAGCAGCTATTTAAAAGTCCAGACTCGCCTCTCTTAAATGTGTATCCATTATGTGTTGATCTGTATATTTCTATTATACAGATGGATTATATCGATGTTGGGACATCACTATCGAACCAGCACTACCTAGGGCAGCCTGAGGGTGAGACATATGGCCTTGACCATAGTAAAGGCTGCCGGTTCCTTCCTGAGACTTCCATGTATCTTAGACCAGAATCTGGTGTTCCCGGGTTATACCTCACCGGTAGGTTTGGATTTCATAAAGTCACTTTAACATTGAAGTCCATATGATAGACAATAAACACTCCTAAACCCCAACTTTATATAAAATACTTAGGTTTACAAGGGCAAACATAGTTTTCCTTTCATTTTTGCTGATAAACATGGATTGTGGTACTTACTTAAGCTGCCTCAATAAGGTAGGGTTTACTTTGTCGTCCTGGGATATGAATGCCATTTGCCATGTTTTGTTTGATTTGAAGCTTAACGTCCCCGTCAACACTGTAAATGTCATTTTGGAGACGTTACTTCCAGTTTTGTGGGACTTTTACCTGACATTGAGATGAAATGACATCTTAAGCCCTGCCGCCGAATGAAACCAATAGGGTTTATAAGCATGGGCGGGCCGACTTGCACCGCATTGTCGAGGCAGGCTTAGATCCTCTAAGCTATTTACCAGTACTCATGTGCAGGTCGGTTTCAGCTCTGCATGGAAGCATCATGGAGCCCTTTTTTCAAGCCCCGATGGGCGGGGGCTATCATTTGACATGTCACCAATGACAACTTGATGCTGTACAAGTCCGATGAGTCGATTTAAATGGATATACACAACCTATATTTGTTTAATCATAGTTGGTCTAAAAGATGCCTCGCGGATCTTACACGAGTGGTCATTTCATCCGAAATTTATGAAACTCGCCAAAAGCTCGTTTCATAAATTTCGGATGAAATGATCTTTTGTGTAAGATCCTGTTGATCATATTACGATTTTAAATCGGATTTTATCATATGACGTCGCGTCTGGGTGTAATAACGCCATGTAATAAATTCGATAATCCACTAGTGGATTAAATATGCAAATTAGTTAGAAACGCCCCGTAACGTTACATGTATAACGTCCTTAATGACGTCGCGTTTTCTAATGACAGAATATTGATATTTTTGTCAACAAATCGTGCATAAAATGCGTTTTAATGTCTTACCGTATGATAAATAGAATCTTGCATTCGTGTTCATGTATTATTAAATTTATTAAACTAGTTGATGAAACTTATGGCGTTTACTTATGGCGAAATATGAAATTTTTGTCATAAAATCGTGAATAAAATGCGTTTTAAAGGTCACATGTTAAAAAGAATCTTTCATTCATGCTCATGTATTATTGAATTTATCAAACCCATTGAGGTAAAGGTAATAAATGCTTGGCGAAGCCTCGCATTTTATCCGTTTTCCTCAACTCTTTTAATAAATTCAATACATGACCGTTCACGTAAGATCCTCTGTTTATTACATGACGTCATCCACTACATAACGGCGACGTCATATGATTTGTAACATTTAATAGCTCGAACTACCTCCATCTCGGACAAATTTTATAGACCCATAGGTGTTCGGGTTAATGAAGTTCGACTAAATACGAGTATTTGACATGTGATATAAGTGTTCACATTTTAGCTCACCTGGGCTGAAGGTTCCAGGGGAGCTTATAGTATAATGGGTCCTCCGTCGTCCGTCCACACTTTTGAGCAGCTATATCTCTGCAGCCTGCAGGCTGATCTCAATCATTTCTCATCTGTAGCATGCCTCTGGTGGGGAATTGATGACATAAACTTTTTTTTCGAAACCGCTCTAAAACTTTGGTTGTTATGGCAACCACAAGGTCCGATAGATTAACTATGGGAAAATGCGCCTTCACTTTTGATCGGATCTTTCTGAAATTTATACCTAAGGTGGCTGGGGATAAAAACTGGAATGAGTACGAAAACCGGCCAAGTCGGCCCATTTATCATAGAGTTACGTCCCTTTGATTGCTGAAAATGCCGATTTTTGACCTTGTCATCACCGTAGCCCCTTCAGTTTTAATCGAATCTTTCTTAAACTTATATGTAAGATGGCTGGGGACAAAACCTCGGAGGAGTTCGAAAACCGGCCAAGTCGGCCCATATTTCATAGAGTTACGCCCCATTGATTGCTGAAAATGTCGATTTTTGACATTGTCATCACCGTAGTCCGTTCACTTTTGATCGGATTTTTCTGAAACTTATATATTAGGTGGCTGGGGATAAAAACTCGGATGAGTTCAAAAACTGGCCAAGTCGGCCCATTTTTCATAGAGTTACGTCCCTTTGATTGCTGAAAATGCCCTTGTCATCACGGTAGACCCTTCAGTTTTGATCGGATCTTTCTGAAACTTATATGTAAGGTGACCGGTAGTCTAGCTCCTAGACCTTGATGTTATATTGACCAATGACCAACCTTCCTGTGTGTTTTTATCAAATATGAAACCTTGTTAGACTTTTATATTGTCTCAGATATCTTCCCATGATAAAACAAGTTGCTATCAGAGAGGGAAAAAGAAGTAAAAAATATAGAAGAATATTACTTATTAACTTTAAAATATGATATCCGACTAGTAGCTAGTCTAGGTGACTGGGGATAAAACCTCGGAAGAGTTTTCATCAGATCTTCTTGAAATTTATATGTTAGTAAGTTAGAGATAAAAGCTCAGACAAGTTTGAAAACTAGCAATGACAGTCAATTAATCATGGCGTTATGTCCCCTGCTTGGCTGAAAATGCTTATTTTCGACTATGTCATCACTGCTGCCCCTTCAGATTTGATCGGATCTTCATGAAACTTACAAACAAGTAAGTCAGGCAGAAAAGCTCGGAGGAGTTTGAAAACTGGTGAGGTTTGCCTATTTATCGTAAAGTTACATCCCTTTGATTGCAGCAGTAAATTGCTTATTTTTGACCTTATCATCACCATAGCCCCTTCAGTTTATATCGGATCATCTTGAAAGTTACATATAAGCAAGTCAGGAATAAAAGCTTGAATGAGTTTGAAAACCAGTGAGGTCAGCCGATTTATCATAGAGTTACATTCTACTTGATTGCAGAAAATGCTTACCATGCCATCACATTGTCCTCTAATAAATCATTCAATAAAGGTTGGCACTTCCTGAAACTGTTCGCTCAGGTGTGCAATACAGGACCATCTAAGATTCTTGGTCCTCTTGTTTTTATAATATCACTATATCTTTTGGTAGGTCAAGACATCCTATCAGCGGGTTTTAGTGGTGCTCTGAGTGCTGGTGTGTTGACAGCAGGGGCCATTTTACACCGAAATCTATTCAATGACTTGTCCAAATTGGCAAAGGAAATGAAGAAGGCGCATGCTGAAAAGAAAGAACAGTGACATTATCACAAGGAACAAGGAACAGTCTGTGTTTCCTGCAGTTTCCTGAAGGACGTTTGAGCAATCTGTTTATGATTTTTTTTTCACTTCACAGTTCATGTCCACGAACTTTAAACCAACAGTGAAATTTTAATAACTCGAACATTAATGAGGCATTTATCTTGGCTAATTTGAATTCTGTCTTAACCCATTTAGTACCGGAAACCCCTAAACGGGTACCCTGGCAAACAGTGCAGGCCCAGATCAGACGCCGCAGAACGCGGCGTCTGATCAGGGTCTACACAGTTTGCAAAAAGCTCAGCCATTTTCCGAGCAAATTTTGAAGAAAACACAGCCCGACATCCCTAAATTTTGAAATGGACCCCAGATATTTATAAAGAGGAAGATTCCATTTGGTACTAAAAGGGTTAATACCCTTGGGAAGTTTCAGTAGCTTCAGAAATCCTCTTATAGAATATTTGAGGAAGGTTTGCGCTACTGTATCTTGAAAAATATCTTGTGTATACTCATTAGATTTAATTTTTGTCGTTATAAATCCAAATGAAAGACAAGTTCACAGAAAATAACATTGTTTTAACAATGGCGATACATTGCGAAAGGCGTTTTGCCAACCACCGGTAAGTCCCGGCGAATAGTATGACTGATTGATGACGTAGTGCTTGTACGTGCCTGTAGTGATGTCAGGTCTAATTTATATTCGTTTTTCTTTCCCTTTGAAGTGTTGGATTGGAGGTGTGAGGTAAATGTATCGATACCTTGGCATTTTACTTATATTTTATTGCCAGTAGCAATTATACTGACCAATAGAATTTTTTTCTGAAAACTGATATATTGTGTCGTATTTATTGTTGATTAGAATGAGTCGAAAACAGTCGAATTAAGTTACGAACTACAGGAACATAAAGAAGTATAGAATGTGTAAAATTCTGGCGCATTTGACATTATTTATAAACGACGTTTCAGAATATTAAAACACTGTAACCAAACACCAAGATTGAACACAATGTATCCCTAATCATCATGCATTAGCAAATATGTAAACATGTAGAGATTTTCGAGACGGTCGGGGAAGAGCGCTAATTATGGCATTTTCCTAATGAAAATTCGGGGTAAATTTTATTTTTATGCTTCATGTTCCACAAACATAGATCCTTTTTGACTGTGAGTAAGCCTTAGTTTGAAGTTATGATTTGAAAATAATTGTTAAAACACAGTGATCTCGACTTGGCCAACGCGCGTTTAGTTTTGCGTTGACGTTCTTTATTACGTGTTCTTGGCTACTCCGCCAGTTTTCAAAGTGAGACAACTATCGCTTTTCTATAAACTCTGTCTCATAGAAAAAGGAGTCTACTATTAAAGGAAAGAACTTGTTCCTCATGAGCAAATTCTTTCTTTTAAGAGTTGACATTTATTAATATATTGATATGACCTGGATGGCTGATGCACGAACTTGTGTCACTCTTGAATTATGATAAGTGCATTTATTATCGCACCATTGTTAAATTTTACAACTGTGATATTTCTGGTTTATGACAACCGTCCCTCGTGGCAAACTATTACTTACGCATTTGTTTTACATGACTTTCAGTTGATTACAAATGCTCATGAGTCTGTTTTCATCAAGTCTTCGAAACCAGCATGACAGCTGATGTGATAGTCCGCCATGTTTGTTTACAACACTTGATGACGTACTGTTGCATTATGGGTCGGTTGCCAAGACAGTTGTAAACAACGTTGGTCTGTCAAAACACAAATTCTGAGTTTCAACGCAGATTTCACCGTCGTGTTGGCATATGATTTTGAAGAAATGTAACAGTCATTATATTTAATCATTATCCTACACGCTGATGTCCATGTTTAGTGCAATTCGATTCATCTTGGTCATCTTTTTAGTGATTTTCGGCGAGCACCCTCCTTGCTGGATGACCGGCTAGCGGCTGTTGGTAGGGGAACACGTTCCACACACAGAATTTGTGTGTGAAGCGCGAGCTCCTTGCATCGTTTTGTTGTGTGTCATCAAGCAAGAGAATCTGGGTGATGACGTATTCTGGATGGGTATATAAGGAGAGAGCAAATGATGCTCGAGACTTCTGTCACTTTCGGCCATAGAGAGCAGTCAAGGAATTTACGCTCTGTTGTAGAAACAACAACAACAGCACGTCTTAACCTAATTTCTTGCTTGTTTATTTTTTTGAATAACTGAGAAAGGATACACTAGGTGTAATATGTGTTCCTTTTCCATATTTTGAAAGGAATTTTATTAATTTTAGCTTAAAACTACTATCTATTGTCACTTCACGACGCATCAACGGCTGCTCTTGTTTATATCTATAAAAACCATCTAGGCTACCGCATTCATGTTTTTTTTAGCTCTCAACTGATCACTAGAGAATTTTAACAAAACCTCAGCTTTCTAAAACTAGATCTAGATCTAGAATGAGTCGAAAACAGTCGAATTAAGTTACGAACTACAGGAACATAAAGAAGTATAGAATGTGTAAAATTCTGGCGCATTTGACATTATTTATAAACGACGTTTCAGAATATTAAAACACTGTAACCAAACACCAAGATTGAACACAATGTATCCCTAATCATCATGCATTAGCAAATATGTAAACATGTAGAGATTTTCGAGACGGTCGGGGAAGAGCGCTAATAATGGCATTTTCCTAATGAAAATTCGGGGTAAATTTTATTTTTATGCTTCATGTTCCACAAACATAGATCCTTTTTGACTGTGAGTAAGCCTTAGTTTGAAGTTATGATTTGAAAATAATTGTTAAAACACAGTGATCTCGACTTGGCCAACGCGCGTTTAGTTTTGCGTTGACGTTCTTTATTACGTGTTCTTGGCTACTCCGCCAGTTTTCAAAGTGAGACAACTATCGCTTTTCTATAAACTCTGTCTCATAGAAAAAGGAGTCTACTATTAAAGGAAAGAACTTGTTCCTCATGAGCGAATTCTTTCTTTTAAGAGTTGACATTTATTAATATATTGATATGACCTGGATGGCTGATGCACGAACTTGTGTCACTCTTGAATTATGATAAGTGCATTTATTATCGCACCATTGTTAAATTTTACAACTGTGATATTTCTGGTTTATGACAACCGTCCCTCGTGGCAAACTATTACTTACGCATTTGTTTTACATGACTTTCAGTTGATTACAAATGCTCATGAGTCTGTTTTCATCAAGTCTTCGAAACCAGCATGACAGCTGATGTGATAGTCCGCCATGTTTGTTTACAACACTTGATGACGTACTGTTGCATTATGGGTCGGTTGCCAAGACAGTTGTAAACAACGTTGGTCTGTCAAAACACAAATTCTGAGTTTCAACGCAGATTTCACCGTCGTGTTGGCATATGATTTTGAAGAAATGTAACAGTCATTATATTTAATCATTATCCTACACGCTGATGTCCATGTTTAGTGCAATTCGATTCATCTTGGTCATCTTTTTAGTGATTTTCGGCGAGCACCCTCCTTGCTGGATGACCGGCTAGCGGCTGTTGGTAGGGGAACACGTTCCACACACAGAATTTGTGTGTGAAGCGCGAGCTCCTTGCATTGTTTTGTTGTGTGTCATCAAGCAAGAGAATCTGGGTGATGACGTATTCTGGATGGGTATATAAGGAGAGAGCAAATGATGCTCGAGACTTCTGTCACTTTCGGCCATAGAGAGCAGTCAAGGAATTTACGCTCTGTTGTAGAAACAACAACAACAGCACGTCTTAACCTAATTTTTTGCTTGTTTATTCTTTTGAATAACTGAGAAAGGATACACTAGGTGTAATATGTGTTCCTTTTCCATATTTTGAAAGGAATTTTATTAATTTTAGCTTAAAACTACTATCTATTGTCACTTCACGACGCATCAACGGCTGCTCTTGTTTATATCTATAAAAACCATCTAGGCTTCCGCATTCATGTTTTTTTTAGCTCTCAACTGATCACTAGAGAATTTTAACAGCTTTCTAAAACTAGATCTAGGTTCGTTTAAGTGTGTGTATGTGTGTGCCCATCCTAGCACCGTGGAGGGGATAAATAAAACAAACAACTTATTCAGTTAACCTTTCATCAAAGTGTTTAGTTTCTTTCCTGTTCCCTACACACAAATACAACTAAAGGCAAGTAGCCCTGGTATTTTAAAGTCTAACTTCACAGAAGTCAGCAAGACGACAACATCTTGGTTGATACGTCTTTCTAAGTTGGGAAGTCCCAAGCAGTCAGCAGCAGCCTAGTGTCGTTGACTGCTGGAGCCGAACCAACGATATCATACTGTCTTGTCTTGGGAGGCAAAACTAGCTACCATCAGAAAAGCCATTCTGGTCAAAAGGAGTCTCCTCGGGCCTCAGAACTGTGGCTCGTAACAATATTTTGAAGGAGTTGTCTTCCATGTATATCCAAGTGTATCCAATCCCCTTAAGTGATCCCAATTACAGTTGTCGCTATGATTCACCCTCAGTAGTTCGAATTACCCATATCTCGAACAAATCATGGTCTCATGATCCCAAACATCACGAAAACACTCCTATATAATTTTGATCCCCTTGAACCCCACTATTATATAGTAAAACGAGGGTTTACAGGGGTAACCCTTATTTTTCTTATTTCTACTCTAAAATATAGGTTGTCGGTCTCGTTAGAACCGCCTCCATGAGGCGGCTCTAACGAGTACCCACAATCTATATTTTGAGAATATCCCAATTTTCAATCTTTTTTTTTTGTTTTTGGCGATAAAGGTTACAATGTAATTGAATAGTCGTGTTTTCATAATGAGTATTCAAACTATTCAGGTTCGACTGTATTTTGTCTGGGCTTTGTATGAAGACTATTTTTATGTCCCCAGAATTCGGAGAATGGTGGAAAGGGCATATAGCGTTGCCCCTGTCCGTCCGTTCGTCCGTGCGTCCGAAACTTAAACACGGTCAATAACTTCCTTATTTCTTGATAAATTTTAAAACTAATAGCAGAAATGTTAACCATCATGAGACGACGTGTCACGTGCAAAACCAAGGTCCGTACCTCCAAGGTCAAGGACATACTTAGAGGTCAAAGGTAAAAAAAAGGGTCCGAAACTTAAACGCAGTAAATAACTTTCTTATTTCTGGATGGATTTTGAAATTACTTTGACGATGTGTCACGTGCAAAACCCAGGTCCGCACCCCGTAGGTCAAGGTCATACTTAGAGGTCAAATGTCAAAAATGAGGTCCGAAACTTAATCGCAGTCAATAACTTACTTATTTCTGGATGGATTTTGAAATTACTTTGAAGAAATGTTAACCATCATGAGACGATGTGTCACGTGCAAACCCAGATCCGTACCTCCAAGGTCAAGGTCATACTCAGAGGTCAAAGGTAAAAAAAAAAATGGTCCAAAATTTAAACGCATTCAATAACTTTCTTACCTTTGGATGGATTTTTAAATTACTTGCCGTAAATGTTGGCTATCATGAGACAATCTGCCTCAAACAAAACCAAGGTCCTTACCTCCAAGGTTAAGGGCATACTTAGAGGTCAAATGTGGAAAAGGTCCAAAACTTAAACCCGATCAATAACTTTCTATGGATGAATACGAGCATAGACATATTTTCAGGAGGGGGCATCTGTGTCCTATGGATGCATTTTTAGTCTATATATTTTTTTTCACAGGATGCAAACACAGATTGCATTACGAAAACACGCGTTTACAAAAACATTGTAAATTTTTACAACCAAAAAATGAAAATCTTCAGATGAAAAATTTCGATATTTTTCTATTTTCTGCTCAAAATATAGATTGAGGGTACTCGTGAAAACCGCCTCATCGAGGCGGTTCTAGCGAGTACCCACAATCTATATTTTAGAGCAGAAATAAGAAAAATAAGGTTTATCCCTATAAACCCCAGTTTTACTATATAAAAGTGGGGTTCAAGGGGGTCAGAGTTATATAAGGGTGTTTTCGTCATGTGAAGACTATTTTCTATATTTTTATCACACGATGCAAACAAGGATTGTGAGTGCTCGTTAGGACCGCCTCTTCGAGGCCTTAACAATGTATGCTTTTGGGCGGTAATGAAGAAAATAATGTATTTAAGGGGAATGGGAGCACCTTCAGGGGAGGCAACTCCTTCAAAATTATTTTTGTCTCCCATGTCAATAGGGGTCAACTCTTAAAGGAAAGAATTTGCTTCTGAGGAGCAAATTCTTTCCTTAAAAACTAGACCCCTTTTTAGCCAGACTGAGCCTACAGAAAAGCGAACAGGAAGTCCCGAAAGTTGTTCTCTCTTTGAAAAATGGCGGAACAATGTGCCGGGTGTTCCCATTCCCCTTAAGACAAGAAATAAAATTAGTGCCATTCAATGATGCGTGAACAACATCGGGTCACGAGCATAGTAAGTATGTATAATGTTATTCATTTGATACCATTACGAAAACACGCCTATACAAATACATTGTAAATTTTTAACACAGAAAAATAAAAATTTTCAGATGAAAAGTTTCGATATTTTTCTTATTTCATGCTCAAAATATAGATTGTGGCGGTTCTAACGAGTACCTACAACCTATATTTTAGAGCAGAAATGAGAAAAATGAGGTTTACCATTGTAAACCCCAGTTTTACTATATAAAAGTTGGGTTCGGGGGAGGGGGGGGGGGGTCAGAATTATACAGGCGTGTTTTCTTGATGCTTAGCAGTGAAATCCGCATATCTGAAACAATAATAAAAATAATTTTTTTCATATCACCTTGTTATTTTCACAGTAGCAGCCCCGATTGCCTTTTTCTCGCCAAAGCCTTGTATAAAATTCGTGAAAATTCTGATATTTTCAACACACTCGATGAAATATTTTTGGTAGTCATCTAAAAAAAGTAAATATCCTCTATTTATCATATAACGTCGCGTCTGAGAATGTAATAACCCCATGTAATAAATTCTGTAATCCACTAGTGGATTAAATTATGCAGATTATTTAGATATGCCCTTAACGTTAAATCTACGACGTTCTTAACGATGTCGCGTTTACTTATGGTGGGATGTTGAATTTTTTATTAAAAGATCGTGAATAAAATGCGTTTCAAATGCCATATGATAAATATAATCTTGCATTCGTGTTCATGCATTATTAAATTTATTAAACTCGTTGAGGAAAGGGGATAAAATGCTAGGCAGAGCCCCACATTTTATCCCTTTTCCTCAACTCCCTTAATGAATTCAATTAAGAAATGAGTTTTGTTTTTTCTGCTGTCATGGAAGTATGAACGCAGTGGGTCGCGTGCGAAGTAAATGTAAACTTTGCTAGCAACCCGCTGTCGTTCATACTTTCATGAAAAGCAAAAAAAAAAAAAAATAAGTTTTTTTTTTATATTTGCATTCTTTGTCCCTCAACACTGGGCGTTAAATGCTTATCGGGCAAACTTTTAAAGCTGAAAAACATTCACACGCTGTTTTTCTACAAAGAGTGGAACAGCATTGACGTCACCAAGTCCCATAGGAACCATAGTTTATACTGACGTCACTTGACGTCACTGAAAATCGCTTGACTCGATGCGTTCATGGAAGTATGAACTACATTGTTTTCTATAGGTTTACATTAGACTTTACATCAGAAATGTAAATAATAATACATGAACATTCGTGTAAGACCCTCTGTCTATAGGATTTTTCTGTAATGGTCCTGAGAATGTTAAATACTCGTGAAAATAAAAACTTTTCTTTATAGAGGATCTTACATGAGTGTTCATGTATTATTGAATTTATTTAACGAGTTGAGGAAAAGGGATAAAATGCGAGGCTTTGCCGAGCATTTTGTCTCTTTTTCTCAAAGAGTTAAATAAATTCAATAATACATGAGCACGAATGCAAGATTCTATTTATCATATGACATTTAAAACTCATTTTATTCACGATTGTTTACAAAAATGCCAATTTTCCGCCATTAGTAAACGCGACGCCGTTGAGAACGTCGTACATGTAACGTTACGGGACGTATCTAGCTAATTTGCATATTTAATCCACTAGTGAATTATCGAAAATATTACATGGCGTTATTACACTCTCAGACGCGACGTCATATGATAAAAATAAATTAGAGTTTAAATTGGTTGATTATTACACAGACTCCTTACTGTGCGGCATTGAATGAAGATTTTGGACGTACCAAAACATGTTTTTTCGATGGACCAGTATTTTACAATCAATCAGTCAAAACGCAAAGGGTTGGGCGCCTATAAACCGGTTAAGGGTCAATGGTTGGGCTATGAATGACTGACTGATAGTCTCTCATTTATGGCTGGATCAACACGGTCCCAAGTCCATGGTCACAGTGTGCTCATTCAATGATAACTAACATGTCGACAAACAAACCATTTTATGCCCAGTCGGCATCCAAACCACTGAAAGGGTTGTAGTTATCTTGTACGTGTATAATTATATATACTCGAGTCGTCAGGAAGCACGGTTATACAACATGATGTTGTCGTTTATATATATGCTGTTCTCAAAGTTGTTTTACTACTTAACTGCGTTTTCAGCGTTGCTTCCGAAGTTGATTTGACGTTGAGTGCATGTTGGATATCATCTGCCTGGTATCACTCAGCTCTCCCTTATTGAACACATTCATTTTTGTTTCTAGTGTCCCACAGGGCTCTGTGCTCAGACCCACCTTATTAATTTCCAAACATTACCTTGATGTGTTCCTAACCTTACTGGACCGCAGCACAGCTTATCATGGCTCCCCTAAGAAGGTGTACTTCTATTCAGATGTTATGTACATCTTGAAATGTGCATATTTCAAGAATTTTACCTTTAACTCCATACTAATATACAAAAACTGTATTTGGCTGACAAGTACTTATTTACCTTAAGACCGGACTGACACCACAGCTCACTACGGCTCCTGTAAAAGGGAGTGCTTGTACTTCGCTAACACCATTGCGATACCGGGAGTACTATTGCACGGGTTATTTGCCAACAAAGCCACCCTTTTTTCCTCCAATTTTTATGTAAACAACCTTAGTTATTCCTTGTATTAATCTTCAGTTTATGAGTTATTATACCTTTTTAAATTTGTTTTGCATTTTAGTTACTTTCATTTTATTTACCTATCCATTTCTTCATTAATCTAAGTGCCGAGATGGTCTTTTTAGTTGTGTGTCTCTATCTACTTCCTAGCGTTGTAGATTTTCATTTTCCTAACTTTTTAGTTTATATACAACCAAAAATAAATTAGAGTTTAAAAGGTTGATATACACAGACTCCTTAATGTGCCGTATTGAATGAAGATTTTGGACGTACCAAAAACATGTTGTTTCGATGGACCAGCATTTACAATCAATCAGTCGAAAAGCAACCAACCAACCAACAGACAACCAATCAAACCATCAATAATTTTCTGTACTTTTCAGATAGTCAACCCTTGACCTGCTGAATATTTATATTAGCCACACCCACTACTGATTACCAAGCAATCAGATTACTCGATGCAAATTATTGCAGCAAATTCATGAGCTGAATGACAAACAATGTAGATCCCGATCAGATGGCTTCAGAAGCCATCTAATGTGGATCTTCATTGTTTGGAAAACAAGGCATATCCGGGCTCAGCAGGGCAAGGGTTAACATTCTGAAAAGCTAAGCCACTCATTAGGATCTGCGCCCGTTGCGTCATTGCACAAACTCCTAGGAAATATGAAAATAAATTCGGCTTATGTTTAAAGAATAAGAAATATTTCCATAGTAATTTGCAAATACTTCTTTCATTAGATTAGCAAATCTTGAGGGCAATATTTCCAGTATTTTAAACACAGCGTATAGTTCGAACAATTTGACATGAGACTGACCTATTTGCAAGGAATATATTAGTCAATATTTACATTTCCAGGGTAAAGTCTAATGTAAACCTATAGAAAACAATTGCGTTCATACTTCCATGAACGCATCGAATCACATGATTTTCAGTGACGTTAAGTGACGTCATTCTTAACCATTGTTCTCTACGGGCGTTGATGACGTCAACGCTGCTCCGCTCTTTGTAGAAAAACAGCGTGTAAATATTTTTCAGCTTTAAAAATTTGCCCTACAAGCATTTTTTCGCCCAGTGATGAGGGGCAAATAATGTAAATATAAAAAAATAAACTTAATTTTTCTGTTTTTCATGAAAGTATGAACGACAATCGGTCGCTAGCAAAGTTTATATGAACCCCTTCGGGGTTCATTTACTTTGCACGCGACCCACTGCGTTCATACTTCCATGAACTGCAGAAAAATAAATTTCATTTCTTAAATATTAATATTCGGCATCTCGTGAATTGCGATCCATTTACCGACCTCTATGTATTGAATAACAATATCGCCATTTTCGGGAGACGGCGAAGATAAATATATGCATTCAGTCGGGTGTTAAATAATGTTAATAGAGTTCACTAGTCTCATGTCAGTTTGTTCGAACTATAGAATAATTTAAGGTATATACTTTTCCAAATGTGCTAAGTATCAACAACCACTTCTTTGCAAACAGTGTAGATCCAGATCAGATGGCTTGTGAAGATCTACACTGTTATTCAGTTTGCGAATGTGCATGGATAAATTTCACCAAGTAATTTGACTGGTTGAAAATAATAACTGGGTGTGGCTAAATTAATTCATTTAGCGGGATAAGGGATAACACAGACTACTACAGATCATGATGCGCCTCGTGAACGAATAATCTCTAACCTAGGAACATAACATACAATGAGTCAGCGCACGACAAAACCTACAATAAGACATGTGCGCCCAGCGAAGACTCAGATCAGCCTGCGCATCCATATTGTCTAACCCGAGACTTCTCTTGTTGCATGAAGGAGCAATGGGCCCTTAGCTATCCTTAGAGCGCACAACGAAGACTCTGATCAGACTGCGCATATGACTTATTGTAGGTTTTGCCATGCTCTGGCTCCAATTATATATATGGATGCTTGCATTATTTCTCCTATCCCCAGATGCTAGTCTGTACCAAGTACCATTTATGAAGCTCTTAAAGTTCTTGAGAAATGAACTTGACTTTTTGGGTGAAAGCTAGGGTTGTCGCAAATGTTTACAGATTGACAAACTGGCGAGCTGGCGGAAAATCGGACGCCTATATCGCGCCATGCTAATAGCAGGCCCGACAATAATCGGAACGAACTTGTAATAGCCTGCACGATCTTGTCTATGTTTCTTTTCATTTTCTAACCTTTGTTTAAATAGTCTGTCTGTTTCTTCCACCCAACCATCCATCCATCCATCCATCCATCCATCCATCTCTATCTCTACAATAATTCTCTCCCCTCTGTGGGTTTGAACCATGATCTACACAGTTATTCAGTTTGCGAATTTCCCGGAATAAATTACATCAAGTCACTTGATTGGTTGAAAATAAGAACTGGGTGTGGCTAAATTAATTCATTTAGCAGAACTTTAATATATACTTTCAGTAGACTTCCCACTGACTCCGAATCTCTTCCTTTTTCTTTCGAGAGGTTATCGCTGGAGCATAGAACACTTCGCAACATTTTGAACGGTGTGGAGAAGATGGCAGACGACACGTCCAGGGTGGCGAGTTTAAGAACCTAACAAGTATTCTGTCAAATGCTATGTCGTGCCTGTGGGGGCTCAGAGTCAAAAAGCCATGAAATTTTGGTCAAGGTCAAACATTTGTTATTGTTATTTTGTTTGATACTGTAATGGAACTGAGGGCGAGGGTTGAAATTTCATAAACTCCGGAGTTGAAGCCCCCCCCCCACCCCCCCCCCCCCCCAAGTAGTTTTACTACTGACCGTCCTAAGGCGGTCGTTCTTTGGCAGTGTCTTATTTGTTATTTGGCTTTGTTTCGTTGGTTCATGTTTCGTCTGTTTTTGTGTGTGCCTCCGTGTCACTTTCTACAGGTGACTTGAGACGGCTGCGTTCTTAGATTGTGGCTTTTCCTGAGTGACACCTTTTCTTACTAATATGGATGCTTGTATGCAAGCTTGTACCAAGTGTCATTGACAAAGTTTTTACAGTTCTTGAGAAATGGACTCGATCATTAGGGTGGACACTATGGTTGACACAATAAATCAGTGAACCATGAACTGTAGGTCAATGTCAAATATGGATAAGTGCATTATAATTGCCATCGCTAGATACAAGCTTCTACCAAAGCTCTTATAGTTCTTGAGAAAGTAACTTGAATAGTAGGGTGAACGCTAGGTTTGACACATTAGTTTACAAAGGCAGTAAATCACGAAAAGTGGGTCAAGGTCAAATATGGATGCTTGCATTATTGTTGCCATCCCCAGATGTAAGTTTGTACCAAGTATTATTAATACAGCTATTACGCTTTTTGAGAAATGAACACAAATAGTGGGGCGAACGTTAGGTTTGACGCAGTAGTACTCAAAGTCAGTGAACCGTGAAAAGTAGGTCAAGGTCAAAATAAGGATGCTTGCATTATTGTTGCTATTCCCAGATGCAAGTTTGTACCAAGTATCATTAATGAAGCTCTTAGAGTTCTTGAGGTAGATCTTTTGCCATTTGGGTGAAAGGTAGGGTTGTCGCAAATGTTGGCGGATTTACAAACGGACGAACGGACGGACAAACGAATTGAAAGACGGACGGACGTACGGACGGAAAATTAGACACCTATATCGCGCCATGCTTATAACACGCGCAACAATAACCGGAACGTACTTGCAATAACCGGAACTGTTCTTTGTCTCTGTTTTTTTTTTTTTTTTTTTTTTTCATTTTTCTTATCTTTATTTAAATAGTTTGTTTCTTTCAAAGTGCAACTACTATCGATTTATCGATCAATCTACCCGTCCACCCATCCATCCATCCATCCATCCAGCTATCTCCCTCTCTCTTTCTCTCTCTCTCTCTCTCTCTCTCTCTCTCTCTCTCTCTCTTGCTTAATTGTTAAGAACCACAAACAATAGTTCTCTCCCCGCTGTATAGTCCGGGGTACAACCGTGCCACAATGTCGTCTCGTAGTACTCAGCGTATAACAGCAAAAAATTGATTTCTTTTTATTGGTATGACTACTAGTCTGCTTGATACACTTTGCTATGTTGCCAATTCTGAAAACAGGGTAAAAGGACGCAAGGGCGAGAATAAGACAAGTCCCTGACTCAGATCATTTTATGTGACTCCCCCATGTTCGTCGAATAAGCAGAACTTATAAGTAGTGAAAATAAAAACGTTATGTTTCTAGAACGTATGACATGTTGTCTGATCGATGGCATGCGATACAATTTCTTCTTTTTCATTAAAAACATAGATTCTTGTATTTGTTTGTAGATATACCCATTTTAGAGGCCATAGGTAGTGCCTCGACTAGTAGGACTATAAGTCACCCGTAAAAGGTGCCAGCCAAACCGTTTCATTTTCTTAGGATGTCTAAGCCTTCCCAGCGACAGCAGGCTGTACTATAATCTGGCCTGGATCGCAAACCCAATTTCAATTCAATAGACACCGAGTTCTGAAACCGAGTCCGATGCTAACGCATAGGTAAAGTTAAGATCATAGAAATCAACAGCATGGATGTCCCAGAGTGATAATGGCGTCTGAACGGAGATAGAAAGCTATTTCTTCTGGCACTATAAATGGTATAATGACATTTTAGCTATTTTATCTTTTAAAGCTCTGTAACATATGTTCTAAAATGATTTTAAGCAATTTTATTTATTTTTTTATTATTATCTTTCTTAAATATTTTTGTGGATAATTTATCAACACATATACATTTATGAAATTAGACATGAAACAACAATATTATATGAGACAAGGACATTCTGTAATATATACCTCCAACTGCAGTTTTAAACTAACGAATTAAGGTATCATGTATAATGCCATACAGATTTCATAAGTAATGAAATATTATATTAAGTTAAACGTTCATGAATGAGATAACTGCAAATGGAACTAGGATTGCGCAGTCGATGGCAGCATACCGTTCGATTTGATATCTTAAACGACCATTTTCTGAAAACTTGGATTTTTGAACCCGGGCCCCGCCCCTGTAATTGGATCGAAATTCCGAAAGTGTCCTGCACTCCCCAGACCAAAGATCTATCAGTTCCCGAGGATTCAAGTTTCTATCTCTAACGGTATAGGAAGCTTTATCCGGTAATCGTTATGGAGGGGGTATGCTTTGCCTCCGGTGACCTTCATATTAACTCAAGGGGCCAAATTTTGATTTCAATGTATTCTACTCATCATGTCGTTATATTTTATATATTACGCGACCATCTTTTGAAAACTTTGATTTTGAGCCCCCGGGCCCCCTCCCCCTGGCTCCATCCCGAGGGGGAAAACAAAATTCCGAAAGTGTCATGCACTCCCAAGACCAACGATCTATTAGTTTCCAAGGTTTCGTGTTTCTATCTCTAACGGTCTAGAATATAAGAATTGTATATGGGTGAGAGGGGAGGATGGAAAAATCCGTCCCGAGGGTCACTGTCCGGCATCATGAGGCTTGCCTCATGCCAGACAGTGATCCCGAGGGACGGACTTTTTTGTCCACCCTCACACCCATATTGGACTCTTTTTCTTGCACACCTCTCATATCTAAGCGCGGATTTTTAATGCTGCAGTCACTTCGGTTACCGACGTCCGCCATATTGTAATGACACTGCAGGAATGTTTAGTGACGCCCCGTAACGTGATGTGACGCCAACCTTAACGACGGAGCATACGTGGTCGTAATCAAATAGTGCATTTATCAAACAGCGATTATATTCGATTTTGGGTCAGCACACAAGGGTCAGAGCATAAATTTCTATCCCAGGTTAAATCACGGATTTCCTTGTCTGGTGTGCAAGAAGGAGTTATCCGGTGATCGTTATGGAGGGGGTATGCTGTTTGTTTTACCTCTGGTGACCTCCACATTGACCCGATGGTTCAAATTTTGATTGCCATGTATTCTACACATCATGCCATTCGATTTCATATGTTACGCGACCATGTTCTGAAACCTTTGATTATTGACTGCTGCGGCCCCGCCCCCTGACCCCGCCCCTCGGGATGGTAACAAATTTACGAAAGTGTCCTGCACTCCTCAGACTAAAGACTTATCAGTTCCCAAGGTTTCAAGTTTCTATCTCTAACGGTCTAGGAGGAGTTGTCCGGATAGATGGACGGGCGGACGGACGTACGGACGGCGAAGACGATTACAATATCCCCACTTTTTCTTCAAAAAACGTTGGGATAATTAAATATGTTTTACACAAATTTTGGTCTTAAAATAAATATTATAATCCTTGCACGACAAATTAATGCAATCGCTTAAGAAAGCTACGATGGTATTATTTGAAGCAATTTTTTGTTTCTTTTAATAAATCAAAACATGGTTTAGAAAAATTACGTTTTTGTGCTTTCATGGTGATAATTTTGAAAAAAAAAACAACAACAAAAAAAACATACGTATTCATTTTTTTATCATAAGAATCATTTGGGCCCCGTCAAGCGATTTTGGTACTTATCGCCTATGCGAGCAGCGAAGGTCATACAAGCAGTGAATCAAGAAGAACCGTCCGACAGAAAGCCATATCCCTGGTCCCTCTGAATGGCTGGGCATGCGCAGTTAAAATTTGTCATGACAGAATGCTCGAAGAAACAAATTCGCTTGACGGGGCTCATTTTATTTTAATTTTTTGCTTGCAAATGTAACAAATGAAGACGTTTTTCTTGAAAATACCTGTTATACCTTCTGTCCTATTTATTAGCAATACTACCCATTACGACAACACGCCTATACGAATACATTTATCGCCGGTTGAAAATTTAAGGATGGAAAATTATGATATATTTCTTATTTCTGCTCAAAATATAGATTGTGGGTACTCGTTAGAACCGCCTCCTGGAGGCGGTTCTAACGAGTACCCACAATCTATATTTTGAAGCAGAAATAAGAAAAATAAGGTTTACCCCTGTAAACCCAGGTTTTTCTATATAAAAGTGGGGTTCGAGGGGGTCAAGAATTATATAGGCCTGTTTTCGTGATGATATGTTTTTATGATTTTAGGCATTCTGCTTGCCCATAAAATAGGCAGTAATCCCTGAAAAAAATGTGCACTGTTTCCTTAATTAGTAATGAAAACATCGTATTTGATGTCACCCCCATTCATGAAATCGATATAAAACAAAAATACCCTTACAATCCATGACGTTAATAAGCCACCGTAGTTAAATTTATAAATTTTTAATAACTGTTACAGTACCCTCACATAATGCACTTCTTACATGTATTGACATTATTTAATAATATACCCACCGTTTTGAAAAATTTAAGTTGGAACGAAGGTCTTAGATCAGCTACTGCAATTTTGAGATTTGTTACGTCATACTTTGGCAGTGCCCTTGATTCAGTCTTGACAACATGACCATTTATAAACTATAACCTATTATCTATTCATTTTAACCCACAATCTGCTGTTATACGCTGAGTACTACGAAGTCATTTTTAAGTGGCATATACAGATTGGACCCCCGAGCTAGTAGGCTTGATCCACGCTCACTGTGAGATATCAGGTACTTAAAAGTAAAGTCAGGCGGATTTTCTCTAGGTATTCTAATCTTCATCCGTATGGGGCGCCCTTTTACTATTTAATCCGTATTTATAGATATCCATAAATCTAATTATGGATATACATAATTCGATTTATAGATATCTATAAATCAGCCGAATAATGGATATCCATAAATCGAATTATGGATATCCATAAATCGAATTATGGATATCCATAATTCGATTGATGGATATCATTAATTGAGATCGATTTATGGATATCCATAATTCAATTTATGGATATCCATAATTCGAATTATGGATATCCATAATTCTATTTATAGATATCCATTATTCCTCAGATTTATGGATATCCATAATTAGAATTATGGATATCCATAATTCGATTTATGAATATCCATAATTCAGATCGATTTATGGATATCCATAATTCGAATTATGGATATCCATAATTCAATTTATGGATATCCATAATTCGAATTATGGATATCCATAATTCTATTTATGGATATCCATTATTCCTCAGATTTATGGATATCCATAATTAGAATTATGGCTATCCATAATTCGATTTATGAATATCCATAATTCAGATCGATTTATGGATATCCATAGTTCGAATTATGGATATCCATAAACCAATACCAAAGCTTTTGATTTAATGATTTCTCCCTAAGACACGTGATTGTTTTATGATCTTCAAGGTCTTCATCATCGCTGGAAGATGATGGCCAGTCAAAGGGACCTCTCTGCCGTGCAGCCTTGTCAGGCCGTAAGGCTCCCAAAGCAACGGACGCCATGTGTGCAGTTAAATATCGGAACCAGCCGTAAGATCTGGAAATTGAAGCCCTCTGGAATCACCTCTATGAGGACTGCGCACCTAAGGACACTGAAAGTCGGACGCCAGAACAGGCAATCCGTGCATGCTTTCTGGAGAAAAAATACACATGGTCGTTATATATAGTATTAACATATATCCTTCGGGCCCCGCCCATCGGGACTTGGAGAAATAGATGGGCTGCACGATGCTTCCACGCAGAGCTGATACCGACCGCACATGGGTATTGGTAAACCGCTTAGAGGATCTAAGCCTGCCCAGGCAATGCAGTGCGTGTCGGCCTGTCCATGCTTATAAATCCTATTGGTTTCATTGGGCAGCAGGGCTTGAGATGTCATTTCATCTCAATGTCGGGTAAAAGTCTCACAAAATTGGAGGCAACGTCTCCAAAATGACCTTTACAGTTTTGACAGGGACGTGAAACCTCAAATAAAACAAACAAAGGTTTCATTGGGCGACAGGGGTTGAGATGTCCTTTCATCTCAATTTCGGGCAAAAGTCCCACAAAATTGGAAGCAACATCTCCAAAATGACCTATACAGTGCTGACGGGGACGTTAAGCCTAAAAGCAAACAAACAAACAAACAAACAAACAAACAAACAAACAAACAAACAAACAAACAAACATATATATCCATATAATGCCTTACTTGAGGTGTATGGAGTACCAGGCAGATTCAGATATATCTCCTGGCCCCGGCCCATTGGGGCTGGGAGAAATAGATTTGGCTGCATGAGCTGATAGTACTGGTAAATCGTTTAGAAGGTCTTAGCCTGTCCTAACAAAGTCGTGCGAGACAATGGGCGACAGGGATTGAGATGTTTGTTTGTTTGTATTTGAGTTTAAAGGCCCAGTCAACACTAATTTAGGTTATTTTTGGGCCGGTCAATTTACCTGTCCACACTTTTCCTGGGCAGGCATATTCGTAAGCACTTAACCAGTACAGTGCACATTCTTTCGCCAGAAACTGACAACTGCCCTTCTTGAGTCAGCGGAAGGGAGAGAATGACCGTAGAAAAGATTTCGTGATCCATCTCCACGAAAGAATGTTACCGACCCTGGCAGGTATCGAACCCGCGTCCTCCTGATCACCAGTCAGACGCGGATCCAACTGAGCTACGGAGGCCAGCGGGATTGAGATATAATTTCATCTCAATGAAGGCTTAATGGCCAACTTAATTGGAAGCAATGTCTCCAAAATGACCTAAATAGTATTGAAGGGGACGTTAAACCTCAAATCAAACAAAACATCTCTCTCCCACACCATGGGTCACCACTAAGCCTACCCTACATTACCTCCACCTCCATCCCGGCTTTTATTACACATCTTAATCGGAAACCTGACACGAATAGTCAAGTTTTTTTTGTTGTTTTTTTGCAAAGGGAGCAGTCATTATTCATTAGGTTTATTTGCAGAGGAGAATTATGGATATCCATAATTCGATTTATGGATATCCATAAATCAGCCGAATAATGGATATCCATAATTCGAAATAAGGATATTCATAATTCGATTAATGGATATCCATATTTCGATCTAAATTAATGATATCCATAAATCGATTTATGGATATCCATAATTCGATTTATGGATATCCATAATTTGATTTATGGATATCCATCAATCAGCCGAATAATGGATATCCATAATTCGATTTATGGATATCCATAAATCGAATAATGGATATCCATTATTCGATTTATGGATATCATTAATTCAGTTCGACTTATGGATATCCATAATTCGAATTATGGATATCCATAATTCTAATTATGGATACCGATAAATAATTATGGATATCCATAAATAATTGTGGATATCTATAAATACAGATTAAATAGCAAAACGGCGCCCCATACATCCGCCTGTGATTGACAATCTTCAAATAAATGAAGAAAAATCTCTCACTGGTTTCTGAGGTAAAATGAGTAAGAGTACCGTTTCTTAATATTTTAAACATAAGGTCTCTCACTGCTGAGGGATCGTGGACAGCTCGGTCGAAATGTGAGTCGACATATTTTGAAATGGAAGGCCAGGTTCTCCGATTTTGCGTTTTTTTCCTCCAAGTTCTGACGCAAACGAATTCTCCGGTGCATCTCTTTAAGACTGGCACCTATGTTACTGCATGCGCTTTTTTTTTTTTATCTCCGTGTTTGTAATCATCCTGCCCTGGGACCAAGTACAGAGAACCCTCGTTATAACGATAATACCGTAAAAATACTAAAAAATCGAACACTTGGAGGACTTCCTTATTTCTCCGAAAATTTTAACAAATCTGTTTCATAATACAGCAACCAGTCCCAAAAATGCAGGCAGAAGTGCAAACGATGTATCTGGTCTACACTATTTGTTAAGGCCTGTCTGTCGCAATACTTAGGATCATTACGGTATCTGATCGTTATGAAGAATTTGCGGCTATAAAGAATCTAAATATGGAGTAGCATAATAGTTAGTTAATTGTTTACAACAAAAAAAAAAAACAAAAAACAATACAATCTTGTATGAGAATTGTGAAATTAACAAAGATGAAGACTAAAGAGACTTTTACATACATGTATTTGTTTTGTTTAAAGGGACTTTCATTTGAAGAAAAAAAGGTAAAAAAAAAACAAAAAAAAAACTTAAAAATGTAAATGTAGGGACTTGGACAAGTCTACCGTTGGTTAGAGGCGGTTCTAACGAGTACCAACAATCTATACTTTAGAGCAGAAATAAGAAAAATAAGGTTTACCCCTGTAAACCCCAGTTTGACTATATAAAAGTAGGGTTCAAGTGGGTAAAAATTATATAAGCACGTTTACGTGGTGATCGCAATATTGTGCTGTACACACATTTTTTAAATAGGCCAGAAAAGAAAAAATCCAAAATCTTAATAACTTTGGAATGATCTAAGAACTCTAAACGCATTAAATACAGCAAAATCTCAAATTTGTGCTGAAAATATGGGTACCCGTTGCATTGCCACATTGTACGTACTGCATTGTTTTAACAAATACACTACTGTATCCATGCTTAACCAGTTAATGCTTCATTACGAAAACACGCCCATTCAAATATATTGGTAAAATTTTACCACCAAAAAATGAATTTTTTAAAAAAAAAAAAATCCTGATATTTTTCATATTTCTGCTCACAACATAGATTGTGGGTACTCGTTAGAACCGCCTCGGCGAGGCGGTTCTAACGAATACCCACAATCTATGTTGTAGAGCAGAAATAAGGAAAATACTGTATACTCCTCTAAACCCCAGTTTTTCTATATAAAAGTGGGGTTCAAGGGGGTCAAAATTATATTGGCGTGGTTTCGTGATGTCAACTCTAAACGAGTTTGTTCAGCTATCAGTACTTGTCCTGTGGCCAATTGTTCAAAACTTACGACATCGTTAGTTAACGTATCGTTAACATATGAAACTTTGAGCATTTATTATGGCAAATATACTAATATTTTTGCTGAAAAAAGTGAGCAGCTTTTGCAAATGTGAAAGCGCAGCAAGCTGCTCACATTTTTTCAGCAAAAATACCAAACATTTAGATATTGAACTTGGTAGAACAGTTAACAATATGTCCACTAACGAGCGCGTTAAGCTAACGAGGCTTTGAACAACTGGGCACTGGTTTACAAATAGTAATTTATCATGTGACGTTTGTCTGAGAGTGTAATAACGCCATGTAATATTTTCGATAATCCACTAGTGGATTAAATATGCAAATTAGCTAGATAACGTCCCGTAACGTTACATGTTCGACGTCCTTAACGACGTCGCGTTTACTAACGGCGGAATATTGACAAATTTGTAATCAATCGTGAATAAAATGCGTTTCAAATGTAATATATGATAAATAGAATCTTGCATTCGTGCTCATGTATTATTGAATTTATTAAACTCGTCGTGGAAAAGTGATAAAATGCTCGGCAAAGCCTCGCATTTTATCCCTTTTCCTCAACTCGTTTAATAAATTCAATAATGCATGAACACTCATGTAAGATGCTCTATGAACACCCCTGTACACCTCATTTTATATCAAAAGAGAAAACTGGGTTTTCAGGGATATGCATTGCCCTTCTTTTTGCTTTAAGTACTCGTTAAGACCCTAACGAGCACCCACAACTTATGTTTGGAATATAAAAAAAAAGAAAAAGATCACATATTTTCATCAGTAAAAATTTACGTTTTTGAGGTATGAAAGAAAACAACTTATCATATGGCGTCGTTTATAAGCAGTGGATAACGTCGTGCAATAAAAATCTTATGATCACACGTGTATTAACACTTTGGCGGGATTAAGTAACGTCATGACCACGTCCATGTCAACCATGCATTTTTGTGGGGAAAATGTCAAATTTAAAGGCTATAAAATCCAAGTTAAAGTGGTCATATGATAAACAGAATCTTACACTCGTGGTCATTTCATATGAAATTTCTTTGGCCCGTTTCATAAATTTCATATGAAATAACCACTCGTGTAAGATCCTCTATATAGTACCCAGATTTTTATCATCCCGATAATGAATATAACCAGCATGTGCATTATTCACTGGGTCTTCTTTTCAGCGACTGATTGTTCTATGTCCTTTCTCAATGCTGTCAAATCTTTGAATAGGTTTCTGTGCAATATAGCGCTTGCTGTAAGAACACCAGATCTCATGGAACCGCTGAAACCAGCTGTAATTATGTCCTGACCTGAAATATGTTTTAAAATATAGGAAACTTTAAAAGCTCGTACACGGATGGCTCGATTACCATGGCCGGCCCCCGCTTGAAGAAATATATGGGCTGCATGGTGCTTCCACGTAGAGCTGAAAACGGCCCGCACACGAGTCCTGGTGAACCGCTTAGAGGATCTAAGCCTGACCAGGCAAAGCAGTGCGAGTCGGCCCGTCCATGTTAATGAACCCTATTGGTTCATTGGGCGGCAGAGGTTGAGATGTTATTTCATCTCAAAATCGGGTAAAAGTCCCACAAAATTGGAAGCAACGTCTCCAAAATGACCTTTACAGTGTTGACGGGGACGTTAAACCTCAAATCAACCCCCCCCCCCAAAAAAAAAAACAACTCGTATACCATGGCTAACTCGAACCGCCGTAACAAGTCTCAAAATGCCTATATAAATTTGACCCCCTCGAACCCCACTTCTATATAGTAAAACTGGGGTTTACAGTGGCAAACCTTAATTTTCTTATTTCGGCTCTAAAATATAGGTTGTGGGTACTCGTTGAGACGGTTCTAACGTGTACCCACAATCTAAATTTTGAGCAGAAATAAGAAAATTATCACAATTTAGTATCTTAAAATGTTAGTTTTTTTCCATGGATAAGTATATAATGCATTTGTATAGGCGTGTTTTCGTAATGAAGACACGTTGAGGTCTTGCTATAATTCTCACAAAATTTTAACAGTTTAATTTTACATTTTTACGATCTAGCAAGGAGCAGACAGAATGGAAATCAGTGTAGACCTTGGTCAGACTGCTCCTTGTGGACAAGTCTGATCTTCACTGTTAGCTTCGGCCTATTAGTCCCAATACTTAGGATCATAACAGTACCACTTATGTCTCTAGAACGTTCTTCCCATTCTCTTGGGACCAGTTGTTCAAAACTAACGACGTACAGTCGAACTTCAATGGCTCGAACACCTTTGGGACCTCGAAAATCTGTTCGAGACAGGGGTAGTTCGAGCCACTGAGGGTTACTGTCAGGAGGCATAACGAGATACTTTTAGACATCTTTTCGGTATTCTATAATGAAAATGTATGCTAGGTTTAGAATCGCCTCATCGAGGCGATTCTAATGAGTACACACAGCATACATTTGCAAGATAAAAGACTAAAATCTCCTTAATTATCCCCCACTATTTCGTATGTAGAGGATTCCGCTAGGGACTCAAGAATGCGTTCGACACATCCATGGTAAACGAGCCATCGGTGTTCGAGCCATCGAAGTTCTAATGTAGTTAGTTAACGTTTCTTTAAAACTTTGATCATTTAATATGGCAAATATGCTAATATTTTTGCTGAAAAAATGTGAGCAGCTTTGGCGAATGCGAAAGCCGCTCACTTTTTTTCAGCAAAAATACCAAAATTTTGAATAATAAACTTGCTACAACAGTTAACAATATGACCACTAACGAGCTCGTTAAGCTAACGATGCTTTGAACAACTGGCCCCAGATATCTATGTATTAAGGGGAATGGGAACACCTAGCACATTTTCCGCCATTTTTTCAAAGGGAGACAACTTTCGGGACTTCCTGTACGCTTTTCTGTAAGACCTGTCCCACGGAAAAAGGGTCTACTCTTAAAGGAAAGAATTTGCTCCTCTGGAGCAAATTCTTTTCTTTAAGAGTTGACCCCTATTGACATGGGAGACAAAAATACTTTTGCAGGAGTTGTCTCCCCTGAAGGTGTTCCCATTCCCCTTAAGATTAATTTAGTGAGTTTGTTTTGTTTTTTCTTTTTTTTTGGTAGGGAACGTTTTGTGTACTCCTCAGAATTGGCTCATTGAAACGATTCCACCGAGTACACACGTCATTCCTTTATTTTATAGACAATCGAAAGGATATTCTTAAAATGAATGGGAATACCTGGCAGATTTTATTTTGCCATTTTTCAAAGGCAAACAACTTTCCGGACTTCCTGTTCGCTGTCCCATTGAAAATGGGGTATACTCTTAAAGAAAAGAATTTTCCTTTAAGAATTGATGCCAACTGACATGGGAGACAAAAATGCTTTCGAAGGAGTTGCCTCCCCTAAAGGTGTATCCATTGCACTTAAGTCATTCCAATTATACCTTATGATTTATAGCCCCCGACCATCGGGGCTTGAAGAAATAGATGGGCTGCATGATGCTTCCACGCAGAGCTGAAACCGACCCGCACACGAGTACTGGTAAACCGCTTAGAGGATCTAAGCCTGCCCAGGCAATGCAGTGGGAGTCGGATCGTCCATGCTTAAAAACCCTATTAGTTTCAATGGGCGGCAGGGTTTGATATGTCATTTCATCTCACAAAATTAGAAGCAACGTCTCCAAAATGACATTTACAATGTTGACAAGGACGTTAAACCTAAAATCAAACAAACAAAATCTTATGATTTAGCGCTATCATTTACCCACAATTCCTATCTTGAACAAATTTCACGGTCCTAGAGATATTGGCAAGATATCAAAGCTTGACTGTGCAAGTAATGCCATTGTTAATCCTTTTTGAACTGGAAACCCCTAAAGGGGTACCTTGGCAAACAGTGCAGGCCCAAATCAGACGCCGCAGAACGCGGCGTCTGATCAGGGCCTCCACTGTCTGCTAAATGTTGAGTCATTTTCGAAATAAATTTTGATGAAAACACAACCTGACACCCCTAAATTTTGAAATGGACTCCTGCTATATATAAGAAGGAAGATTCCATTTGGTACAAAAAGGGTTAAGAAATATAATTTTTGACTTCATGGTGTCTCTTTCCGTTGAAAACCAATCTGGAATCATTGAAGCCTCATACCTTTCTACTTGACAATATATACATAAGATTTGGTGCTAAGTTATTTAGACAAATTGTGGGAATTCCGACTTACAACAGTGTTCGATTAACCCTTTTTGTACCAAATGGAATCTTCCTTCTTATATATGGCAGGAGTCTATTTCGAAATTTAGGGGTGTTAGGTTGTGTTTTCTTCAAAATTTGTTTGGAAAATGGCTTAACATTTTTGCAAACAGTGTAGGCCCTGATCAGACGCCACGTTCTGTGGCGTCTGATCTGGGCCTGCACGGTTTGCCCTGGTACCCGTTTTGGGGTTTCCGGTACTAAATGGGTTAAAATATGTGAAACTGCTGAGTACGTGAATGTTAGGAGAAAAATAAACTGAATTGAAACACTTGGATACGAAACCCGGGAAGGGACATGATTTTTTTTTTATTTTATAAGTTGTGCGCACAAGATATATCTTAATATCTTGTGCAGACAAGATAATATCTTGTCTGCACAATATAATATGTTGTCCGCACAAGATATTATCTTGTGCGGACAACATATTATCTTGTGCAGACAAGATATTATCTTGTGCGGACAAGATAATATCTTGTGCGGACAAAATAATATCTTGTCCGCACAAGATATTATCTTGTGCGGACAACATATTATATTGTGCAGACAAGATATTATCTTGTCTGCACAAGATATTAAGTTGTGCGAACAAGATATTATCTTGTCCACACAAGATAATAGCTTGTCTGCACAACATAGATCTTGTGCGCACAAGATATTATCTTGTCCGCACAAAATATAATCTTGTCCGCACAACTTCCCAAGATCTATGTTGTGCAAACAAGATAATATGTTGTGCGAACAAGATAATATCTAGTGCGCACAAGATATTATGTTGTGCGAACAAGATCATATCTTGTCTGCACAAGATAATATGTTGTCCGAACAAGATCATATCTTGTCCGCACAAGATAATATCTTGGTCGCACAACATAATAAAAATAAAAAAATCATGTCCCTTCCCGGGTTCCGTCCTTGGATGTTTTTTCGCTTGGATTTCTTTCAAAGATGGCGGCTTCTAATTGAATAATCACTTCGCCGTGGCCATTGATGAGTTCATTCTTACGCTTTCGAAAGAATTCCTAAAATTTTGGTGATAATTTAAATACAGTAGAACTTCGATGGCTCGAACAACGATGGTTCGTTTACCATGGATGAGTCGAACCCATTCTTGAGCCCAAGCGAAATCTTCTACATTAGAAATAGTGGTGGATCATTAAGGAGATTTTAGTCTTTTATCTTGCAAATGTATGCTGTGTGTACTCATTAGAATCGCCTCGATGAGGCGATTCTAATGAGTACACACATCATACATTTTCATTACAGAACACCGAAAATACGTCCAAAAGTATCTCGTTATGACTCCTGGAAGTAATCTGAGTGGCTCGAACATCCCCTGTCTCGAACAAATTGTCATGGTCCCAAAGGGGTTCGAGCCATTGAAGTTCGACTGTATTTCGATGACAAATTGGAAACATAAGGAATATGAAATGTCATTTTTGTGCCTTTTATCGGTGAAATCTAGAAAGCTAAAATTCATTCATATAGTAAGGTTGATATTACAGGTGACACCCAAGTAGATGTCCACAATGGCACTGGGGAGTATTCCATTGAAGCTGAAGGCTTGACAGTCGATTCACATGAAGTATCAGGCCTTAGTTTCTAAAAAGAAAAAAAAAGAGAAAAAAGAGGCCATCGCCTGTTCTTGAACTTTTTAGGCGCTTCACAAATGTTGCTTGCTTAAAAGAGGTATTTTATTTCACCTGTAAGATAGAGTCCCGGTACCCCGGACTGAGGTCTCAAGTACATAGAAACTTCCGGGAGGAACCTCGTTTTGGTATGGTCTAGGCCGTATATCTCTCCCTCTGGCTGTCCCAAGTAGTGTTTGTTCGTCACTGGAGTTCCAACATCAATATAATCTATCTGCAGTATAAAGGGCATGTACAGCAAGTTAACCCTTGACCTGCTGAATATTTCAACATGCCCAATCCCACCACCGAATATCAACCAATCAGATTACTTGATGCAAATTATTGCAACCAATTAATACACATAAACTGAATGGCAAACAATGCAGATCCTGATCAGATGGCTTCTTCAAAAGCCATCTGATCTGGATCTACATTGTTTGAAAGGTAATGCATATCCGGGCTCAGCAGGACAAGGGTTAACATCGTATATAGAGAAATGTGGGGAATACAAGGGTGTATAAGCATGTACATGTAATTTTATGTCCTCAGTAGTATTTCTTGGGCAGGTGGATTCCCATATGTATAAAACCTGGCCAAAGCCCCCGCCCATTGGGGCTTAAAGAAAAAGATGGGCTGCATGATGCTGCCATGCAGAGCTGAAACCGACCCGCACACGAGTACTGGGATCTTAGTTTGCCCAGGCAAAGCGGTGCTTCTAAACTCTATTGTTTTCATTGGGTGGCAGGGCTTGAGATGTCATTTCATCTCAATGTCGGGTAAAAGTCCCACAAAATTGGAAGCAACGTCTCCAAACGGACCTTTAAACCTCAAATCAAACAAACAAATAAAACTTGCCCGCAGTATGAGGAAATTTATATGTATATCAAGTTAATAAATTCATGTAATGAAACATTGAGGCGGTTCTAACGAGTACCCATAATGTATGTCTAGGAACAGAAATTTTTGTTTGTTTGTTTGATTTGAGGTTTAATGTCCCCGTCAACACTGTAAAGGTCATTTTGGAGACGTTACTTTCGAGTTTGTGGTTTTTACCCGGAATTGAGATGAAATGACATCTCAAGCCCTGTTGCCCAATGAAACCAATAGGGTTTATAAGCATGGACGGTCCGACTCGCACCGCTTTACCTGGGCAGGCTTAGATCCTCTAAGCTGTTTACCAGTACTCGTGTGTGGGTCGGTTTCAGCTCTGCGTGGAAGCATCATGCAGCCCATATATTTCTTCAAGCCCGGACGGGCGGGGCCGACCTACGCAGACTAGCAAGAGTCTTGAAAGTTTAGATATGAGCCCCGCCAAGCGAATTTGGGTCTTCGAGCATTCCGTCATGACAAATTTTAACTGCGCATGCCCAGCCATTCAGAGGGGCCAGGGATATAGTTTTCTGTCTGAGGGTTCCTCTTGATTCACTGCTTGTATGAGCGAGCAGCGAAGGTTCTGGCGAGACTGCGCGGATGCGCAGGCTCGCCTGAACCTTCGCTGCTCGCATAGGCGATAAGTACCAAAATCGCTTGACGCGGCCCATAAGACCACAGAGTTATAGTGCTACCCAAGCAACGAACCCAAAGGTTTTTGTTTGTTTGTTTGAGTTGAGGTTTTACGCCCCCGTCAACACTATTAAGGTCATTTTGGAGACGTTGCTTCCGATTTTGTGGGACTTTTACCCGACATTGAGATGAAATGACATCTCAAGCCCTACCGCCCATAGAAACTGCTAAGATTTATGCAGCGGTCCGACTCGCATTACTTTACCTGGACAGGCTTAGACCTAAGCTGTTTACCAGTACTCACGTTCGATCGGTTTCAGCTCTGTGCGGAAGCATCATGCAGCCCAATCTGTTTCTCCAGGCCCTAATTGGCGGGGGCGCACGAACACAAATGTACAGATAAGCCTGTGCAGATCTGCGCAGGCTTATCTGTACATTTGTTGTTCGCAAATATCAGAGCAGATTTTCTCATGACGTGGCTTATATAAGAAATAGCTACTTTGGCAAGTTTGCAGTAAACCTACCTATATTAATCATTGCCCATTCATAAAGAGTCTCTCAAGGCATTTACTGGTCTTACTGCACATGCCACGGTACTGCATACGTACTAACCACAGTACCTTCTTTCTGCTGCTGCTATCTCTCCGCCTAACTGCTGTAAAAACCATCTGAACTATGTATTATCGAAGCATAATGTTTGTATCCTAGATGATCATTGTGTTGTTGTACTTTGTATAACTCTGTCACTTGTGGTACCCACGGAGAGGGCAAATATAGGCCAAGCCTACTCCCAACCCGAGCTATATATGTATATGTATGTATTATGTACTTATGTATGATGACTGATATTTGGAATAAATAAAGAAATAAACATGCCACGGTGCTGCATGCTACCGTGCGTAATGAGAACTTCTAATGATAGGTTTGTCTTATACAAGAATGCATTTAATCTCGACTTCGGATAATAAAAATACGTATATGTACCCTCCCCACGTTTGGCGTGGTGGGAGACGTTGGTGAGGCAGTGTCGTGTACCTTGCGTCACTGAGGCGTCCAACTCATACTGGCTTACAATTGTGCAAGGCCTGCTGTCCTTGCAGCAGGTAAGGGTAGAATGGGTGTTATTTCTTCTGTTTCTATACTTCCGTTCATTTTCCTCTTTCTCCTTTCTCTCACTTTCATCTCCTTTACTATCTCTTCTGTCTCTTTTTCCCTTTCGCTTGAAGACGACACAAATTACCCAAAAAGTGTCGACGTGTCGTTAAGCTCCAAACAATCAACCAGTCCCCACCCCATTTTTAAAAGAATATATTAAGTCTCAACTTCACATCACGAGGACACGCCTATATAATTTTCTACCCCAAGAACCAAACTTGTATTCAGTAAAACTTGGGTTTACAGGGGTAAACCTCATTTTTCGTATTTCTGCTCTGAAATATATATTGTGGGTACTCAATAGAACCGCCTCAATGGGGCGGTTCTAACAAGTACCATCAATCTATATTTTGAACAGAAACATGGAAAATATCACATTTTTCCATCTTAAAATTGTCGTTTTCGGCGGTTAAGTTAACTACATTTGTATAGGTGTGTTTGGTAATGAGGTCAAACAAGATTAGTAACCTACCTTTCCCTTCAGATTTGGAAAGAGTTCTTCCACTTGTGTCCACATCTGTCTCCCTATTTTAAGCTTCAGGTCCTCATACTCTTCCCCTCGCTTCTTCGTTCTATCATCCTTCCACTGACTGAACCATGACCATGGAATTATAGTAATTAGCAGGGCCACAGACTTTCCTGTATTGAACAGTTATAGAGTTATATATGTTCGAACAAATTGAGCTGAGACTGGGGCAGTCTATTACCATAATTTCACACCCGACTGAACGCATGTGTTTATCTTCGTCGTCTCCCGAAGATGGCCATATTGTATTCAATACATAGAGGTCGGTAAATGGGTCGCAATTCACGCAATGCCGAAAATTCACGAGAAGTTTACGAAAGCCGACGTATTTGGCGATAACATTGACTAATTTATTCCTTGCATAAAGATCAGTCTCATGCCAAATTGTTCAAAATATACCTCTTTATCAGTTACCCCCTTTATATATTGCATTGGAAAGCACTGACCTGATAAACATATGCGATCTCAGGACAAGTGAGCTTTATCACGTCAACTTGACATTGCACTTTTATGAATCGTATACTGACCCATTATATTCCGCGCCGGAATGTTGGGACGCAATTGCCGATTTAAAGAGTTTACAAGAGGATAAACCGATAAATAGAATACATGATTCGTATCTTTAGATATCAAGTTTTTCAGGCTCGGCTTCGAGAACGCATGCAGAATTGCTCGACAAGCCTCGCGATTCTACAAGCGTTCTCGAAGCCTTGCCTGATAAACTTGATATGAAAATACACGCACCTGGTATTCTCTATTTAACGACAAAACTCGTTACAAGACAATTTCAATGGCATCAGTCCTAAGCTCAACATTACGACATTACAACACGCCTTTTCAAATGTATTGTAAAGTTTACCACCAAAAAGTGAAAATTTTAAGCTGAAAAAATGTGATTTTTTTTCTTATTTCTGCTCAAAATATAGATTGAGGGTACACGTTAGCACCGCTTCATCGAGGCGGTTCTAACGAGTACCCACAATCAATGTTTTTGAACAGAAATAAGAAAATAATATATACCCCTGCAAACCAAGTTTTGCTATATAACAGTGGGGTTTAAGGGGGTCAAATTTATATAGGTGTGTTTTCGTGATGATATAGGAAGGGCTAACTGGAGATATTCAAAACTATTTTATTTATTACCCTAAGAAACATATGTAGTATACAAAATGAGGGTTCTGGGACAACCCCCCACCCCCACACTGTGGGGCCACCCACCCCCCAGGTCGGCCCCACAGAGTGGGGATGCCGAGGACAAATTTTTTTCATCCCCGCACTGTGGGGCTCACCCACCGGGTCGGCCCCACCGAGAGGGGATGCAATAGAATAAAATATTGATTTGCCTGCCGTATCGCGGGGGAATCCCCTGGAAAACTGTGGGGGCTGTTTTTTTTGTTTTATTATAGCAGACAACTTAGAGAGTCTCCCACCACGCCGCTTTCTTTGCCGGATCATTACAGGGTCACTGATGAGGCTTTATTAGCCGAAACTACGTAGTATGACCCATCTTCTTTCTTATGAATGTTTTCATTGCTCTTAAAGGAACTCATTTTTTGATTTTTATTATACGCACACCAAGAAAAGCAACCCCCTTATTAACTTGTCTTTTGAACGTTTGGGAATCTAAGTAGTAGGAAAATTATGTCGGCTAACGTAGGATTCAGCTCAGAACTGGTGGGGTTTGGCAGGTGTTAGGCCTTCATTGATTGGTGCGAATTTCCAGATTCAGTTAAGTCGGAACTTAAGAACTTCGTAACTTGGGGTGAATTTACCCAGCAAGCATTCTACATAAATCTACAGCGGGCCGTTAGCGGCCCGTCAGGGTAGCTGACGGGCCGCTAACGGCCCGCTGTAGATTTATGTAGAATGCTAGCAGGGTAGTATACTCGATCAAGAGCCATGCGTCCCCTTCGACATATTGGAGAGATTTGCGCTCCTTAACGTGGTGGTCTATATGACTGAGGTGGGGATGTGTCAGAGCTGCCTGCAAGAAGTTGAGCAGCATCTGACGGAGATCTCAAACCACTTGATCTCTGACCTTTCGTATGGGGCTGACGCGCTAACGAGGCCATCGACCTTGTATATGCGCTGCCTTAAGAGTATCGTCCTTCGTAAACAGGGGATCCTACAGGCGACCGTCAATGACAGGTCTGTGCCGCGCCTTATGCGCTTCCATATAAACTACTATAGGAAATTGCACATTCACCTGGAAATGTTTAAGATTAAGCAGTCAGATCTAACGTGAGAGGTCATTGAAGACCTATACATCCTTAAGGATCTGAATGATTTGGGAAAAGCGGAGTCTCCAATGAGCCTATACGAGATCCTTGAAAGAGGGGTGGTTTATGACGTAGTCCATCGACTAAGATGGGGGTGGGGGGGGGTACTGCTGAAAATTTCATAGAATTAGTGGAAATAAAATACATATGGGTTAGGAGAAGTCTCATAGAGATCCACTTCGGGTACGATCTCCTTCACGACGAGAGACCGGATTTCTTCGAAAGGTCCCTGCATAATGTCATGAGGAACATACCAATGCCTTATGACTTTACGGAAATGGCTGCTCGACTGCGACGCATAATTACATTCCATCAGGAATATTATGAGGACCTCTTCGCGTTTGCTTAAAGCCTAGGAGTGATCTTAATTCTGCTGGGAGAGGAATGTAGGACCTACCCAACCAGATGTGGTCCTACATAGTCGGTTGTTTACCGATTCGGTACTAACAAGTACCCAATTCGTCATAAGACACCGGATCAAATGTAACCAGCAAGCTGTGGTCCTACATAGTCGGTTGTAACACATTTCATCCTAAAGACACTGATCAGCCAATTGACCTGTGCCCATTCCGTACTAACCACTCTGTTGTGCCCATTTCATCCTAAAGACAAAACTCATGATCGGGATGAGGCCAGTTTGTATGCCTCGAAGCCTGTCACACCCATTCCCAAGATGATGAAGGCAATCTCGCGGTCTTTCTGGTCGTCACTCGGTTGGTAAAAGTCGTAGAGCTGGGGCTTTAGCCCCAGGTCAGCAAGGCTAACATTTTTCCAGGTGACCTGCGCATAAAGGCGCATCGCGTCATCGACGTCTTTGAAGGTTCTAAAGGCGTGCCCTTCGCGACGAAGTTCCTCAGTGATGATATCAATATGCTCGATCCGTTTCCGAGACCATTCTCCCTGTGCAGCCTGTAACTGTTCGACCGCTTTATCGTGACGCTAGCGTTCTTCGTCCACGCCAGAGCTCTTCAACATGGAGAACAAGAAGTTCGACCCCGAGAACGCCAGAGCGTTCACCAGGGCACCGCCAACGAGCATAGCAATACTTGCCATTACTTCATGATATCAGTAGGTATCAGCCCCTGTTTAATTAGCATGTCTTTGGTTGCCATGGCGAGAGCGACGTCAACTATGGCCATGCCCACATCGCGGGGTATGAAGTCTAGTTTCGGGGGGCTACCCCCATCGCCATCTTGCCAAGCCGGCCGTATCCCACAGCGATGCCACAGAAGACTGCGCTATGGTAACAAGCATTTTACCATCAGTTGCCGGGGTTGTCATTATTGCTACGCAACGGGCTTCACTCCATATAGAAAGGGTCTGGGCCTGACTTTAATTGTGGTTGCTTAGCGTGTGAAACAACAAGCCGCTTGGGCATCGACGCTGTCGATGAGTCAACGGGGGGTGCCACTTGTGGCATTTGTACTGCATGTGTGGCGCGCAAGCGCAGAAGAAACATGAATGTACTGCCCGTAAGACAAGCCCCAATGATCCATGGGGTCCAGTCAGTTAGTCGATGGTTGTGAGCTGCACCACTGCGTGACGGTTCCTTTGAGACCGCTTCCTTTTGGAGGAATACTGACATCAGCTAGCGCTGACTGGTGGACGAAATGAGTCTTTGGCCGCCCGAAGCTGTTCGAGCAGCCGTTCCTGTTTGGCCTTTCTGGCAGCAGCTCCAGCACGCCCGGCCGCCACTTTTTTCGGATCCTTAACCGTATTGTTTCGCAAAGGCTTTGGGGTCGTAACTCTGTTTGCCGGACTCTGTGCTGGCTCTTGGTTCTCCTGTTGCTCCGCAACAATCTGCTCGTTCTCCGACATCGTTTATGTCATAGGTGGTAATAGGTAATTGATGTCCAAATCGACAGTGCTTCACTGTAGTAAGCGCGGCAGTTAGCAGCGCCAAGTACATGCCATAGCGATGGTAGAGCTCGCAGGTAGCACTGCTAATTGCGTGTCCGACAAACGGGTCGCCCTCGAGGTCAGCAATAAGACCGGGTTGGTTTTCGGCCGGTATCGGGAGAAACATAGATGCCAACCCCGCATAAAGCTGGAGCGCTGTAGACCCCAGCGTCTTCGTCATCGCTGCCCCAAAGCCTTGTTTCATAGCGGGCGTAAAGGTTTTCGATTTCGCTATTGTCCAGAGCGTCGATCTGATCAGCGGTGAGGACCTTCCCATGGATCACTAGTCCATACTGCTTGGCTTGGCCTCCCACTGCCAATGCGGCGAGCCTTTCACGGTATTTTTGCACCCGGTCCTCGTGGAGCGGCTCCTAATGGCCGTCTGACGTCGCTGCCGTTCCTTCCGCAGTTAGAGCTTCAGCGTTCTGCCTTTGCTCTGTCGTTCCTATCAGCTCATCGATCAGTTCGTCAGAGTCCATAGCTATTGCTTTGCGATTCATTGCGAGTTGGCGGACCAGTCTAATATAGTGTCAAAAGCGCTGGCAGAAGCGTGCGTGTGTGTTAACACACATCCGAGTAATGTACATATTGCCTAGCAAGAAAGAACAGCAGTACCAGATGCGCGCCAAGCACTGTGATTGGCAGCCCTTCAGTTACTTCGTGCATTACTTAACACCATATAAGCAGCTAGTTGGTCTGTCTTTAATAAAAGCTTAGCATGCTTTGTCTCGGCTAACTGCTGCCTCACCGACGCCCGCTGTTCTCGTGTGGAGATCACGTCATTCTCGCGCAAGCAGTCTTCGAATGAATCACGATCCTTGCAGTGAAACAAACAGACCCAGCGCGTCTGCTCGCGCAAGTCCTTCGGAACGGAGTTGTACCTTTGGGTGAGGACCCAGACGCTCTGGTCGGCGAGGCGGCCCGAGAACGCTTGCTCTGACAGCATGTCTTTCTTTTTCGTCGAATTCTTCGTGGTCGAGCCGTCATCGATGATATATAAGGTAGGCTCGCCCATAAACACCTGGTAAAACGCTCGCAGGTAATCGTGAAGGCGCTCGCCGGGGTCTAGAACGTAGACCTCAGGATCGGTCCAGATCCAGGGGTGCTGATATGTTTTATTATACTTTATGGTGGGGCAGAGGACCACGATGTGTCGAAAGAACTCCCGGTAGGGGCCTTCGAGCAGATCGAGGATAAAAACGGGTTTTCCGCATCCCGTTTGCCCGCATATTGTCGCCGAATGGGCCGTGCGCGGTAGGAGATTTATTAATCGTTCCTCAGGAACATTAGTAGACCGCTGAGACGAACCGGCCATCTTCGATGTTAAGCTGTGCACCCATGATGTTCAATGCGCCAGCAGCCTCGGCTCTTTTCGTTATCTGGATGGTCACACCTTCGCTGGCATTCTCTATCCGCCTGACGGAGCCGTGGAGCCGGTCGTCGTCGCTTGTCCTAAGGTCCTAAGGTCAAGCCACAGCGCGTAATTACTGGTGAGGTATTCTGCAAGGCTGACGTCGGCTAGGGCAAGGTCTTTTTCGACCGTTGCCACTTCAGGGTGTCGCTTGCTACCGGCTGCGAAGAGCTTCATCAAACATCTGGTAAGAGCGAATCCCTTGGCTGAAGAGTTGGTTGGGGATCCCCTCGATGGTGACCTCGACCTTGGCGATTTTCGGGTTATAGAAGACCTCTGTGTCGCGAGCGAAGGGCTGTTGCGCGGCTTCATCCTCAAAGAGCATCAGGATGCCCTTCATGCTGCGGGCGGGCACGTTGAGATTGATATTCCAGAGGGTGTCGCTCTTGTCTTTACCGATTTGGCGGTGCCGCAGTACCCTGTCATACATGATCGAAATGCGGCTTCTGTACTGGTTGTTGATCATTTGGGCCAGCTTTGGCAGGGTGACCATGTCATACTCAAGACAGATGTTTCCAATGTCGAAAGAGGCACCTCTGCCTGTGGCCTGGATCACACGGTTGTAGTCGTTGAACGTGAGCTCATACTCGAGTCGGCCGCCCCGCTCACCCTGGTAGAATGGCATGTGGCTCTCGAGTAGCTCGAAGTCCAGTGGGATGTAGAAATGATTGCCGAAAGCATCGGCGACGGCTTTGGCCGCTAGAACGGACTCATCTTCGTTCCCAGCATTGAATCGGATCCTCATCGTATTTTGGTTTTCCGACGTATCAATGCCTTGGTACTGGCCATTTTTCCTCTCTGAAGCCATCCTCCAGAGATCGCGGTAGCAGTGGTACACATCACTGTCGTCGATGCTGAGGACCTCATTTCCCGAAATTTTAATGACGGTCTTTTTCACGAGGGCGCGGCCTAGGTTCTGAACCAAGGTCCGATTGGCATCTTCGCTGCGCAGCGTGATCGTGAAGGCCAACCTCGCGGTCCTCGCGGTCCCGGGGACGATGACATAATGTTTGCAGAGGTTGGGGAATCGAACCAGAAGCTGCTGGTTCGGGCCGATCGAGCTGGGGTTGTTAGTTATCGACACCGATTGCCTCACCCCTTTCACCCCAAGGGGTTCGCGGAGGCACCGGTAGGGGTCAAGCTTTCGTCCGTACTTACTTGATGACATGGTGTCAGTTTCGTTGACACTCGACAAAGTCTGTTTTAAAGATGCGCGACAACTTTCAAATGCACATACTTGTTTCATAAATATGGCTGGCTATGATTTCGAAAACCCAACGTTTGACCCAGACCCCCGTATGGAGCGACCACTGCCCGTCCAGCAAGATCTAAACACATTCGGGGACAATTTTCAGAATCTGCAGGGCGAGTTGAAACAGGCAGAACTTGAGGCTCAGAAAAAGCGCCTAGTTGACACTTTCTACAAAGAAGTGAACCGTGCCTATGGGTTGCACCCCCAAGGCAGGGTCGACTATAGCCAGTTTGGGATTGATGCCGACGGCAAAACACTCTACTGGACCCCAGGCGACAAAAAGATTCCTTTCCCTGCAACGAGGGGACAATTCCAGTTTCTGGTCGTATCAACACTGGCCACAAGATACGGAGGAGGCGGCATACATGCACTACGAAGTTCACTGGGGTTCCCTGAATTCACATCGAATACGCAGCGTCTAAGTAGCTCCGCTGTGAAAGCGCTCCAGCAGGCAGATAAAGCCCTCCCGAACGGTGCGAACCTTGAAAATATCGAACTTCAGGACCTCCCCGGCATAGCCGATAGCGCGCGCCGCAGCGCAGAAGACGTTGAGACCGCATTGAAGACAATTGATGATCAGCCTATCGACACCAAGGCCAAAAGAGAGCTTGCTGGGCTTGAAAAGGCCATGACTCGAACCCGAGATGAGTTGGCGAACAACCTGGCGAAGCTGTCAAAGGTCGACGAGGGAAAATCCCAAGTTGAAAAAACGCTTGGCCAGTTGAGGCGCTCGACACCCGACTGCGTGAACCCTTCTGATTTATCTAGAATGAAAGTCGTCCACGCCTTTGAAATATCCACATTATGGCGTATGGCATCCTTCGGATGAAAGAAGGGGCCATCGGAGCTGTGATCACTGCGGTCTCGTATTTCCCCGAAGGGGTCATGAAGCTACTAAAATATCCGAGGCCCAGACACCCGTAGTCCAGCTGTTGCCTCCAATCCGTATCAGGTGAAACGGCGAACTCCTCGCAAAGCCGCTTGTATGCCCTGGAGTCATATTGGTTATCGTACCATAAATAGGACTCGTCCCCAGGGAGGGCGACTTTTAGCTCCTCAAGTAGACGCCTCGTCGTATAATAGACATGAAAGCAATACAGGCTTGCAAGAAAGAGCTCCTTCGCTTGGAGATGGTCCTGGAATGAAACAACACATCCGGCGGTTGCGCACCAAACCGAAAGTTCAGCTGGCACTGCCACCAGCTGAAGGGAGCGTTCTGCCAGTTGTCCCACGCCTTGTTTGCTTTAGCCACATGCCCGGTAAGCGGAGGGTTTTGATAATGCTGCCAGGTGTCACACACCTTGCTTTCCTTCTCCTTTTGTTTGTCCGTAAGCGGATGCTTTTGATAATCGAAGATGTTCGGGTACTTGGCAAGGAAGTGACTTCCCTTATCGTCGACCATTATGACCAGGGTGGGCGCCCCAGCCGCTGACTCCTTATATTTGAAATGGCAGCCTACCTGATATTTTGCCGAGCTACTAAACGTAAACGCCTTTATATCCATACCCATTTTGGTGTTGTTCAAGTTAATCATTTTATTATTATGTACATCACACTCACTGACGTTCAAAACGATGTGCCAATCAATCTTGCCAGGACCCTGTCTGCGTGTGAGCGAGAGATTGCTCTCTGCGAGTTGACGTATTATCACTGGTGGTACAACATATGCACGGTGAAAAGGAACAATAAGGTCTCAAATAAAAAGACTGAAAAACCAATACCTGACGGTTATAATAACGTGTGCGAGTTAAACGAAAAGGTGTTTCAGAGGTTGAACGCCGAACTCACTCTAGATGAACCGTCTGGTCTACTGCATTTAACGGTAAAGCCCGGAGAAGTTATAAGAATGAATCGCGAATTAGCTAATATCTTAGGCTTTTCCGACAATACTTTCAAACCCCTTCCCTTCGCGCTGATCAATAACAATGGCCATTACTTGGAAGGAGGCCACACCAAGACGTTCACTGCAAATGAGCCACACAAGCTGGCCGTCCATCGTGAGGTCTTCTTTCATCTTGCTGAATTAAGTACTTCAGACAATCTGTATAACGGTCGCCCCTCTACACTGCTTAGATCTGTCCCTGTCGAGAACGAAAAGTGTGGATCTGGAAGAACTGGATCATTTCCTGTCTTACAGTACAAAAGGTTGTCGTCAGGGCCTGTTTCACAGCTAACTATCTCACTTAGAGATACCAACGGGGAGATGTTACCATTCGAGTATATGAGTGCAACCCTACATATAAGGAATAGTTGATGCAAGCGGCCCCGATGGGGTCAGAAAATGCCATGGGGTGGCTTTGGCTGATCTTGGTGACACTGAGGGGTTCGATAAGGACGGGAAGGAAGATCGATTGTACGCCTTCCAGCTCTCTGACGGGGTCTACAAAAGAAAAGAGGTCGCCCAAGCGGGGTCATTGGTATTCGGTGATCTCGGCGCCGTAGATACATCACATGCCATTCCAAAGCGGGTTCATACGCTGGCTTTCACTGGGAGCAAGTGGGTTGCTTTTGCGGACCCCGTCCAACATACAAGGTGGCTTATTGACATACAAATCTCGTCTCCGTACGTTGTGACTGGAAAACAGCACAAAGTTAGGAAGGTAGTGAATAGTTGCACTCGACTGTGCTCGTATATCCCCGGGACGAGGAACATTGTCGTTTCTGAAGATAACGTGCTAAAGACAAGCAACAACCGGAAGGGAATCCTAAAAATAGTATTCGAATTCCCCCCAGCGGGAATCATTGGTATGAACTTGCCAACATCATCGAGCATCCTTGATCTAATTCTCGGAGATAGACCCGACGACTTTGTTGATGTGTTACCCGGCTTCAAGCTCAAGTGGAGTCAAGCAAAATGCTAATAAAGAAGTTGGGATTTATATACAAGTACAAGAAACGCCTCGAGTGCAGTTCGCTCTTGAAGGAATCCAACACCAAGTTGATTACCGTCATTTAGACCTACATAATATTTTTATAGGCCCGGTGTCTCTCAAAAGGCTGCGATTTACGCCCGGTGCGCTCACAACAGACCAAGCTATAGTCATTATTAGCCAGTAGTCTATTTAAACCCATCCAGCTCGAGGGGTAGTACACGATGGGCCTCTACCCAGCACTTGAAACCGGAGACAAACACCGCCTTCAGCACGTGGCCGAGGTCAAATTCCGTCTCGAAAAAGAACGAGACTTCAGAGCCTCGCTGTACAAGAAATGCAGACGCGGGGCTAATGTTGTTGATGGGATTAATACCGCGCTTACTGCGACTAGCGTAGAGCTGGCCGCTTCTGGCGTCGGGCTCTTGTCAACTATCATCGCGACGCCTGCCGCCATTGGCCTTGGAGCTGGGGCGATTGTGTGTGGGTTGCTGGGTGTTGGCGGGAAATGTATTGGACGAAAACTCCAAACAAAAGCCAAAAAACACGACGCGATTCGTATCTTGGCTGAGTCGAAGCTAAACTCAATCGCCGACCGCATTTCTATCGCGCTGAACGACGATGATATATCTGAAACAGAATTTCGCCTGGTTCTGTGTGAAATCGACAAGTTCGATCAGCTGAAAGAAGAAATTCGTCAGCGCCAGAAACTGTTGGTTTGTCGGAGGAGGAAAAAAGGAAGTTGTTTCAACGTGCGAGAGACGAGGCGTTAATGATGACCCGTATCAATCTGTTGGAAGAGTTGGACAAATCTGGTCACAGTGGCAACTGAATATTTCTTGCTGGCAAGCTTAAAAGAGTGCAGGCTGCCTAGACAATTCCTCAGCAGTTGTTTCCGTTAGAGACTTAATGCTAACAAAGCAACAATAAATACATGGATCGGCGCCTTGCGGATATTTTTTACAGCCCTAAGGGTTACTGGAGGGGTCTAGAGGCCATAAAGAAGATGTCTTCTGCGGCTAAGACCTCAGAAGATGTGGCCCGAGCTTTGTGGAAAGCAGGCCATCTGGCAGATATACTTCGCCGCCCCGCAGCACGTTCCACGACCCAAATTCGACATCACCAAGCCGAACGAGGTCCATCAAGCTGACCTGCTCTTTCTACCACACGACCGTGTTCGCAATCGCACGTACAAATACGCCCTTACCGTGGTTGATGTAGCCTCACGCTTCAAAGAAGCTGAGCCTCTGGCCACTAAAGAAGCCAAAGAGGTTGCTGAAGCTTTGTCTCGCATCTACAGGCGAGGCCCGTTGAGGTGGCCCAAATTGCTCCAGGTCGACCCCGGTTGTGAGTTCATGGGCTCTGTCAGCCAGCTGTTAGCAAAGCACTCTGTCCAGGTTCGGCGCGGTCGGGTTGACATCCATCGGGACCAGGGCATTGTTGAGCGCTTCAAACGTACCTTGACTGAGCGGCTCTTTGGGCACCAGTACGCTCAGGAGATGCGACTCTGTTCAGGTCAGCGGTCTACAGAGTGGGTTGTTACGAGATGGAATAGGAAACCTCTCTGGTGCTTATGCACATCTAAATTATTTTAGTAGGTATATGGTAAGGCGGTGCGAGTGAAATATTTTAGGTGAAATACGGTAGGCAAAATATGCTACTCCATGCACAAGTCATGCACATATCATACGATGTATGCATGAGTGGTTTGTGGAGATCTGTTTTTACAATACAATGGGCCGCTTTAAGGCTGATTTCTATAAAATTTGCCTAAAAATCGCCAACCGCCAAATTGTGCCATATATGATTTTCATTCCCGTCACGTGTTGTGTGGGTGTTCGTTTTGACAGGAGTCATGCCATTGATTTATAGGGTAATTTCATCATTTTTTTCCTATGGGAAATATACTATTTGAACGCAAATCCATTATCTACTCGATATTTGCTATCTGGCTTTAATTGTGGACGGTATCTTCACCTCGCCACGATTTTAGCGAGCTAAAATGAGTATGCATGATTTTCCGGTACTATTCATAGATATAAAAACCCTGAAAAACGAACACTATTCAGCAGCAGGTCAAGTTGTAACGAATTCACATAACATTGTGACGGGACAGAGAAAGTATATTGAAAGGCACAACAATGTGTGGTGACCTGCTGCTCCCTGCAAAATAGCAGCAGGTACTGGTACGACGCTGTCGGTTAGGGTCCAGCAAGGGCGGACAAACCAACATAAACAGGTCGTAGAAAGCAATGTGAGACCATTCAAAATAAACAGGTCGAATAAATAACATGCAGGCGATTCAGGCGAATCAAACGAAGAAGTTACCAGGACTTCAAGTTCGCACCAGTGCACGATCGATAAATGATACATATCAACCTGTGGTCGACAACAAGGTCGACAAACTAGTTCACACTAGGGCGCGAGAGGGGGGGTCACCCTAAGTTATAAACTGGCCAGTCACGTCTTGTGTTGTTTCTTTTTTTATTTTGTTGTTGTTTTTGTTGTTTGCTTCTGTAGGCATTTACGTCACCCGTTCCGAGCACAGAGCATTGTTTTTCCTTCGGGGCGGACGTCGTGAGTGGGCTACAGAAGCAACTAATTGTGATGTTTTGTGATAGTAGTGTTGTTTATAGATACTGTAAATAATTCATGTCATTCATTTGATATCTTTCTTGTGCCTTACCCCACAGCTCTCCGTACACCTGTCAGAGATCACGCTCGGTTGTCTTGTCAGCATTGGGGTTTGCGGGACGCCGTAAACCCACATGTAACATGGGTGAAAAGGTTGTCTGCCATTGTGACAGCCTTGAATGCTGAGGTCACCCGACTGACCGGCAAAAAGCCCTCTGAGGCCATAAGGGCGCGATCGGTGACACAAAAGCCCTCCTCTGTAGTTCCTGGTCGTCCTGTTGGTCTCGAGGAGACATTAATCCCCTCCGGCGTCGGCGTTCGTTATTTGTACCAGCCTGGCGAACTTGAAGGGGGGGGGGGGGTGCGCCGGCGAGCGACTGATCCCATATGGTCCCTGGATGTGCACCGGTTCGGACGCACAGTGAACAAGCCCGACGAGCCCGTGGTGTATTACTTGCAGGATGGACCTCAGCGCGGTTTTGTGCGCGATGAACTCCTTGTTGTGCCACCGGACACTCAGCTTCCTCCGGATGGGGTTCTCAAGCGGTGAGCTCGAATCCATCCACCAGGGTGATAGTTTATCCGTTTGGTTTACGTCCTACTTCAGTGGTCCTTGGTCTCGAAACTTTCGCCTGCAGTATCTCGAGGTTCTGGGAGGTCTGTAGTTGCCGGCGTAGCGAACACTCCACAGACAATTGCTATGAAGAGAGACAAGTATACCCATCTTTCAGCCATATCTACCAGTTTCTCTACTACCGAGGGGTTCGGCGGCTCGATCTCATATCCGTCTATAGCGGATGACACACCCACCAACACATCTGCGGCCTGCTCTGTGGGAGATTCGAGCGACTTTATGTTGTCGTACAGCAGGGTATAGAAGGTTCCGATGGATTTTCCAATATTCTCGGAGATCACATTGCCTCCGCTCGCCGCCTCGCGCCGCTTCAGAGAGGCAGTTATCTCCGTCAACGAAATCGACACCTTCTCTGTGGTGGTTTCAAACCGACTCAGGCTTTTCTTTAGGAGCTCATAGAATTGGTTGATGGTCGGCCCATTTGCCGACTTGGCTTGGCCGATGCTATCGCGTAGCAACAATCGTAGATCGTCGACGACGCTCATCCTCTTTCTGCCTTCTCTGTTGCGGCATTGGGTGTCTCCTCCTCTGTTGCGGAATTGGGTATCTCCTCCTCTGCCCAGAGCATCTGAACCCTCGCAGCGCCGACGCCGAACTGCTTCTTCACCCTACTCACAGGCGCCTTACCTCGCAGGGCCTTGATTTCCTGGATCTCCTCCTGGGTTAGAACTCTCTTGGGGGCCATCGTTTATCCTATGATTTCAGAGTTTTTTAGATGGACCGCCCCAGTTCCTCAACGAACGCGTCCATCTCTTATTGTGTGATGTAATCTTTGTAACCATAAGACTGTGTGTCAATCTGTTTTCTGCGATCCAACGCTTGGAATCGAAGGGCGACAGCGACACCTTGTTGAGATGCTGCCCGTAGATGCGATGACGCTCCGACCTAAGAACATCCATGCCATGGCGGAAGGTTTGCTCCTCAAAGAGAGCCTCTTTGAACTGCTCATGCCTCATGCGCTTCTTGACAGTTGCTTTTCTCATACCCTTGGCCTTCTTGATGTTATTTCCAGATGCCTGGAGGATGGAGTACATCTTTGGCCGCAGGCCCACATATTCGGCGATTGACTGCCCGGCGCATTCGTCCTTCATCTTTCCAAGAACCTTCTTGTTCTCTGTGCTGTGCAGCGGGGGGTCTTTCGGGTAGTCGGACGTGTCGTAGAGGCCCTGGTGCTTGGCCATGTTCTCGTAGACATCCTCTGTCTCGATTTTCAGGAGCAGCCTGTCGGTGTCCGTGTAGAGGACTGGCAGCGGTCTTCGTACTGCCTCTGGAGCCGTTTGTTATAGACATCGTACATCAGGGTTTTTGAAAGGTCCAGAATGCTCATACCTACGTAAATCGGGCGATTGAGCACTAGACGGCTCTTTTGCATCTGGACTGCTGCAAGATCATCGTCGAAGATGTTGGCTCTGGCAAAGGCTGGGCTGGCGATGAGACGCCTGAGTTTATCTTCCTCGTTGGCGCGGACCAGCTTGACGTCGACACGCCTGCGGAGGTTCTCCATCGTCTTGCCGAATATCGAATTGTTCATGAGCTTGTAGAGATCCTTCTCAAAGTCACTGGTGGCCTTCTTCCGGAGCTCAGTATTCATCCGGATGTAGGGCTCCATCCAGGGGCTCTGCAGGAACCGGAGGGCGCGATGAATCTTGGTCAGACGCATACCCAGAGATATGTATAGATGGAGATTCCGATAGTGGAGCACGTAACGGTCTTTGTTGCGAAGGTTGGGTACCAACTTCTCAACCTCTGTAGGTGCTCCCCCTCCCCAAAAGCTCCATCGAGAAGTTCGCGCTGGTACTCTGACATCCACTCCTTCTTGACCACTAGGCGCTCTGGTGCTAGCGGATAGGCGTTGTGTGCCTTGTGCAGCTCTGCTGGATATTCCATATCTACCTCTAGGATATAGTCCACTTCACTGTCTGCTGGTAGTTTTGCAATGGTTTCTGCGAGTCCCGATACATCGACCCACTGGAAGCCGCCGGTGGGGAGTGCCTGGCTCATAGCCCACCGGTTGAGATTGTTTGTATCGAGGTAAAGGATGTGGCTGTTTGGTTCTTCTGGTTTATAGCCTTCGACCTAAGGATTGTTGGCTCGGGCGTAGCGTTTCGAGACCATCGAGATCCCTCCGCGCATCCCCTTCTCGACAAACAGGTGTTGGTCGTAGTCTGTAAGCAGCTCGAGCTCCACTCCTGTCTTTTTAGGACGGCGCCCCACGAAAGACCGGGGCTTGTGTAGTACTGTGTCGGGTCCAAGCCGTACTGTCTCAAGCAGGTCTTTCGGAATTCCTCAAAGACATCTGCCAGCAGGAGAACATCTGTGCGATTGTAGAGGTCGTGGTAGTCCCCCAGGGACTTACACCCACAGACCTCCCATACTCTATGCGCGTGGGCGTAGTCGTCGTCGCTGATGTGCTCGTCGGCGAGCTTGCTGTAGAATACCTCTTTCGGAGGGAGCTTGGTCTCAACGAAGTGATCCCAGGAGTCCATATACAGTAGAACTTCGATGGCTCGAACACCGATGGCTCGTTTACCATGGATGTGTCGAACCCATTCTTGAGTCCCCAGCGAAATCCTCTACATAAGAAATAGTGGGGGATAATTAAGGAGATTTTAGTCTTTTATCTTGCAAATGTATGCTGTGTGTACTCATTAGAATCGCCTCGATGAGGCGATTCTAATGAGTACACACAGCATACATTTTCATTATAGAACACCGAAAAGATGTCTAAAAGTATCTCGTTATGCCTCCTGACAGTAACCCTCAGTGGCTCGAACTACCCCTGTCTCGAACAGATTTTCGAGGTCCCAAAGGTGTTCGAGCCATTGAAGTTCGACTGTACTCATATGGGTAGATACCTTTTCGGGTTAATAGCTGAAACCTCTGCTTGCCTGGCTCGTAGAACGATGTGATCTTGAAAGCTTCCGGTTTATTTGCCGCCACCAGTTTATCAAGGGAAGCTAGCAGGAACTGGGCGCTGTCGATAAAGCGAAGCTGTCCGAGAGAGAAGGAAATGTATTTTTCTGTATTGTTGGAGATGCAGGAAACTCTACCTTCGACCCTCGAGATGGCCTGCATGAGCAGGTGGGAGTCGTACCCTCTAAGGTTGTGGAACACCACAGGAATAACGGTGGTCTCTGGGCTTAGCCTCAGCTTAAGGTTGCAGGCGTTGTGAGCTGCTCCTCGATATTTACCCGTGATATGACAGTGGTCGCGGACAGAGTCACCGTTTAGCGTTTTTTTAGCATATATAACAATTCGCGGCATTGTTATGGGCCTGATAGTCCTTTCGTGCCATCCTTATGTTTTAGGGTTGGCCAGCACGCTCTTAATCTCGCGCTCCTCCTCCTGGAGTGATTTTAAGAAGTGCTCCGTTGCATTTGGGCCGCCATACTTGACAGACGGCTTTGTTGTTCCATCACACTGCACCACGATATAGCAGTAGCTGCAAGCCTCATGTTGTTGTGTTCGTTGGGTGTTACGTTTTGTAGGATCGCGTTCGGGGCCCTCGATCTTGGTGGTGAGAGCCTCAAAGTAGAAGTAAAACAAAGATCAGGAATTGATACAATTAACTTACTCCACCCATAAAAGACACCAAAGGGAAAGAAATACAAACATTAAGCGACCAGACCATAATGGAAACCTAAACAAAGGAAGGCCATAAGGATAGTTACTTAAAAGTCTGCATAGATGACGAATGGGGTTGGTTGCTGCTTGTGGTGTTCTGGAAGGTGAGCTCGTTCTTACCCTCCTCTGGCATCTCCACCCGGACAGCCGTTTGGCCGATGCCTTCGCACTCAAGCTTGTGGGCCTTCAGCAGATCTTTTCTCGTGTATCCATGAAGACATCGCTCACAGAAGTACTTCTTATTACTGTGCTTGCTCTGGTCAAATAAGAGGCGACTGAGGTGCTTGATCCAGGTGTAGTGGAATTTACCGACCTTTTCGATCAGCAATAGGTTGATCCTTTGTATTTCTTGTGGCTGCTTGCTGAGGCGGTGTATGATGATACCATTGTCCCAGCCAAAGACATTGATAGCTAGGTTGTTCTGCCGCTCAAATTTTGGTATCTGTGAGATGGGTATGGGACTATCAATCCCTTCGAAGTTCATACCATCATAAGTAGGATGCCAACTTGGTCTCTCTGGATGATGTGGTGGTGATGGATTTGCCCAAGTCGCTCGCCGCGTCCATCGAAAGCAGTCTTGGTCCTTGTTCTTTACGTTAACCAGTGCCTTCTTATAACTTAATTCTGCTGGGAGTGGAATGTAGGACCTACCCCGAAGAGGCTGATATCTGGCAATGTCCAGCCAAAGGGTCTGTGTCTGATCTACAACCCAGCCAGACCCTCTCTGCGTCCACTTTTCGAGTGTTTCTTGGATCTGTGGGAAGGTTTTATCGAGAACCCCCTTGATTTCGCTGGCCTGGAGAAGGGCCTCCTGTTTGTGGCGCAGCACGGGGGTTGTGTACTCCTCACTACCGTCTGTGTTGTCCTTCCGAAGCTGAATCTTGAAAGCCAACTGGAACTTCACACCACCCAGCGCCTCGATCTCTTCCTTGAGCTTGCTACTGATTTGGGGCACTACAGCCTCGAGGAAAGTCCTGGGGTCTGCACTATGGGGATTATTGGCTGGCACGTCTATCTGTCAGCTCCTCACGAAGTCGCCAATGACCCATGGGGTCTGCCTGAAAACTAGCTGTTGCCAAGCAGATGTAAACAGGTCCAGGATCTCATCCTGAGATTCCTTGACGGATCTTAGGACTTCTAACGGGAGATAGGGTCAAATTCCTCTTCGATGGCTTTTCTCTTGGCGGCCTTGTTTTTGCGTAGTGGTGGGATAGGTCGATATTGTTTAGGCTGTAAGGGTTTTAACAGGCGCCCTTTGACAGAGTCTGGGATAGGCTCATCCAAGATGTTTTGTTTGAGAGTCGAATAATCTTCAGATATTTCATCCATAATAGCCATATCTTCATATACCTATGTGTTGATATTTCTCTAATTGATATTTCTCTAATTCTCTAACAGTTATACTTCATATACCTATGTGTTGATATTTCTCTAATTGATATTTCTCTAATAGCAATTCATAATACCTACGTATTGGGTATTTCTCTAAAAGTTATACTTCATATAATTGTCTGTTGATATTTCTCCAATTGATATTTCTCCAATAGTTCTAATTCATAATACCTACGTATTGGTATTTCTCTAACAGTTGTACTTCATATACTTATGTGTTGATATTTCTCCAATTGAAATTTATCCTGGAAAGTCGTCTCGCTTCTTTTTGGAAACTTTTAGCATAGTGTTTCTTATGGTAGTATTGGTTATAGGCGCTGGTAGCGCCGCATGGTTTGCACAGCTTACGTGGAGTCTTCACAGCCACCCCACAACCTCGACAGATCCAAAGACCCCCGCCTCTGGAGAAAACGGCGTTGTGGATGCCACAGTAGGTTCATCGACATCTCCTCCCACAAGCTTCCGTTGTTCCGATCCTGATCCATGCACACTCCCGCATTGTGTTTCTGGAATTAGCAATGTTGTGGGCAGCACAGTAGGTTCCTCTACATCTCTTCCCACAAACTTCATTTGTTCTGACCTTGATCCAAGCACACGCCTGCATTGTGTTCTCTTTATAGTCTAAATATAAATATTGTCTAAATCATCGACCAGGCAGCTGGCCCCACGGTTCGGAGAATCGAGTCTATTTACGCGAACCCCTCATAGTGTTCTCCACAATCTTTGCAGGTGCATATAAAGGTCGATGGCTCGTCTCCGGCGCCGATCTGAACTTGGCGGTATGTGTGGTTTCGTCTGTGGCAACGGGGACAGGCGAAGAGGGTGGAAGTTTTATCTATGACTTTTTGGCTAAGACGGCGCGTCAACTCGTCGCGTTCGGTCTTCCCGGCCATGGGACACAGCTCAGTTGCCGTCATATTACCAAAAACATCCGGAAGCAAATCCCCTGAGGCAAGCCTATCTAGGGCCCATCCTCCACCCTCTGCCTTGCTCAGTATTGTGCCTATGGGGTCTATGTTGGCCAGGACGATGCCACAGCGGGCGCTGTAGATATTCACGAACATCAGAGAGTCCCACTGGCGGCTGTAAGCGCTGGCTGATTCCGCACACCGGGTAATCGCTGTGTTGTAGCACCCGCGTTCAATTCGTTGGGCGAAATAACTGCTGCGCTGCTCGTCGAAGCGTAGGTCTTGAGCAAGGGCTTTGTTGAAGAGATCTCTGTAGCATTTGCGGGGGTCAATAGGCTCTTGCATTTTGTTTCTTTATAAACCTTATATTTAATTATTTCTAAATTATTCGCTATAAAACCCCTCTGGGGCTGTTGGTTTTTTGTGTTGTAAATCATTTTACACCAGTTTTCAGGGGATTCCCCCGCGATACGGCAGGCAAACAAATATTTTATTCTACTGCATCCCCTCTCGGTGGGGCCGACCCGGGGGTGGGTCCTACAGTGCGGGGATGAAAAAAAGTTTGTCCTCGGCATCCCCACTCGGTAGGGCCGACCCAGGGGGGGGGGGGGGGGGGAGGCCCCACAGTGTGGGGTTGGGTTTGTCCCAGAACCCTCATTTTGTATACTACTACATATGCTGTGGATATATGTTAGAATCGCCTCGCCGAGGCGATTCTAACAAATGTCCACAATATTTGTTTCTTGGAGTAACTGAGGGGAAAAAAGGTCCTCTATTACTGATTAAACTACACCTTATTTTGATTCTTCTTTATAATGGTAAAGTATAAGGGATCAAATACTGCCGTTATAATGTTCATTTAATTGTTTGATTTGTGGTTTAACGTCCCCTTCAACACTGTATATGTCATTTTGGAGACGTTTTTTCAAATTTTGCGGGACTTTTACCCGACATTGAGATAAAATGACATCTCAAGCCCTGTCGCCCAATGAAACCAATAGGGTTTATAAGCATGGACGATCCGACACGCACAGCTTTGCCTGGCCAGTCTTAGATGATCTAAGTGGTTTATGCATCATGCAGCCAATCTATTTCCGCAAGCACCGATTGGCGGGGCCGTATCTCAAGATGGAAGGGGTTAACTGGGGATATTCAAGACTTTGTATTTATTACTCAAAGAAACATATAGTGTGGACATTTGTTAGAATCGCCTCGCCGAGGCGATTCTAACAAATGTCCAAAATATTTGTTTCTTGGAGAAACTGAGGGGGGGAAAGGTTCTTTATTACTTTTTGAACTACACCTTATTTTGATTCTTTACAGTGGCATATTCTTTATAACGGTAAAGTATAAGGGAAAAAAATACTGCCGTTATAACGAGTGTCCTGTGTATGGTCGTATTTCAATGGCTCGAACACCTTTTGTTTGGACCATGAAATTGATAGTTCGAGCCACTGAGGGTTACATGTAATTATAGCACCAAATCAAAATGACTAGTTTGGATGAACTCGGCATTATTGACCGATATAAAACCCAATGGTATGTTGTGTGTATGCATTCGAATCGCCTCATCGAGGCGATTCTAATGCGCTGCACACAACATACATTTTCAAAATAATAAAAGATCTTCCTAAGTTATCATAAAAACTGCGGATTTACGTCCCCGTTAACACTATTTAGAAATTGGAGACGTTGCTTTCAATTTTGTGGGACTTTTACCAGACGCTGAACTGAACTGACATCTGAAGCCATACCACCCAAACAAACCAAAAGGGTCTACTGCAAGAACAGTCAATACTCGCACCACTTTGCCTGGGCAGGCTTAGATTTTTCAGGCGGTTTACCTGTAATCATGTGCGGTCGGTTTCAGCTCTGCGTGGAAGCACCATGCAACCCTATCTACTTCTCAAAGCCCCGATGGGCGGGGCGCATGCTATATGTTTTGATTAGCTTCGGAATAATTTCCCTAGGGACTCAGAACAACATACAGTTTCAAACTGTCTGAAGTCATTTTATTTTTCATACAGATAAATCTTGAAATGAAATGAAGTAGGAAAATCTGTACTGTAGCCGGACGACCTGAATGCCAGGGTACTTACAGAATGGCCGGACGACCTGAATGCAGGCGGTGTGCTTAAAGAATGTAGTACTGAAATTTCCCCTCTGCTGAACTTAATCTTTAATGAATCACTTGCTCCGAGCGCTGCGCAAGATGATTGGCGACAAGCAAATGTTACTTCGGTCTATAAAAAGGAGAAGCTGCAAATCATAGACCAGTGTCGCTAACATGCATCTGTTGCAAAACTCTTGAGCATATATTAGCTAGCCACATTAACAAGCACTTAGCCTTTGAGAGCATTCTTGCTGACTGTCAACATGGTTTCTGCAGTCAAAGGTCTTGTAAAACCCACTTAGTCCAATTTTACCATGACATTGTAAGCAATCTGGACTTCATTATCATGAACTGTGTCAAAGCCTTGGACAAGACACCTCAGAAAAGGCTATTGTTCAAATTCGAATACTATAGGATGAACTACTAAGAGGATCCACACATAGGTGGACTAGCTCATGACTCTCGGACGCAACCAAAAAGTTGTACTTGATGGCCAAGCGCCCGATCCAGTCCCTTTTTCATCAGGTGTCCCACAAGGTTCGGTACTTAAACCGGTCTATTCTTAGTATTCATAAATGAACTCCCCGATAATATCAGGTCATCTGTCCGTACTGTGCAGTAACATATACTCTCCTTCTGACTGTCTTTTCTATAAGATAAACCTGGACAGACTAGCACAGTGGGAGGTCGATTGGCAGATGAAGTCCAATGTGGCCAAATGTCATTTGATGAGGGTGTCACGACATCTACCTGACAATCAGATTAAGTTTGATTATCACTACACCAGCAAAACTTTGGAGCAAGTTCAATACGCCAAATATCTCGGTATCACCATCACTGACGGTCTTGACTGGGGTCAACATATTTCAGAGATAACATCAAAAGCAACTAGAACCATAGGTTTTCCAAGACGTAATTTGGCCTTTGCATCTAGACAGACAAAGGATGTTGCATATAAAACATTGGTTCGCCCTCAACTTGAATATGCATCACCCATTTGGCATCCCCATGTTAAAACTCAGATTCAGCGGGTTGCGAAGGTTCAGAGGACAGCAGCTCGATAGAGATGTCGGCGATGGCGAAATAAGAGTAGCGTCGGTGACATGCTTAGGGAGTTGGAGTGGCCGTTTCTTGAGGCCCGTCGTCAGCAGTACTCTTAAGCCTTCTTTTATAAGATACACCCTGGTAAAGCGTCTCTTGATAAAGATAAATACTTTACCCCTGTGACAGCTTCAACTCAAACAAGGGCATCAAAAGTAAACAACACACGATACCGTTGGCACCAAGTCTATAGTAATGCCTTAAAGCATTTTTCCAGAAATATTCCTCAGTGGAATAGTCTTCCCTCGTGTGCGGTAGATGCCAAGTTCGCAGGGGAGTTCAAAGCCCGTACAGCATAGATTCAGAGGTATGCGTTTTAGTATAGCTCTGCTACTCAGACTGTTAATAGTTTTAAGAATTCATCCAGCAACCCCACTTTTTTAACTAAATTCTAAATTTAGCCACCCACCCAAATGAGGTAATGGCCAAATGTAACCGATTCAGTACAGACAGATAGATAGATAGATAGATAGATAGATAGATAGATAGATAGATGTAGATAGATAGATAGATAGATAGATAGATAGATAGATAGATAGATAGATAGATAGATAGATAGATAGATAGATAGATATAAACATAAATCAAGCTTACTTAAATTACACTTGACGACACATATTTCTTATCCAATTTGTCACCAATACAGATATGAAGCAGAAAAGTAGCACACATACAAGCAAAGGTAATATAAAGGGTTAAATGATCATCCTGCGAATAGGATCTTCAAATATTGAACAAGAAAATAAAGAAAAATTCAAACAACAACATGAATAAATAAAACGGTTTTGCTTTTCCCAATCTATTATTGAAATTATCTGCAAAATTCACAGAAATAATGAGGTGAGTATTTGAGTTTTACGTCCCGCCAACAACTAAGGTCATACGGAGACGGGACCTCTGTTTAAAGACTCATCCGAAAGTCTGGAGAAGTCCGGGATCGATCCTGCGATCCCTGGTTTACAAGGCGAGTAGCGTTACCACTGCACCAAGGACGCTTCTTTAGAAATAATGAAATCTAACACATATTCTATGTTCTGAGCAATGCAGACGCCATTAATTTGTACCGGTGAGAGTTACCTGGATTAAGCAGTATGACGTCACACCATGTTTTTCTGATTAGCGCATTGCTTAAGGGGCTGCTACTATATTAACAGAGAAAGCGAATACGCCTGTCAATCTCATATATTACGTTTAAATGCATTTCACACGAAAAATTACCTGTGACCTGATTATTGATAATGCGCATATATTCTTTTTTTATCAGAACAAATTGTTGATTAGACATCAGCCCATAAATGCCAGTAACATATGTTTCAGTCCATTTATGACACTTGATGTTGCCTTTAGCGTTCATACTGTAATGGGTAGCTCACAATCTAACTAAATGAAACAATCTCTCGGAACTCTTCAGAATTTTAAAATGGCGTTCGTGTGTGTATGTGTGTGTGTGTTTGTGTGTGTGTGTGTGTGCGTACCTGCGTGCGTGCGTGTGTTTGAGAGAGCTACAGAGAGAATACTAAGACAAATCTACATTTTTTATAAGTGTTAGCATATTCATGAAAGACAGCATTATCTGCGTATGTGTAAATACCAGGGTGTTTCTCCTCCCAATGTGGATCCTTGGCGGAGGGAAATGATACAAACATGAGTGGGCATTCTACTTCCGCCACCTGCTCAGGTGTCATGGACAACCACCGGTTGTACTCTTGCTCGGCGTTCTCACTAGCAGGAAATAAACCATAAGAAAATTAGAACAAACTGAAAACATGGCTTAAACATACGTTAATACAACATACATATGCCTGTGTGCCGGCATCAGTGGCTGTCGGATGCACGTCTGACTGGTGATCAGGAGGACGCGGGTTGGATACCTGCCGGGGTCGGCAACATTCTTTCATGGAGATTGATCATGAAATCTTTTCTATGGTCATTCTCTCCTTTCCTTTGATTCAAGAAGGACAGTTGTCAGTTTCTGGCGAAAGACTGTGCACTGTACTGGTTAACCGCTTACGTAAAAGCCTGCTCAGGAAAATTTGTGGATAGGTAAACTGACCGGCTCAAAAATGACCTAAAATAGTGTTGACTAGGCCGTTAAACTTCAAATCAAACAAACAAAACATGTGCCTGTGTGAGGATATGATTTTGCATGACTCTAAGAAAGACATTTTAAAATATTGCCAGATACGAGTACTTGTCGTATTTTCTTGTTTATACTCTGTGTATAGAGAGTATGTGCCCTTTAGAACCGCTTAAATAAGATATGTGCATTTGAAACATGGACAACATGGACAGTTTACCATCGCCACGCCAAAAGTCTGAGCTACGTCCAAACAAGCTGTCCTAGAAAACTTTTAAAGATTAAGTGGCAAGACAGGATTCCAGACACAGAAGTCTTGAACAGAGTAAGGATGCAGAGTGTAAATACTCTTCTGAAACTGGCCAGGCAATGTTACCATGTTACTGAGGAACGTTTGCCAAAGAAAATCCTACAGTAGAACTTCGATGGCTCGAACACCGATGGCTCGTTTACCATGGATGTGTCGAACCCATTCTTGAGCCCCTAGCGAAATTCTCTACATAAGACATAGTGGGGGATAATTAAGGAGAATTTAGTCTTTTATCTTGCAAATGTATGCTGTGTGTACTCATTAGAATCGCCTCGATGAGGCGATTCTAATGAGTACACACAGCATACATTGTCATTATAGAACACCGAAAAGATGTCTAAAAGTATCTAGTTATGCCTCCTGACAGTAATCTCAGTGGCTCGAACTACCCCTGTCTCGAACAGATTTTCGATGTCCCAAAGGTGTTAGAGCCATTGAAGTTCGACTGTATTTGGAGACTATGTTACCAGGATGACTGAGGAACGTTTGCCAAAGAAAATCCTATTTGGAGAACCAGAAATGGGCAAACGCTCCCATAGTGGTCAGAAGAAGCGGTACATAGAGGATCTTACATGAGTGTCCATGTATTATTGAATTTATTAAACGAGTTGAGGAAAAGGGATAAAATGCGAGGCTTGCCGAGCATTTTATCCCTTTTCCTCAACGAGTTTAATAAATTCAGTAATACATGAGCACGAATGCAAGATTCTATTTATCATATGACATTTAAACCGCATTTTATTCACGATTTTTTACAAAAATGTCAATATTCCGCCATTAGTAAACGCGACGTCGTTAAGGACGTCGTACATGTAACGTTACGGGACGTATCTACCTAATTTGCATATTTAATCCACTAGTGGATTATCGAAAATATTACATGGCGCTATTACACTCTCAGACGCGACGTCATATGATAAAAGGACATCCTAAACATAGAAGTGATGGCAATGATCAAGAATCGATACAATTAACCCACAGCTCCCATCAGAGACAACAAAAGGAAAGAAACACAAACATGAAATAACTAGATCCTAATGGAAACATTAATAGCGGAAAGCCAAAAGGACAGTTATTTTTCCCACAAAATGTCAAAGCTATGCCAACAGAGTGGTGGAAACAAATTGCACAGGACCGAGTAAAGTGGCGGGACCTCATCAGAAGGGGTGCTAGTGAATAGAAGGCAAAAAGAATCAGCGAAGCCGAGCAGAAACGTGCACAGCGCAAAGCCAGAGCTAAGGCTTCACAACAGAGCTGTCTTCCTCTAAGCTGCAACAGACAATTCAGAGCTGGTCTAATCAGCCATCTTAGAACACACTAACATTAGTACTTCTCACACGTGATTAAGGTTGGTCATTGTCTATCTATCTATCTTCTTATACTGAGTCGGTCATATCTGGCCATTTCCTCAGTTGCATTGTCAATAATGAGAGACGAAATATGAGCCCCGCCAAGCGAATTTGGGTCTTCGAGCATTCCGTCATGACAGATATTAATTGCGCATGCCCAGCCATACAGAGGGGCCAGGGATATGGCTTTCTGTCTGCAGGTTCCTCTTGATTCACTGCTTGTATGAGCGAGCAGCGAAGGTTCTGGCGAGACTGCGCGGATGCGCAGGCTCGCCTGAACCTTCGCTGCTCGCATAGGCGATAAGTACCAAAACCGCTTGACGGGGCCCATATTAATATGACATACAAGCGGACTGTACATACTCAATGAAACCGACTTATTAAGGTAGTTCTAACAGTAATCGCCCGTTGGGGCTTGAAGAAATAGATGGGCTGCATGATGCTTCCAGGCAGAGCTGAAACCGACCGCACACGAGTATTGGAAAACAGCTTTGACGATCTAAGCCTGCCCAGGCAAAGCGGTGCGAGTCGGACCGCCCATGCTTTTAAACCCTATTGGTTTCATTGGGCGACAGGGATTGAGATGTCACTTCATCTCAATGTCGGGTAAAAGTCCCACAAAATTGGAAGCAACGTCTCCAAAATGACCTATACAGTGTCGACGGGGACGATAAACCACAAATCAAACAGTAATCGCAATTTATTTCTCTGAAAATCACTCCACACTTTGGACAGGGCTGAAATTTATAATATTTCTTCAAAGTTAAGTCATGCACCACTTTTTTTCCAGGATAGATGGGGCTAACCTTAAAAGAAAGAATTTGCTTCCTCGTGTTCAAAGATAGCCCTGTGATATGTAAAATGTTTAATAATTCGCTGATCCTCTCCGTTACAAACAATAGCATTACTCGCAACGATTACGATAACACAACCGTGCGACAAAACGCATTTTTCACATTCTACAAAATGACTAATTTTCTAGTGAAAATCCGTGTTAATTTTCTTATTTATACTGCAAACATAGGTTGTTTGTGCTCGTTAGAACCCCCTCATTGTACCCACAACCTATGTCTTGGAGATGAAACAAGAAAAATAATGTATACCCCCGTGAACACCAGTTTTCTCTATATAAAATATGGTTTAGGGTATGTTCATTTCACGGACCTGTTCACGTGATGATATGGTATGCGTGATGAGCGGTATGCCGGTGCATTCTGCTTTAAGTATCCCAAGTATTGGTTAATACGTTACCTTGTGAAAGCCCACATGTTGACAGCGCTTAACCCTAATTCCTCTGTCGTTCCGTTCATACCAACAAATACAGATATAAAAGACTTACTCGATCCAACTCTTTCCATAACAGGCAGTATTGCTGAAACAGTAGTTGTTAACCAAATTATACTTTAAGACATTCGGAGACTCATTACGTTTACTCACCCGTGCGACATACTGCATTCTTTCAAATCTCCAAAATGGCTACGTTTCCGATGAAAATTTGCGATATTTTTCTTACATAGGTCGTTGGTGCTCCTTAGAACCGCCTCATTGAGGTGGTTCTAAAGAGTACCCACAACCTATGTCTTGGCCGCATTATGAGAAAATTTATATGTATATCAAGTTAACAAATCCATGTATTGTAACCTTGAGGCGGTTCAGAAATGAGAAAAATAATGTATACCCCCGTTAACCCCAGTTTTCTCTATAAAAAGTGGGGTATAGGGGGGTCTTCATTTCACGGACTTGTTAGCGTGATGTATATTTAGACCACCTCTGGGAATGTTTAAATGTGGTCTTCAAGACACACCAGAGCAACATACCCATGACATAGTGTTATTTTTATTTCCAAAACTTACATTTTTCTAATGCATATTTGTGATATAATTCGTATTTTTGCTGCAGACATATATGCCTTGGATGTTCGTTAGAACAAGTGTATAGTATTCACAATCCATTATGAAGCACGGCTATTCAAAGAAACTGAAAATTTTACCACCAAAAAATAAATTTTTTTAGATCAAAATTTCTGCTATTCCACATATTTCTGCTCAAAACATATCTTGTGGGAACTCGCTAGAACTGCCTCGGCGAGGCGGTTCTAGCGAGTACCCCGCCCCGGCGAGGCAGTTTTAACTGGTACTCACAACCTATGTTTTTGATCAGAAATGAAACAAATATTGTTTACCCTCTAAAACCCAGTTTTACTATATAAAAGTGGGATTAGGGAGTCAAAGGTACATGTATACAGGCGTGTTTTCGTGATGTTTTGAGTACATGTATGTTTTAATAAAGGCAATGACATAGAGCCTTGCAAAACCCATTTTTTCTATAAAAAGTGGAGGCAATGATCAGAAATCGAAACCATTAACCCACAGCTTCCATCAGAGACACCAAAGGGAACGAAACACAAACATGAAACAACAGACCCTAACGGAAACACCAACATCGGAAAGCCAAAAGGACAGCCACTTTCCCACAAAACGGCCAACAGTCTATCCAAAATAAAACAACACAAGCAACACAAACACCCAAAGACAAACCATAACAAAAATAATCCGCGACAGAAGAACCGCCTTGGGACGGTCAGCGGAAACGAATTCCACTAGGGGGCATAAATCGATTCCACGTGGCCACAATCCTCGCCCCTACTTCCGTCGCGATTAAGACAAATAATTTGTTCAGTCCGCATGAAGGCCTCCCAACTCATCAGTGCAACATCTCCGTGAACACAAAAATCAAACAACCACAGAGATGAAACAACGGTGAGGACTTGACAGCCAAAAAACTACCGAAATGCTGGAGCAAAAGAAAACCAACAGTTAGACTCCGATGGGCCCGACCAGAGACAGAGCACCAGGTACCAACCAACATAAGCCTTTTTGCTGGAACCGTCACAGAACCCGAGGCCCGGCCCACCGGCGTGCAACCAAAGAGGGAAGCAAAGTTGCCAACCGCGACTGGGTCAACCACCATGCAAGCAGTCTGCAACATTTATGTTGTACCCAATCTTTCTATTTCGAAGAATGATTTTTTACGAAATTGGGTGCTCAAATCTTTGCGGTCATACATTTTTCTGAACCCATATACTAAGTCACCATAAAATTCGGGTTCCGACAGACCTTGTTGCAGAAAAGATTTAAGTCCAATATTGAATTTTAAAATTAAATTAATGACGTCTATAAAACTCTGAAAAGGCCCTGCGTAGTTTATGGTACTGATAACCCTGAAGATTGGGTTCCACAAGGATATTTCTTGCACACCAGATAAGGAAATCCATACTTTAAGCTTGCGATAGAAATTCTGTTCTTGCACACCAAATTATTGAAATAAGGAATCCATAGTTTTAGCTCGAAATAGAAATTCTGTTCTTACCCTGGTGTTCTTACCCAAAATCGAATATTCTCGCGTGTTTGATAAATGCACTGGTTGAATACGACCTCATATGCGCCGTCGTTAAGGTTGACGCCACAGCTCGTTACGTGACGTCCCCAAAACATCATTGTAGTTTCATCACAATATGGCGGACGTCGGCAACCGAAGTGATTGCAGTATTAAAAATCCACACTCAAAAATGGACGATATGATATGGAAGATATGCAAAAAAAAAAAAAAAAGAATCCTACAAGAGTGTGAGTGGTGGATAGAAAATTCCTTCCCAGGGACAGATTTTTCCATCCACCCCACACGCCCATGTAAGATTCTTATATTCTTGCACACCAGACAAGGAAATCCGTGATTTTACACTGGGATAGAAATTTATGTTCTGACCCTGGTGTTCCGACCCCAAATCGAATATAATCGCGTGTTTGATAAATGCACTGGTTAATTACTACCTCATGCGCGGCGTCGTCATGCGTGACGTCACTAAACATTCCTGTTGTGTCATCACAAAATGGCGGACGTCGGTAACCGAAGAGACAGCAGCATTAAAAATTCGCAATAGAAATGGAAGGTATGCAAGAAAAAGAATCCAATATGGGTGTGAGGGGTGGATAGAAAAATCCGTCCCTCGGGATCACTGTCCGGCATCACTCGGCAAGCCTCGTGATGCCGGACAGTGTTCCTCGGGACGGATTTTTCAATCCACCCCTCACACCCATATAAGATTCTTATATTCTTGCACACCAGACAAAGAAATCCGTGATTTTAACCCTGTAGCTGGGATAGAAATTTATGTTCTGACCCTGGTGTTCCGACCCAGGCAACTAACATACATGTAAATGCGCTTCAATTCTATTCAACTGCCGGAACTACTTCCACACTACTTTTATTTTGTAAACAATATACATGTGCGAGCTGTCAAAACTATCCGGAGGTGTTTTGCAAGAAAAAGAATCCAACATTGGGTTCTGTTGTAGATGGGCGTTTCCAACCCTCGGATGACCGTGCTGAGCGGAACCTCGGCGTAGCCTCGGTTCCGCTCAGCACGGTCATCCCTCGGGTTGGAAACGCTCATTTACAATAGAACCCCATATCAGAATCTTATACATGTATTATCACAAGGACTTGTTAACATGGTGTTTACAACAAACGGGCATGGCTACATACTTCCCTGGAGTTCAACTGGTCAATATACAGTTGTCAGATTGCAGCTCAGGAAAGGTGTGTTAGTATAGGTTAACAAACCGACCTGATATTACATTTATTGCTTTGACTGGGCCATCAAACTCCAAAACAAACAAACAAACATTAAATATACTTTAATTCGCTCACTGGGGCTTGGAGAAATAGATCGAGCTTCCTTTAATCCTAGCACCGGGTTCCTTTGGACGCTGGGACTTGAGATGTCATGACATCTTAATGTTGGGTTAAGTCTCCAAAGTGACCTTAATAGTATTGAAGGGGCGTAAAACTTCAATACAAACAAATAATATCAAGAAAAAAGAAGGCATACAACGGGTGCCCAACATCGCATCAAAGTCGTTTCATTGATGTAGATTCGACGTATCTCATACGGCGCGTTTTTTTCATGTTTCTGCGACAGAGAAGACAAACGCTAAAACTTAAGCAAAGTGCCTTTACCGCTCTCTAGGCTACTTCAGCAGACGACAAATTATTGATATTTATCTTATTTTTCCCAAAAAACAGGACTTGACATCTTGTCAAATCCTGTTTTCTGTGAAAATAAGAAACAATATTTCAAAACGTCGTCTACTGCGAAAAATACCCAACCTGCACAAAAAACACTACGTCTGGAGTATCGTCTGTGTATCTTCTTGCAAATATTCCAAATGTATTTTTTAAAGCAGGCGAACAGTGTGGACCCAAATCATACAGCTCCTGATCAGGGTCCAGACCGTTTGCGACAACGACTTTTGAGGTAAAGAGCAGACGACCACTGTTGTGATTGACGTCTTAGTGTTAGTGTTTACTTAACCCTTAAGCTGCCGAGGAAAACAACATCTGAAAATGTCTACTTATGTCGTCTGCTGACATTTTGCAAACTTTTTAAAATATTTTTGCATACAGGCAAACAGTGTGGGCCCAGATCAGGCTGCAGTCTGATTTGGGTACACACTGTTTGCAACAAAGTACTTTTACGCTCACCGGCAGACAGTAAAGCAGACGACAATTGTTGTGATTGGCATTGTATGGGGTTACTTACGATTTTTCTGGGCAATCTCTCTTGGTAACAGGAACTTGAAAGTGTTCTTCACACCCGCACCTGAGACAACACGCTTTGCGTAAATGTTTACATCGCCACTGTTTCTTGTCACTGTTACTCCTAAAACAAAAAGTGGCCCCCGCCATCGGGGCTTGAAGTAATTTATGGGCTGCATGATGCTTCCACGCAGAGCTGAATCCGGCCCGCACATTAGTACTGGTAAACCGCTTAGAGGATCTAAGCCTGTCCAGGAACAGCGGTGCGAGGCGGACCGTCCAAGCTAATAAACCCTATTGGTTTCATTGGGCGACCGGGCTTGAGATGTCATTTCATCTCAATGTCGGGAAAAAGTCCCACAAAATTGGAAGCAACGTCTCCAAAATGACCTTTACAGTGTTGACGGAGAAGTTAAACCGCAAATCAAACAAACAAAAACTACCAGGGCCCAGTTGTTCAAAGCATCGCCATTAGCTTGCATTACGAAAACACGCCTATACAAATACATTGTAAATTTTACCGCCGAAAAAAACGAACATTTAAAGATGAAAAATTGTGATATATTTCTTATTTCTGCTCAAAATATAGATTATGGGTACTCGTTAGAACCGCCTCGGCGAGGCGGTTCTGGCGAGTACCCACAATCTATATTTTAGAGCAGAAATAAGAAAAATAATCCTGACCCCTGTAAACCCAAGTTTTACAATATAAAAGTGGGGTTCAAGGGGGTCAAAATTATATAGGTGTGTTTTCGTGATGATGGACTCGTTAGGGCTAAAATGTTAATTATTCTAGCGAGTACAGTATCTAATACTCTGTTATTTTGTTCCGCCCATCAGGGCTGGGAGACATAGACTGAGCTACATGGTGCTTCCACACAGACCTGAAACTGACCGCACTTACTGCTAAGCCGCTTAGGTCTAAGTTTGTCCAGGAAAAGTGATGCGAGTCGGGCCACTCCTTGAACCCTAGCGGTTTCTTTGGGCGGTAGAGCTTGAGATGTCGTTTCATCTCAATGTTGGGTAAAAGTCCCACAAAATCGGAAGCAACGCCTCAAACATGACTTAAATAGTGTTGATGGGGACGTAAAACCTCAAAACAAACAAAGAAGTTTTTTTTTTTTTTTTTTTTTCAGAAAAAAAAATGCGAATAGACACTACTCACTTTTCACTAACAGGTAGGAAACAAACCAGCCTACTTAGCTGCATAGAAAAAAATTAAACGTCAGTGGTATTCCAGAATAGTGCTGATCAGACTGCGCAGATGGGTTTTTAAGTGAAATTGAGTATAGCTTAGCCAGTACATGGGAAAAGGACAGTGGCCATTTTTAAAAGGTTCTTACTCAGTCTTTATAAGGTGCAGTCCTGTAATGTAATATATCAATTAAACCTAAGAAACTCATCACTTAAACACGCCTTTATAACTTTGACCCCCTTGAACCCAACTTTTATATAGTAAAACTGGGGTTTGCAGTGGTAAGCCACATTTTTCTTATTTCTGCTCTGAAATATAGACTGTGGGTACTCGTTAGAACCGCCTCAATGAGGCGGTTCTAACGAGAACCAGCAATCTATATTTGGAGCATATATAAGAAAAATATCACAAAATTTCATCCAAAATTTTTCATTTTTTCGGCGATAAAGGTTACAATGTATTTGTATAGGCGTGTTTTCGTAGAGTATAATATGAGCTATTTTATAATTTATACAATTCAGTTGTATTAATGTTATTAAATGAAAATTAAAACAAGATGTGTTTGTGAAACACGAATATGTCCCCGGGCAAGGTCATTTTTTCTTCGAAGTTGGTCACAGGTCAAGATCAATGTCACAGGTCAAGATTTTTTGTTGGAGTAGGAAGACATTGTCACAAGGAACCTACATGCTCAGTATAAAGGTTCGAACTCAAACGGTTCAAAATTTATGACAAATAATAATTTTATCTTTAAAATATGCCAAGGGCACAGGTCAATGTTTTGTATTGGCGTGCAGTCCTTGTCACAAGTAACCTACATGCCAAATATGAAGGCTCTTTCTCAAGCGGTTCAAAAGTTATGGCCAATGTTATTTTTTCTTTTAAGTATGACAGCGGTCAAGGTCACAGGTCAAACTTTTTTGTATGGACGTGAAGCCTTGTCACAAGGAACATACTTGCAAAATATGAAGGCTCTATCTCAAACGGTTTAAAAGTTAAGACCAAAGTATTTTTTCTTAAAAGTAGGTCACGGGTCAATGTTAAGGTCAAAGGTCAATTGTTTTTGTGTAAATGGGCAGTCATTGTCACAAAGACCCCACATGCCAAATTTGAAGGTTTCTCAAACATTTCTAACCAACACTCACAATCTATATTTGAAGCAGAAATACGACATACGACAAAGCTTCTTGAGAAAATTGTTAGTTTTACAATTATGAAAAAAATAAATAAAATAAAATAATAATAAAAAATACACCAAATCTGTGTATTATCCCAATGCCTGTTATTCATGCTCTTTATAGAAGCCTCCGTGGTGTAGTGGTTACGCTACTCGCCTTGAAAACCAGAGATCACAGATCAATCCCGGGCTTCTCCAGACTTTCGGATGAGTCTTTAAACCGAGGTCCCGTCTCCGTATAACCTTAGCTGTTGGTGGGACGTAAAACTCAAACACTGACTCACGCATGCTCTTAAAAACTTACCATGTGCTCTTCCATTCTCATTGATTAGAATTTTCGACACAGAGGCATCCACTAGAACTTTCCCACCATACCGCTCTATTATTGGAATTATCTGGTAGGTAATCTCGCTGGAACCACCCAGGGGATAGAAGGCACCGGTCATGAAGTGATTCAATAGTCCAGCATACACAAGTATACTTAGCTCACTTGGTACCACGCCTATCAGCAAGAAAAAAAAATCGACGTTGAGACATGTAATATGAAAATAAATAAATAAATAAATTAATCATATGAAATCGCGTCTAAGAATGTAGTAACGCCGTGTAATAAATCCGGTAATCCACTAGTGGATTAAATATGCAGATAAATAAAATCTTGCATTTGTGTTCATGTATTATTGAATTTATAAAACTCGTTGAGGAAAAGAGATAAAATGCTTGACAAAGTTTCGTATTTTATCTCTTATCCTCAACTCGTTTAATAAATGAACACTCATGTAAGATCCCCTTCTAAAATAAATAAATAAATAAATAAATAAATAAATAAATAAATAAATAAATAAATAAATAAATAAATAAATAAATAAACATAAGGGCAAAACATCAGTGTGACTAAGTAGACACTTTCACATCTCAACAGGTCATCACGTGAACAAGTCCGTGAGATAAAGACCCCCCCCCCACAAACCCTACTTTATATAGAGAAAATTGGGGTTATTTTTTTTATTTCTGCTCCAAGACGTAGGTTGTGGATATTCGTTAGAACCATTGAGGCGGTTCTAACGAACACCCACAACCTATCTTTGCAGTATAAATAAGAAAAATATCACGGATTTTCATCAGAAAAGTAGCCATTTTGGAGATGTGAAAAATGGACTTTGTCGCACGAGTGTTTTATCGTAATATGATTTATCTGATGTTTGTAGTAGTTGTTCTCATTTATACTCAACATAGGTTATGGGTGCTCGCTAGACCGGTTCGAATGAGAACGCACAACGTATGGCACAGAAATAAAAAAAAATGTATACCTCCCATAAACCCAAGATTTTTCTATATAAAGTGGGTACGGTTTGTTTGAATTGATGTTTTACGTCCCCCGTTAACACTAATAAGATCATTTTGGAGACGTTGCTTCCAATTTTGTATTTTACCCGATATTGAGACGAAACGACATCTCAAGCTCTACCATCCGAACAACCCAATAGGGTTTATATGCAGGGACGGACAGTCTGACTCGCACAACTTTGCCTGCCGAAGCTTAGACCTTCTAAACGATTTACAAGTGCTCATGTGCGGTCGGTTTCAGCTCTGCGTGGAAGCACCATGCAGCCCAATCTATTTCTCTAAGCTCCAATCTATTTCTCTAAGCTCCAATGGGCAGGGGGTGGGGGCGCTTATAATGTGTGGTTTACAGAAGTGTTCATTAAAGAAAGAAAGAAAGAAAGAAAGAAAGAAAGAAAGAATAAATAATTTACTGCAGTATGGTTTTGAAATTATACTGAACAATTTTGTCATCTATTCAGCATTGTACGGAGGTAAGGGATGTTTTCAATGCAGATTTAGGTTTATTGACGGTCCGGCAGCACACGTGTAGTTTGACGGTGACGACTTTAAAACAAACGCAGCACACGTTTCAGTTTTAGGGTCTACTTTTAGCCAATGTACCCAAGGTTTTCACAGCTGTTAACCACATAATCACTGACCAATGAAGTAAAACCGCGCGTAAATTAAAGGCTTTAATTATTAATTATTAACTATGCCCTACATCATAGTGTAGATTATATTTTCTTGTCCTTTGGGATCATTGATTCCATTGTGGAATTTTGAAAATATCTGAGGGTCACTGATGAGGCCTAATTGGCCGAAACTAGCCAGTCTGGCCCAGAAAACATGTACACTCCATATTTTTTCAGTTCTGTGGTGTATTCCTTGCTTCCAAAGTATAACCCTTTTAAAGAACATATTTATCTTCGCCAGAGCTGGTGTGTTGGAATGTGTGGTGGCGGTTAAACGTCTCCCTGCCCTACATCATAGTGTAGATTATATTTTCTTGTCCTTTGGGATCATTGATTCCATTGTGGAATTTTGAAAATATCTGAGGGTCACTGGTGAGGCCTAATTGGCCGAAACTAGCTAGTCTGGCCCAGAAAACATATACACTCCATATTTTTCAGCTCTGTGGTGTATTCCTTGCTTCCAAAGGATAACCCTTTTATAGAACATATTTAACCCTTATTCTGCTGAGCCCGGATATGTCTTATCTTTCAAACAATGTAGATCCAGATCAGATGGCTTCTGAAGAAGCCATCTGATCAGGATCTCATTGTTTGTCGTTCAGTTTATGAATTTGTTGCAATGATTTGCATAAAAAATATCTGATTGGTTGATAAGCAGTGGTGGTGTGACATATATAAATATTCAGCAGGTCAAGGGGGCTTTGTACATGTCCAGTTAAAGGGTGCCAGGCTTATGTTTTGTATTGTTTTTACGGCTATTTCACGGTTATTTCACTTATTCAAAAAAGATCCTTAATAAGAGGTGGGCGAAAACCGAAGTAGCCGGAGAAAAAACTCCTGACGTCCCGCTGCAGAACTTGATGTAACCACAGCGGTGAGCTTGAGAGTCATAATGCTCAGACCCATCATGCCACGAAGCCCGTTCCGGCTTACTGTATTTGATGACAGCTTTTACGCCAGTTTCCAAATTTTAAGCAACCATTTCTGCAGCGTCTGAGCAGGGTCTTTACTGATCAAGGTCCCGCGTTTGGAATGCTTGGCTAAACGGGTTACTAAATAAATCGTTGTCGTACGGGCCTCCGTGGCCTAGGGGATAAGAGCGCTGACTCTTAGTCATTAGGTCTCTCACCGCCGTATGTTCGAGCCTCGCTCGGGCCACGTGTGAGACGCCAAGTTCTGCAACGGAGGGTCAGGTGGTTTTTCACCGGTACTCCGGTTTTCGCCCACCTCTGATTAACGATCGGCTCGATATGAGTGAAATAATCTTGAAAGGGCCGTAAAACCTAAACCAAAAAAAAAAATAAAAATAAAGCGTTGTCGCAGTGAAAGGCCCGAAAGTACCGGCATGTGTTTGTCCAATTTTTTATTACCCTTTTCCAAAGTCGACCTGTCACAGCATTAGCATTGTCTGCGCATGTCCTATTCTCCGAAGATTGCCCTGTGTAGTATGACTTATAACTATCCTGCACAGGATATATATATAACCACAGGGTTGTATGGGCCTCCGTGGTCTAGTGGTTAAGAGCGCTGACTCTTGATCATTAGGTCTCTCACCGCTGTGTTTCGAGCCTCACTCGGGTCACATGTGAGACGCCAAGTTCTGCAACGGAAGGTCAGGTGGTTTTTCGTACTCCGGTTTTCGCCCACCTCTGATTAACGATCGGCTCGATATGAGTGAAATAATCTTGAAAGGGCCGTAAAACCAAAACCAAAAAAAAAAAAAAACACAGGGTTGAGTTTACTCTTCTAGAATGTAAACAAACTGTCCTTTGTGCATTTTGTTTTGTGATGGTGTTTGTCGTGTTGCTCTACGTGGGTCTTCTTTCACAATGTATAGTACGCCTATATTTCATTTATAGAAGAGCATAACGTAGTAATAAAGTAAAATGCCTATATTAAGACCACCTTTGGGACTGCTCTTTATGACCACTTTTGGACAGTCCCAAAGGTGGTCCCTGACCAGAGGACACTGTGTGCGGAACACACGAAGAAAGAATAACTGCAACTTTCTAAATAAGCTTTTCAAAGCAGAATTAGTCTTAATTTTAGGTGGTCTTAATAGCGGGATTTTACTGTATTAGTGCAAGCTGACAACGCATGTAATTAAATCCAATTTGCAAGAAACCAAACCGGTTTTGTGTCTGATGTTTTACCAGCGATGTATGCCCTACAATTTTAAACCGAAAATGACATGATTTTCCTTTCTTTGAAAACACGTCATTTAAATGGTAATATACGATAGGACAGTGCAGAGCTATAACTGATGATGACATCGGGCGCCTTGATAAGTTGGGTCAGGACTCAAACTACAATATTGGGTCCAAGGTTTGATAATTAAGAAAACCATTCAACCTACCCACATCTCCAAAGGCATATGCCAAGAAGGTCTTGAATGTTTTGTTATCTGAAATTTTGTCTAAGGCTTCTTTAACCGACATGCGTGTGTACTTGGTGAATTTGCTGAATATCAAGTGAAATAGCCCGGTCTTTATCAACAGCTTGACTAGTCTCATCGGCAAAACCTTCGGAATAATGGCACCAATAAATCTCTCTTCGTGATGCTGAGGAAACAGAGAAACGCCTGTTAAAGGCATTTATTCTTAGACAGTAGGCATAATTGTATTATTGGCCCCTGTGATATACTGTCTATAGCAGATCAAAGGCAGCCTTTAATTGGGTGATTAGAAGCTCCGGTTGAACCCAATGACTGAGGCACTTAAGAGGAAAATCAATAAGGTACACTGTAGTTAACAGTTTGTCAAATTATTATTGATTTTCCCCAAGGAGGCCCCTTACCTGTTGCAGACAGAGGACTTCTCTTTAGTCAGCACTGAGGGCTACATAATATTATGTCATGAAATGATAGTCCTCAATAATCAAAATAATCAAGAATAAATGCCTTTAAGTTAACTCATTTGTGTGACATGGTGAATTACATTACGGAAACACGCCTATATAAATACATAGTAAATTTTATCGCCGAAAAAAACCCCGAAAATTTTAAGATGAAAATATGTTATATTTTCTTATATCTGCTCAAAATATAGATTGTGGGTACAAGTTAGAACCGCGAACCGCCTCATCGAGGCGGTTCTAACGAGTACCCACAATTTGTATTTTAGAACAGAAACAAGAAAAATAATGTTAACCCCTGTAAACCCCAATTTTACTATCTAAAAGTGGGGTTCAAATGAATCAGAATTATATAGGTGTGTTTGCGTGATGTTTAACCATTATCCTGCTAAATAAAATAATTTAGCCACACCCATTTCTGAATATCAACCAATCAAATTACTTGATAAAATGTGTTCATTCAATTCACAAACTGCATGACCATCTGATCTGTATTTACAAAGTTATCAAAGGAGTTGTGTTCAGCAGAATAAAGGCTAATTACTGAAAACAAAACAAAACATAAGCACGCCTTTTCATATAAGTTGGAAAATTTCACTTCCGAAAAATGATATTACAGATAAAAACTCCTGATATTCTCATGTAACTACTGGGGTCATGGACTGTGGGCGCTGTTAGAACCACCTCGGCAAGGCGGTTCTAGCGTGAGCAGTTGGTTTGTGTTTTGTTTGGTGAATACCGGAAAATGTGTATTCCCCTGTGAACCAAAATGTGTATTCCCCTGTGAACCCCAGTATTACTATATGAATGTGGGGTTTAACGAGGTAAAACTTATAAAGGCATGTTTTTCACGAGGCTATTATGTGTTTCTCCCATTGTGTTGGTCTCTAATGTTACTTTTGCAATTTGCGTATTGAACCCAGTTTGTATTTATATGTGGTATTGTATTCATATGAATATGATACACCTGTATTTATTCTTGCATATGTACTACACATGAACATGTTATGTTCAAAGTAGAAATAAACTTACAACTTACATAATGAAGACTATTTCTTATTTTGTTATCAAACACAGATTGTGGGTTCTCGCTAGAATCGCTGCAGTTCCAACAGTACCACAAACTATGTTTTGAGCACAAATAACAGTATAATTTATACTCCCGTAGGCTTCACTTTTCGCTGTAAAAAGCGTGGTTTGCAATGCTATTCATTACATTGGTTGTTAATGTGTCTGGTTTCAATGAGTATAATTACCATTACAAAAAAAAAACACGCCTATTGAAATATATTGAACTTTTTACCACCAAAAATTAAAAATTTTCAGTTAAAAATTCTGATAATTTTCATATTTCTGCTCAAAACCTGGATTGTGGATACTCGTTAGAACCGGTACTAACGAATACCCACAATCTATGTTTTTAGCAGAAATAAGGAAAATAATGTATACCACTGTATACCTAAAAGTGGAGTTTTAGGGGTTAAGATTTTATAGGTATGGTTCGGGATGAATAGGCGTATAAATCTTTGCGCTCAGTTCATATGTGCATGATAAAAATCGAATAAAGAGAAACTTTTTCAGAAGACAACTATACCCTTACCCACCATATATGGGGCACACAAAACTTTTTGGCCTAGAATATAATGTCAAATTCACCAAAGAACAATCACAATCAAGTTTTTCTTATGTGAACATTATAAGTTATTTTAATTCATTACGCAAACACGCCTATACAAATACATTGACACATTTATCGCCGAAAAAATGATGAAGATTTTCAGATGAAAAATTGCGTTATTTTTCTTATTTCTGCTCAAAATATAGATTGTGGGCACTCGTTAGAACCTCCTCATCGAGGCGGTTCTAACGAGTACCCACAATCTATATCTTAGAGCAGAATTAAGAACAATAAGGTTTACCCCTGCAAACCCCAGTTTTACTATATACAAGAGGGCCATGATGGCCCTGGATCGCTCACCTGATCCATATGATAGAGTAACAAGTGGGTCTCGGGGAGGGACATTATTGACCCCAGTGCTACAAAATGCATAATGTTGAGGGAGGTCTAAAAAGGTGAAGCTTCATACCAAATATCAACAAAGGCTATAATTTGAACAATCTTGGCAAAGGTCCACTAGATGAAGCTACACACCAAATATCAAAGACCTGGGCCTTGGGGTTTCAGAGAAGAAGATCTTTTAAAGATAATCCCTACATTAGCCTATGTAAAACCAAATGGCCCCAGGGCGGGGCATTTTTTGGCCTCAGGGCCATAATTTAAACAATCTTGATAGAGGTCCACTAGATGAAGCTTCACACCAAATATCAAAGCCCTGGGCCTTGCTGTTTCAGAGAAGATTTTCAAAGATTATCTCCATATATAAGTCTATGTAAAACCAAAGGGCCCCGGGGCGGGGGCTATCATTTGAACAATCTTGGTAGAGGTCTACTAGATGAAGCTTCATACCAAATATCAAAGTCAATGGTGTTGTGGTTTCAGAGAAGAAGATTTTTAAACATTTCCCTATATAAGTCTATGTAAAACCAAGGGGTCTCGGGGCGGGGGCATTTTTGGCCCCAAGGCTATTATTTGAACAATCTTGATAGAGCTCCACTAGATAAAATTTCACACCAATTATCAAAGACCTAGGCCTTGTGGTTTCACAGAAGAATATTTTTAAAGATTTCCCCATATAAGTTTATGTAAAACCAAAGGGCCATCAGGCGGGGGCATTTTTGGTCTCAGGGCTATTATTTGAACAATCTTGGTAGAGGACGACTAGCTGAAGCTTCATACCACATTTCAAAGGTCTAGCCTTGTGGTTTCAGGGAAGAAGATTTTCCATATATAAGTCTATGTAATACCAAAGGGCCCCGGAGCGGGGGCATTTTTGGCCCCTGGGCTATAATTTGACCAATCTTGGTAGAGATCCGCAAGATGAAGCTTCATACCAAATATCAAAGACCTGGGCCTTGCAGTTTCAGAGAAGAAAATTTTTCTAGATTTTCCCTATATAAGCCCATGTAGAACCAAAAGGCCCTGTGGCGACAGGGGGGGGGGGGAAATGGTTAGGGTAGGGGGACGGGGGGCAGGAGTGGACCTGGGCCTTGTGGGGTGAAGCTTCATACCAAATATCAAAGACACGGGCCTTACTGCTTCAGAGAAGAAATTTTTTAAAGATTTTCCCTATATAAGCCCATGTAAAACCACAGGGCCCCGGGGCGGGGGCATTTTTGGCCCCAGCACTATAATTTGAACAATCTTGGTAGGGGTCCACTAGATGAAGCTTCATACCAAATATCAAAGACCTGGGCCTTGCCGTTTCAGAGAAGAAGATTTTTAAAGATCTTCCCTATATAAGCCCATGTAAAAACCAAAGGGCCCCGAGGCGGGGGAATTTTTGGCCCCAGCACTATAATTTGAACAATCTTGGTAGGGGTCCACTTGATGAAGCTTCATACCAAATATCAAAGCTTTGTGACCTGGGCCTTACGGCTTCAGAGAAGAAGATTTTTAAAGATCTTCCCTATATAAACCCATGTAAAACCAAAGGGCCCCACAGCGGGGGCATTTTTGGCCCCAGCACTATAATTTGAACAATCTTGGTAGGGGTCCGCTAGATGAAGCTTCATACCAAATATCAAAGACCTGGGCCTTGTGGTTTCAGAGAAGAAGATGTTTTAAGTTTTTGGTAAAAAAATATCTAATTTTGGCTCCTATGACCTAGATGTGCAACTGACCTGAACCATTTGAACAACTTTGAAAGAGGACCACCTAAGGATCATTCCTGTGAAATTTGGTCAAAATCCGATCAGTGGTCTAGGAGGAGATGTCGTTTAAAGAAATTGTTTACGGACGGACGGACGGATGCACGCACGGACGGACGGACGCACGACGGACGAAAAGTGATCCCAAAAGCTCACCTCGTCACTACGTGACGGTGAGCTAAAAAGTGGGGTTCGAGGGGTTCAAAGTTATATAGGCGTGTTTTCGTGATGCTTGACGGGGAAAATGGGATCATATTCCCCGCCTGAGAGGGATATTTGCCCGAGTCATAAGGCGATTGAAAATATCGCCCTCAGGCGGGGTATATGATCTCATGTTCCCTGTAAAGAATGAAAATATAAAAAATATCAAAATCAGCTTTTTATAGCAGAATTAGTGCTAATTTTAGGTGGTATTAATAGCGGAATTTCACTGTACTATCATCTCTCATAACCAGACTCAATCAAACCGAGGCTGTCGTTTTTAAAGTCGGATGTTTTGTCTCCACTGAAAAGATTTTTTTTCTTCATATTTTTCATATTGGAATGCTGTCATTTGAAGGTATTAAAAATTTTGAGGTTTTTCTGTTTTGAAAAAAAATGAAAATTTTAAGGTGAAAAAGTGCGATATTTTTCTTATTTCTGCTCAAAATATAGATTGTGGGTACTCGTTGGTTCTAACGGGTACCAACAATCTGTATTTTAGAGCATCGAGGCGGTTCTAACGAGTACCCATAATCTATATTTTGAGCAGAAATAAGAAAAATAAGGCTTACCCCTGTAAACCCCAGTTTTACTATATAAAAGTGGGGTACAAGGGGGTCAGAATTATATAGGCGTGTTTCGTGATGGTTGTATAATATATAATCATATTTACCATTAAATAGTCCATGAACTTCGGTATAGCTTCTTTTTCTGTAGGAAACTGTTTTTCTAAGTGTGCAATAAATTGTTCTTTAGTTCCAGACTTCATGGTGTACTTTTTTGCTTTGCTCGGTTCTCCTATTGCAATCTGCAAATGCGTATAATGGAACACGTTGACAAATCCGTGTAATTTATACCCTCGTAAACCTGAACGGCCCCCGCCCATCGGGGCTTGAAGAAATATATGGGCTGCACGATGATTCCACGCAGAGCTGAATCCGACCCGCACACGAGTACTGGTAAACCGCTTAGAGGATCTCAGCCTGCCAAGGCAAAGCAGTGCGCACGAGTCGGACCTCCATGCTTATAAACCCTATTGGTTTCATTGGGCGACAGGGCTTGAGATGCCATTTCATCTCAATGTCGGGTAAAAGTCCCACAAAATTGGAAGCAACGTCTCCAAAATGACCGTTACAGTGTTGAAGGGGACGTTAAACCTCAAAACAAACAAACAAATCGTAAACCTGACTTTACGCAGGGATGTTTACAAGTGTGTGCGTTATTAATCTATTTTTTGATCAAAAACATAGATTGTTGGTGCAGTTAGGACCGCCTCATTGAGGCTGTTCTAACGAACACCCACATTCTATGTTTGGAGCAGAAATAAGAAAAAAATCGTCTGAAAAATAATGCTAGTTCAACAGAACCGTGGCCTAGTGGTTAAGAGCGCTGACTCTTGATCATTAGGTCTCTCACCGCTGTGGTTCGAGCCTCGCTCGGGTCACATGTGAGACGCCAAGTTCTGCAACGGAAGGTCAGGTGTTTTTTCTCCGGGTACTCCGGTTTTCGCCCACCTCTGATTAACGATCGGGTCGATATGAGTGAAATAATCTTGAAACCAAAAAAAAAAAACAAAAAAAAACACATATATGAAGAGCCATTATGATACTCAGTGTTTTTGTTTGTTTGTTTTTTTTTATTTGAGGTTTAACGTTCCCGTCAACACTGCATAGGTCATTTTGGAGACGTTGCTTCCAATTTTGTGGGACTTTTACCCGACATTGAGATGAAATGACATCTCATGCCCTGTCGCCCAATGAAACCAATCTGATCTGTATTTACAAAGTTATCAAAGGAGTTGTGTTCAGCAGAATAAGGGCTTTTGTTTGTTTGATTTGAGGTTTAACGTCCCCGTCAACACTGTAAAGGTCATTTTGGAGACGTTGCTTCCAATTTTGTGGAACTTTTACCCGACATTGAGATGAAATGACATCTCATGCCCTGTCGCCCAATGAAACCAATAGCATTTATAAGCATGGACAGTACGACTCGCAAGCCCCCGCCCATAGGGGCTTGAAGAAATATATGGGCTGCATGATGCATCCACGCAGAGCTGAATCCGGCCCGCACACTAGTACTGGTAAACCGCTTAGAGGATCTAAGCCTGTCCATGAACCGCGGTGCGAGGCGGACCGTCCATGCAAATACACCCTATTGGTTTCATTGGGTGACAGGGCTTGAGATGTCATTTCATCTCAATGTCGGGTAAAAGTCCCACAAATATGGAAGCAACGTCTCCAAAATGACCTTTACAGTGTTGACGGGGACGTTAAACCTCAAATCAAACAAACAAACAGTCCGACTCGCACCGCTTTACCTGGGCAGGCTTAGATCCTCTAAGCGGTTTATCAGTACTAGTGTGCGGTCGGTTTCAGCTCTGCGGGGAAGCATCATACAGCCCATCTATTTCTTCAAGCCCCGATGGGCGGGTCCGATTTCTCTATTTAAAGTGGTGTGTAGTGTGGTATTCGTTTCACGGAAAACCATATTTCCTACAGCGTCCGTTAACCCTCTGATCCATACAAAATCGAAGGTACATTCTATTTTTCCCATGGGACAAACGTTTGCCTTTACGGAGCCATGGGGTATTTTTCTATCACTTGTCTGTCCCATACTAGCCTATTAAGATGCTATAACCCAAAACGGAACACTGACAAACCATGCAGATCCAGATCAGATGCCGAAGAAAGTCACTATGAAAACAAGCCTATACAAATACTTTGTAAATTTTAACGCCGAAAAAACGAATATTTTAACATGAAAAATTGTGATATTTTGCTTATTTCTGCTCAAAATATAGATTGTGGGTACTCGTTAGGACCGCCTCATCGATGCGGTTCTAACGAGTACCATCAATCTATATTTTAGAGCTGCAAACCCCAGTTTTTCTCTATAAAAGTAGGGTCCAAGCGGGTCAAAATTAGATAGACGTGTTTTCGTGATGATCTTTCATGTTTGCAAAAGTGCAGCCATTTAAAAAACAAAAAAAAAACAAAAAAAAAAAACAAAAAAAAAAACAAACAAAAAATCTAAATTTAACTCAAACTTATGCATTGGCTGCTTATAAATATAGGGCGGAAGATTCCATTCAGTACATTCGGCTCCCGCCCATCGGGGCTTGAAGAAATAGATGGGCTGCATGATGCTTCCACGCAGAGCTGAAACCGACCCGCACACGAGTACTGGTAAACCCAGGCAAAGCGATGCTTATAAACCCTATTGGTTTCATTGGGCGGCAGGGTTTGAGATGTCATTTCATCTGAATGTCGGGTAAAAGTCTCCAAAAATGACCTTTATAGTGTTGAGGATGACGTTAAACATCAAATCAAACAAAAACAATTCAGTACATAGGTCTAAATGGTGTTTCAGTCTGTATGCCACTTCTTGTTTGACTTTGTTGTTTTGAGGTTTTACGTCCCCGTTAATACTATTTAGGTCATTTTTGAAACGTTGCTTCCGATTTTGTGGGGCTTTTACTCGACATTGAGATAAAATATTATCCTCAGCCCTACATCCCAAAGAACCCCTTAGGGATTAAGGGGACTGACAACACCTTCAGGGGAGGCAACTCCCGCAAAAGTATTTTTGTCTCCCATGTCAATAGGGTTCAATTTTTAAAGGAAAGAATTTGCTCCTGAGGAGCAAATTCTTTGTTCCTGAGGAGCAAATTCTTTCCTTTAAGAGCAGACCCCTTTTTTCCGTGGGACAGGGCTTATAGAAAGGCGAACAGGCAGTCCCGAAAGTTGTCTCCCTTCAAAAAATGGCGGAAAAATCAGCCAGGTGTTCCCATTCCCCTTAAGGAGCTGTCCGACTAGCACCTCTTTTCCTGCGCAGGCTTATATCATTCAAAGCGGTTTACCAGTACTTAAGTTCAGACGGTTTTCAGCTGTAGGCGGAAAGGCCATGCAGTCCAATCCATTTCTCCAAGCCCGATGGGGGTGGGGGACTTTCTGTTAAAGCTGTTCATACTGAGCAACGGTGCGTAATGAGCGTTGTGTTTATAATAGACAAATGCATATTTTGTGACCTCCTCCTCCTTCTTCTTCTTTCTTCTTCTTCTTCTTCTTCCTCTTATTCTTCTTCTTCTTCTTCTTCTTCTTCTTCTTCTTCTTCTTCTTCTTCTTCTTCTCAGTTTAAAATGTGTTGCGAACTGCAAATGTACGTGAAGTTTGTTACGCTAATTTGTGAGGGTCCACTCATGAACTCATTTGCAAATTATTTCCTTTAAGAATTGACGCATGTTGGTGAGAGTTGACAAAATGATAGAGCTGTTCCCCCACCCCCACCCCACCACCACCACGCCGGTTGTGCGTGAGTGTGTGTGTGTGTGTGTGTGTGTGTGTGTGTGTGTGTGTGTGTGTGTGTGTGTGTGTGTGTGTGTGTGTGTGGAGGGGGCGTGGTATTCACCGCCCTTTTAGAGTAGGTGCTCTCAAAAGTTGTGAATCTGCACGCGCACCTTCCTTGCAGGTCCAGGGAATTATCAGTTCATTCAAAGTACGTACGGTATCAAATTCCTCATCCATGGTTACCCACGTGACCTGGCCCTCTGTAATTTGATCAATGAGGGTCCTAGTTGGTTGTCCTTCCTTCATGTCACCAAGATAATGGATGCCTGGAAAATACAGACGCTTTAAGTGGAACGGATACATCTTGTGGAAGTCCTGACTGCCTTTCCCAATCGGCACGACGCTAATGCGACGTGTGTCGGGTGGGTCCTGTCAAGTGAACCCCTTTGAATAAGAGGACTATTCTTGAGGAAGGAATGTGCCCCTGAAAGGAGCAAATTATTTTCCCTAAGAGTAGATCCCGGTCGATAGAGGAGATAAATTGTATTTTGATCATGAATAGCTTCCCTGCCCCATAACTTTAATACTTAAAGAGGCTTCTAACATGCTCGCAACCTACATGTACAGTAAACATTACGCAAACACGCCTATACAAATACATTGCCACCTTTATCGCCGAAAAAATGAAAATTTCATGATGACAAATTGTGATATTTTTCTTATTTCTGCTCAAAATATAGATTGTGGGCACTCGTTAGAACCGCCTCATCGAGGCGGTTCTAACGAGTACCCACAATCTATATTTTAGAGCAGAAATAAGAAAAATAAGGTATACCCCCGGAAACCCCAGTTTTACTACAGTCGAACTTCGATGGCTCGAACTCGCCGGGACCGCCGAAAAAAGTTCGAGCCATCGGTAGTTCGAGCCATTGGAGTCCAACTCGGCAAGATCCATCTTTGTGTACTATGATTTTGTATCATAGCTGCGGCGATTTTTGGTGACTTCCGGTACATTTATCGGTCATAATAGTCACGTAGTATACCTTTCGCACTTTCAGGGAGATAAGAAAATACAACAATAATAAATCTTTTAATTTTATTTACAAGATGAAGAGTTTAAAATACGATAAAGTACATGACTGCAGGAGCGAATGATGAACCGTATTTTTTGACCCTATTTTAAGGCAAAGACTGTAATTTTGGCAGGTCTTACTCAATGTCGGTGTGAAATTTTATTTTGTGAAAAATATTTTGCAAGCTTTAATTTCCTTATGCCGCCTCATTAGCCCTGGGTTATTATAGGTGTTTATAATAAACTTAATTTGACACTTTCTCAACATTAATCTCTTGACCTGTTGATCAAAGGGATTGCGCAAATCAAGTACACATGTGTTATGTAAACAGCTGTTTCGGCAAGACGCGTTGTCAATATCGACGCATCTTATGATACTGATCACGCGCCTGCGTGACTTTATCGATACAATTGGATTTTTTAAAAAGGTAATTAGTGCGAGCCATCGGTGGGATTTTACATAGAAAATGCGATCTGGGGACCAGGCTTAGAGTTCGAGGGTTCGAGCCATCGTGGTTCGAGCCAAGGGTGGCATGTTTAGTTATAATGAATAGGGATTTTGCCGGGACTGAAAAGTCAGTTCGACCCAAACGTGGTAATCGAGCCTACCGAGTTCGACCCATCGAAGTTCGACTGTATATAAAAGTGGGGTTCAAGGGGGTCAAAATAATATAGGCGTGTTTTCGTGATGATAGGGCTATTAAGACCAGCTAAAAAACAATATTTTATTAACTTCTTTTCAATTACAGATGTAACATGTTAGAAAGATCAACAGGATTTGAAAACCAGCTAAAGTTAAGACTAGCTCTGCTTTTAAAAGCATACAGTATTTAGAAGGTTTCTGTTATTCTTTTCTTTGTGTTTTCTATTCCCATTGTCATCAGCAAGTGATCACCTTTTGGGACTGTTCAAAAGTGGTCTTGAAGACCACTTTTGAACAGTCTCATAGGTGGTCTTAATACAGACCACTTTTGAACAGTCCCTTACGTGGTCTTAACAAAGGAATTTTACTGTATTTGTTCAGCATAATCAACCCTTTTATTCCTGTTGAACGGTACAGATGTCCATGCAAACAAAGTAGATCCAGAAGAGTCTCAACAGGATCAACAAAGTTTGCTGCTCTACTATGTTCGTGAGTTTGACTAAACCATTTGTTTACAAGAATTGACGCGTGAAAGTTTATAATTGGAGCGTCTTCATAATCCAATGGGATGAAAGGGCTATGACACTGTTACTTGCGTCACAGGGGCGTCCAGCTGATATCAGTATTCTGCTGGCATTGAAGCAGGTAAGGATAGAGGGGGAGTGTTGTTATTTTTTCTCTTTCTACACTTCAATTTATTTTTTTCTTTCTCCCGTCTTTCACTTTCATCTCCTCGACTATCTCTTTCCTCCCTTTCTCTGGGAGACGACACAAAATGACCCACAAGGGTTGACGTGTCTTTAAACCCCAAACAGTCAGTCCTTCCAGAGTCACAGAATATAAGAATCTTATATGGGTGTGAGGGGTGGCTTGAAAAATCCGTCCCGAGGTACACTGTCCGGCATCACGAGGCTTGCCGAGTGATGCCGGACAGTGATCCCGAGGGACGGATTTTTCTATCCACCCTCACACCCATATTGGATTCTTTTTTTGCATACCTTCCATTTCTATTGCGAATTTTTAATGCTGCTGTCACTTTGTTTACCGACGTCCGCCATTTTGCGATGACACAAGAGGAATGTTTTGTGACGTCACGCATGACGACGCCGCGCATGAGGTTGTAATCAACCAGTGCATTTATCAAACACGCGATTATATTCGATTTGGGGTCGGAACACCAGGGTCAGAACATAGATTTCTATCCCAGGGTAAAATCACGGATTTCCTTGTCTGGTGTGCAAGAATATATTTTCTTGCACACCAGACAAGGAAATCCGTGATTTTACCCTGGAATAGAAATTTATGTTCTGACCCTGGTGTTCCGACCCAGGCAACTAAGATAAATGCGCTTCAATTCTATTCAACTGCCGGAACTACTTCCGCACTACTTTTATTTTGTAAACAATATAAATGTGCGAACTGTCAAAACTAACCGGATGTGTTGTGCAAGAAAAAGAATCCAATATGGGGTTCTGTTGTAGATGGGCGTTTCCAACCCTCGGGATGACCGTGCTGAGCGGAACCTCGGCGTAGCCTCGGTTCCGCTCAGCACGGTCATCCCTCGGGTTGGAAACGCTCATCTACAACAGAACCCAAAATCAGATTCTTATATTCTTACATGTTTTTCAATGTTGTATAATGTGATATCGATATCGTCACTACAAACAGTGAAGATACGATGTTTGGATTTTCACTGTTTGTGAATTCGACATTGTTTCGAAAAATAGCATATATACTCTGTTTATTCGATGTCACTTAGCTTTACGTAAATAGTGCGTGTCAGAAATTATTTCAAGTACGTTCGCACGCCATTTAAAAGACGTTGATGACGTCACTTTTAGCGCCTACGTAACTTATTTAATGCACGCGACGCAAGATAAGCTCAGCAACTGCGTAAATTTTGCGAATGCAAATTATAAGTGACCCATTTAAAAAAGTAACATTCCATGCTATTTTCCAAGTGCATACTTTTAATTTACACCAATATACCATGTAAACCCGCTGAACACCTCTAAAACACCTCTAAAACGACGCAAAATGGTCATGGAAAAAGTTTGATCTCTGTGATGAGGGCTGACGCTTCGAAATTGCTTCAAAAATACATGGAAGAAATAGAAAATTTGTTGTTGTTTTTTTCAGTGAAAGGTCAATTTTTATTTTATTCATGAAAAACAAAAGACGTATTTTCACTCTAGGCTTCACCACTCGAGGAAATACGTCTTTTGGTGTTCATTCGGTGAAATAATAAGACCTGTCGCCGGACAGGTTAGCTCACCGGAAGTTATGCTTTGATTCAGTTGCGCAAAGGCAAATTTTCAGACCCATGACAGAAACAAAGTTACAAAGAAAGAATCCAGTGCTATATCAATATAGTTATATTAAAATCTATCAATAAATGTAGCCGCTAGAGCAAAACAAAGTTTTTCTAAAAATAGCCACAGTGACTTTGACCTTGACCTGAGGATCATTAAGGTCAAACTCCCTTGAGATATTATCATACCCAATATTTGTTTGAAGTTATAGAGTGAGGGAAAAGTGTTTCTAAAAATAGCCACACTGTCCATAACTTTGAGGTCATGACCTTGAAAGTCGAACTCGCTCGAGCTATTATCATAAGCAACAGTTGTGTAAAGTTATGGCAAAATTAATCAACAAATGTAACCCATACAGTCATGACAAAGTTATTCTGAAAATGTCCAGTGACCATGACATCTATCTCAGGACCTTGAAAGACAAACCTGCTCAATATACTATCATACCCAACATTTGTGTGAAGTTATATTAAAATCTATCAATAAATATAGGTGCTAGAGTGAATACAAAGTTTTTTTCAAAAATAGCCACAGTGACCCTGACCTTGAGGTCATGACCTTGAACGTTGAACTTGCTTGAGATATTGTTAAATGCAACATTTTTGTAAATTTATATTAAAATTCCGTCAATAAATGAAGGCCTTGGAGCGATGACAAAGTTTTTTTTCTAAAAATAGCCATAGTGACCTTAACCTTGAGTTCATGACCTTGAAAATTAAACTTGCTGGAGATATTATCATAAGCAACATTTGTATGAAGTTATCTTAAAATTTGTCAATAAATGTAGGCGCTAGAGCGATGACAAAGTTTTTTCTTAAGATAGCCACAGTGACCGTGACCTTGAGGCCATGACCTTGAAAGTCGAACTCACTCGAGAAATTTAAAGCAGTATCTATCACCAAGTCTCAAGTAAGTTCGTTTGAAGGCAAGCAAGTAATGATCTTAAATCGTCCGTGCAAAAACATTAAAGTCCTTAGTCTGTGACCTTGACCCAAAGGTCACGGTCAGGTATGATGCTGCTGCTGATAAAAACTTTTGGCTAGTACCTATCACCAGCCCAAGTATTAACTGAATCTATCAAAAGGTAAATAAGTAATGAGCTCCTAAAACTTTAACCCAAAAACTTAAACATAAGAATTCTAAGTCAGTGACCTTGACCCCAAGGTTATGGTCAAGAGCGTTGATGCTGCTGCTAAACATTTGAAACAAGTATCAAAAACCATACCGAGTAAAAACTAAATCCATCCAAAGATAAAGCAGTAATGAGCTCCTAAAAACTTTTATACAAAAACTTTAACATTAAAATTCTAAGTATGTGACCTTGACCTTAAGGTCATGGTCATGGGTGCTGATAGTGCAGAAAAAAAAAAGTTAGCCCAGTATCTATCACAATACCAAAAAAAAATGAACTTAATCCATGTTCACCTAAAGAACTTGTTTGTTTGATTTGAGGTTTAACGTCCCCGTCAACACTGTAAAGGTCATTTTGGAGACGTTGCTTCCAAGTTTGTGGGACTTTTACCCGACATTGAGATGAAATAACACCTCAGGCCTTGTCGCCCAATGAAACCAATATGGTCAATAAGCATGGACGTTCCGACTCGCAATGCTTTGCCTAGGCACGCTTAGATCCTCTAAGTGGTTTACCAGTACGCGTGTGCGGTCTGTTGCAGCTCTGCGTGGAAGCATCATGCAGCCCATCTATTTCTTCCAGCCCCGATGGGCGGGGGCCGTCACATAAAATGTTAAACTTTTTGCGTTGAAGATTTTTTAGTTTTTTTTTTGTTTCACATAAAGAACTAAAAAACTTTAACGCAAAACGTTTAACATTTGTGGACACCGACGCCGGCTCACCGGAACGAACTTACCGTTCCGGTGAGCTGCACTGGAAAAAAAATCAAATATTCCCCATTTCATATAACGTTGCTGTTATTCATCACGAGAACAAGTCCGTGAAATGAACACCCCCTAAACCCTACTTTATAAAGAGAAAACTGGGGTTTACGGATATATGCATTATTTTTCTTATTTCTGCTCCAAGACATCAATGAGGCGGTTCTGACGAGCATCCACAACCTATGTTTGCAGTATTTATAAGAAAAATATCACAGATTGTTATCAGAAAAGTAGCCATTTTGGAGATGTTAAAAATGCACTTTGTCGCACGAGTGTGTTATCGCAATGCACTGAAAAGTTGTTGTTATTTATTGGATAAAGTCATGTCATAAAAATGCATTTCCCCATGCGTCTGATAAAACACATGATAACACATGATTACTGGCACGTAATGTCATGGCGCCGTCTATGACAACCCTCTGATCTTTTGAACTTCTTTGGTAATATGGGCCCCGTCAAGCGATTTTGATACTTATCGCCTATGCGAGCAGCGAAGGTTCAGGCGAGCCTGCGCATCCGCGCAGTCTCGCCAGAACCTTCGCTGCTCGCTCACACAAGCAGTGAATCAAACGGAACCTTCAGACAGAAAGCCATATCCCTGGCCCCTCTGAATGGCTGGGCATGCGCAGTTAAATTTTGTGATGACGGAATGCTCGAAGACACAAATTCGCTTGGCGGGGCTAAATTATAATGCCATTCAAAATCGATATCTTACACTCGTGGTCAATACATTTGAAATCTGTGCAACTCTCGGAGGATCGTGTCATAAATTTCGTATGAAATGACCACTCGTATACATGTATCTTGTTCAGGAAAAGCCACTCGTATACATGTATCTTGTTAAGGAAAAGCCACTCGTATACATGTGTCTTGTTAAGGAAAAGCCACTCGTACACATGTATCATGTTAAGGAAAAGCCATTCGTATACATATGTATCTTGTTAAGGAAAAGCCACTCGTATACATGTGTCTTGTTAAGGAAAAGCCACTCGTATACATGTATCTTGTTAAGGAAAAGCCATTCGTATACAAGTATCATGATAAGGAAAAGCCACTCGTATACATGTGTCTTGTTAAGGAAAAGCCACTCGTATACATGTATCTTGTTAAGGAAAAGCCATTCGTATACTTGTATTTTGTTAAGGAAAAGCCACTCGTATACATGTATCTTGTTAAGGAAAAGCCACTCGTATACATGTATCTTGTTAAGGAAAAGCCATTCGTATACATGTATCTTGTTAAGGAAAAGCCATTCGTATACATGTATCTTGTTAAGGAAAAGCCACTCGTATACATGTATCTTGTTAAGGAAAAGCCTTTTCATTTGAAATTGGCAGGGCGGAGCTTTCGTTTGCACTTGCCTTTTGGTTATTCCATTAACAAAAATTCACCCGATTATGTGAATTTAGCTTTGACACAAACAAAAGTATGCTGTAAATAGTCATTTTATCAGCTTGCAAAAGGCTCTCTTTCTATCGAATCTTTTGGACATATAAATACTGACAACACCTGAGCCAATCGTTTCTGCGACTATACCCAAGAAAGGAACCGTAATTAACTTAACCCTTATCCTGTTGAACACGAAAACCCCCGACTTTGCAAACAGTTAAGATCCAAATCAGATGGCTTCCGAAGAAGCCACATGATCAGGTTCTACAGTGTTTGTCATGCAGTTTGTGAATTTAACAAATATATTACATGTATGTGAAGTAATTTGATTGGTTCATAGTCAGCAATGGGTGTGGCATAATAATTTTATTCAGCAGGACAAGGATTAATTGCATACCTGTGTCAAACTCGTATCCTTTGTCTTTAAACGTATGCATGCAGCCGCCTGCCCGGTCATGTTGTTCCAGTACCAGCACTTTCTGACCGGCCCTCCCCAACAACACTGCTGTAGAGAGACCGCTAATGCCGCTGCCAATGATTATTGTATCCAAATTTTCAGGAACATTCTCTGGTTTAAATCCTGCAAAAATTCTAAAAGATGATGGTCATATTTTGTGGCTTGGATGCAGAGGGCAAGGATTGGGGGTGGGGGGGGGGGGGGGGGTGGCCCTCCGGGGATATCAGTTGATTTCTGGTACAGCATAATAAACAAAATAGCAGTTTAATAGCATGAATTATATATCGAACCGACAGAAGGGCGATAGTATGCAGTGTCAGCTGAAAAAAAAATCTTGTTTCAGCGGGACTCGAGCCCGGAGCGCAAACTCAGCAGTTTGTTTATTTGATTTGAGGTTCAACGTCCCCGTCAACACTGTAAAGGTCATTTTGGAGACGCTGCTTCCAATTTTGTGGGACTTTTACTCGACATTGAGATGAAATGACATTTCAAGCCCTGCTGCCCAATGAAACCAATAGGGCTTATAAGTATGGACGGGCCGACTCGCACCGCATTGCCTGGGCAGGCTTAGATCTTCTAGGCGGTTTACCAGTACTCGTGTGCGGGTCGGTATCAGCTCTGCGTGGAAGCATCATGCAGCCCATGTATTTCTTTAAGCCCCGCAAACTCAGCAGTGTTCGGCAAGAACATAACGTGCAAGTAACGTCGCATCGACGTCAATGTGATATCATGACGTCGCATCGATTTCGTTGCAAAGTTGCTTAAACGTCCTGTGAGAAAATCATTTTGTCACCTGCAACCGATTCCGAGTCATTGTACTAGGACGCACCTTGTTCGGCAAGCAAAACTCAGATTAACATACATTAACATACACATGAGCGCAGTCCGGTTTGCTGAGTCTCACCCAGCAGACACACGTCGCTAGGGCAACGTCAAATCAACGTCGGTGCAACGTCACGACGTTGTACCGACGTTGATGTGACGTTGCATATACATCATGACGTTGCACCGACATTGATGTTACGTCACAATTTCGTCATGTGCCTACTGGGGAGATTCGCTGTTCGTCATTGCCAACTATAGCCATCTACAAACGAAGGCTCTGAACAGCGCTGTCTTACAGATACGAAAGCATGCTATGCTTTTAGTGAGGCTGTTCACTGTCGTCGAGGGGCTAGGAGTTTGGGGAAATCTTCTCAAATCAGACTGTAATGTATAACGGTACTATATTATTAATGTAAAAACCATAAGAGCTACACTCAGTGATGTAAGAAATGCAACATCGAAAAACCATGATCTGTATTTTGGTGCGTATAGGCCCCTAGCCAGAAAGGAAAGCCAGACCGACGTCGGATCGAACAGCGATACCACGTGTCAACGTCATATCGATGTCGCCCGACGTTGGTCTGCTGTATTGGGATGGCTGTTGGACTGCTACTTTTGGGATTGATTGTTTTTCGTCAATCAGCCCAAAGTTTTATATACAAGAGAGCTTAAACTGCTGATGTTCATGTGCTTCCATTGACCAATAAAATTAACCCTTGTACAATTGGCGTTTGTACAAATTTCAAGAGATCTGTTATTTCATTGCGACAGCACGCCTATGTAAGTATAATGATAATTTTACCACCAAAGAGAAAATTTCTGATGAAACAGTCAGATAGTTTTCATAGGTTGTGAGTACCCGCTAGATCCGCTTCCCATATTCGGTTCTTACGAGAATCCACCAGTAGAATTAAGATCAAAAGGGCCATGATGGCCCTGTATCGCTCACCTGATCCTTATGGTAGGTAATATAAGGTGAAGTGGAGGGTTTGAGCGATTTGGGCTGACAGTGACCCAAGGAACATTTGAGTGAAATTATTTCAAATTCAATCTAGCTATTTAGGAATTGAGGTCATTTTAAGGGTTGTATATATTATTTTCTGGTGACTATCATGTTCAGTGGACAATTGTCAGAGGGTCACTCATAAAACATTCCTTCAAAATTGTTTTCTTTTTTGAGGAAGAAGTCTTTCAAAAGTTCCCTTTGACAATACAGAGCTGGCTTGTATGTCCCTACCTAACTTATAATGTGTAAGGTGAGAGGGGAAGCGGGGTTGGGGTGGGAGACAGTTGGCATCAGAAGCTAAACTTTTGAGTTGGTGGTTCGCTTTGAAGGGGAGGGGGTGGGAGAGGTGGAAGTCGGGAGGGGGCTGGTGGGTCGCGTTGACAATACAGAGCTGACTTGTATTTCACTATCTGGGTACCTTGTGGACATTGAGGGTCAGGACCTAGTGCACCATACTGAGATTAACAGGCTCAGTCTAATTAACAATGACTAACAATGACTCATGGTGTTAGTGTGTATGTGTGTGTGTGGGGGGGGGGGGGGGTAAGTAAGTAAGTAAGTAAGTAAAGTCTTTATTTAACGAGGGTAACAACATTTAGCATAGACATTTATCCCTTTGACAATACAGAGCTGACTTGCATGTCACTATGTGGGGACCTTGTGGACATTGAGGCTCAATGTCCTAATGCTCGAGACGGAGATGAACAGGCTCCTCAGTCTAACTATATAAATGACTCATTGTGACGAGAGGGGAGAGGGGTATCCATCCTTTTGACAATACAGAGCTGACTTGTATGTCACTAGTGCACGAGACGGAGATGAACAGGTTCAGTCTAACTAATAATGCTAACAACGACTCCGTGGTGACAAGGGGTGGGGCGGGGTTGGGGAGGTTTTGGTGGATCCATTAGGCAATACAGTGCTGACTTGTATGTCACTATTTGGGCACCTTGTGGACATTGAGGGTCAGGTCCTACTGCACGAGACGGAAATGAACAGGCTCAGTCTAACTAACAATGCTAACAACGACTCCGTGGTGACAAGGGATGGGCGGGGTCGGGGAGGTTTTGGTGGGTCCATTAGGCAATACAGTGCTGACTTGTATGTAACTATTTGGGCACCTTGTGGGCATTGAGCGTCAGGTCCTACTGCACGAGACGGAGATGAAAAGGCTCAGTCTAACTTACAGTGCCAACAACGACTCCGTGGTGACAAGGGGTGGGGCGGGGTTGGGGAGGTTTTGGTGGATCCATTAGGCAATACAGTGCTGACTTGTATGCCACTATTTGGGCACCTTGTGGACATTGAGGGTCAGGTCCTAGTGCACCAGACGGAGATGAACAGGCTCAGTCTGACTTACAATGACTCATGATGACAGGTGGAGGGGGTTAATCGACTAAATTGTGGCCTCTGGAGTGTTAACAAGGTTGTTCTATGATTTAACTACTGACCTACGTTTTGATCCGACATGAACCATATTCGAACTTGACTTAGATATTGTCATATTGATCATTCTGAGCAAGTTTAATGATTAGATCAAAACTGTGGCCTCTAAAGTGGTAACAAGGTTTTTCATATCACCCGACATGATCCATATTCGAACTTGACCTAGATATTGTCAAGATGATCATTCTGGGCAAGTTTTATGATGACTCGACCAAAATGTGGCCTCTAGAGTGTTAAACAAGGTTTTTCTATGATTCGACCTACTGACCTACATATTTGTTTAACCCAACAAGACCCATATTCGAACTTGACCTTGCTATTGTCAAGATGGTCTTTCTGAGCAAGTTTATTAATGATGATCGGGCCAAAACTGTGGCCTCTAGAGTGTTAACAAGATTTTTTTATCATTTGACCTACTGACTTACCTGTTGATCCGACATAACCCATATTCAAACTTGACCTAGATATTGTCATGATGATAATTCTGACCAAGTTTGATGATGATTGGACCAAAACTGTGGCCTCTAGATTGTTAATTAGAAAAGTTTACGCACTCACGACGCACGACGGACGACGACGCCGGACATCTCACGGTCACAAAAGCTTACCATGACCTTTGGTCAGGTGAGCTAAAAATAAACTCTACCTCTGTAAACCCCAGTTTATTAAAAGTGGGGTTTAAGGGGGGTCAAAAGTATATAGAACCACATTTAAACTAAGTATTCGGACATCAAAACTCCTTACCATACTTCCCTTAAACACGTACAGTTTCACACCCGATGTTGAGCCTAAAATACAGTCAAACTTCAATGGCTCGAACACCTTTGGGACCTCGAAAATCTGTTCGAGACTGGGGTAGTTCGAGCCACTGAGGTTACTGTCAGGAGGCATAACGAGATACTTTTAGGCATCTTTTCGGATGTCTATAATGAAACTGTATGCTGTGAGTACTCATTAGAATCGCCTCATCGAGGCGATTCTAATGAGTACACACAGCATACATTTGCAAGATAAAAGACTAGAATCTCCTTAATTATCCCCCACTATTTCTTATGTAGAGGATTTCGCTAGGGGCTCAAGAACGGGTTCGACTCATCCTAGGTAAACGAGCCATCGGTGTTCGAGCCATCGAAGTTCTACTGTACCTGGATGAGTGGCAAACAGTGTAGACCCTGATGAAACGTCGCGTTCTGTGGCGTCTCGTATGGGTCTATTCTGTTTGCTCAGCCCTATCTATCCGAATACATAAGGTAAATGCGGTAACTTTGGGTCGAGCCCTAAACAAGCTCAGTATCTGATAGCAAAAGTTTTTTTTTTCGAACTGATAACCGACAAAGTCTGCTCCTTTATCATATGGTACATGTGATTTTAAAGATATACATGTTCCTATAAAAAACTAGGACTGGGAATCAAAAGTTGTATATTTTGTAGTACTATCAAAAATATTGGTACCCATTAGAAAAGCCTCACTGAGGCGACTCTATCGAGCACCAACGATCTATAGTTTTGGACAGAGTTTGCATAAAGCATAGTATTTCCGCGCTCAATATTGGCTTCCCATGGACTATTTTTTACTGACGCAGTTTAGATCTGCTTGGGTCCCAAGTGAAATGGGACCCAAGACCCAAGCAGATCTAAACTGCGGCAGTGCACAGGTTTATCGGTGATTGCAAGTCACTTGCAGGAACATTAGGCAAACTCGCCTATTCAAATATATTGAAATTTTTACCACCAAAAATGATTTTTATTCTGATAACACATGTTTTGAGACGAAATCAGAAAAAAATAGTTATACCTTTACTAACCATTGTTTTTCTATATAACAGTAGGGTTTATGGGGGTATTTAATAGGCGTATTTTCGGAGAGCCTTGGATGAATAATCATGATGCTATAAGGTTTCTTGCTGTTTCGTTTGTTCTGGTCGAGGTGGTTGGATGAGGCAAAGGTATAGTGTATCATACGTCACTGGGAGCCCAACTTATTTTGATTTACAGCTGGGCCAGGTCTGCTGTCCTTGCAGCAGGTGAGGATGGACGGAGTTCTTATATCTTCTGTTCTGCTTTGCACTTCCAATAATCATAATGATAATTGTATTCTTTCTTCAATCCCTTACTGCCTCTTTTCTCCCTTTCTATTGGAGACGACCCAAAATGACCTACAAGTGTTGACGTGTCGTTAAACTCTAACATAATAAATCGTTTGTTCTGAATATTAACCAATTCAGTACCAGTAACCCCTAAAGGGGTACCTTTGCAAACAGTGCAGGCCCAGATCAGACACCGCAGAATGCGGCGTCTGATCAGGGCCTACACTGTTTGCAAAATGATAAGCCATTTCCCGAATAAATCTTGAAGAAAAAAAACAACCTGACACCCCTAAATTTTGAAATGAGCTCCTGCTATATATAAGGAGGAAGATTCCATCGGGTTTATAAATTTAAGCATGGACGGTCTGACTCGCACCGCTTTGCAAAATACAATAATCTTACAGGTTCATATTTAAATATGAACCTGTAAGATTATTGTATTTTGGTATTTTTATTGGGTTTAGGATTTAACTTCAAGCACCTGTGCTCAGACTCACAAAAAAGCGACAGAAGGAAGAACAGCCAACGTTTCCAGATAAAATCTGAGAAGCAGAAATAAAGAAATAAAACTCACTTTGTTTCAGAACTTTCTTTCTTACTTTCCGATCCGTCTCCAATTTTGTCGGGGGCGACCTCACATGTTTAATGGAGAAGGGGTTCCTTCCAGGTTTGGGACCAGAAAACAAGAGTGACAGCACATAAATGAAACAGAATAGCAGAAATAATGTCGCCAATATTCCTGGATATTCACTGAAATAGCCTATGATTGTACTAAACACCATATTTGAGCGTCAATTGTGGTCAAACCGCAGCGATTCGACAAACGGGTTTGTATAAAAGGTTGTATTTTGACCCGATAGACAGAAAGTCCATATGGGCCCGCCTAGCGATTTTGGTACTTATCGCTTATGCGAGCAGCGAAGGTTCAGGCGAGCCTGCGCATCCGCGCAGTCTCGCCAGAACCTTCGCTGCTCGCTCATACAAGCAGCGAATCAAGAGGAACCTTCAGACAGAAAACCATATCCCTGCCCCCTCTGAATGGCTGGGCATGCGCAGTTAAAATTTGTCATGACGGAATGCTCGAAGACCCAAATTCGCTTGGCGGGGCTCATATGTTTTTATAAACTGATATCGCAGCAGTCGTTACGTGCACCTACACAAGTCCATGTTTGTTTTGTTTGATTTGATGTTTAACGTCCCTGTCAACACTGTATAAGTCATTTTGGAGACTTTGCTTCCAATTTTGTGGGACTTTTACCCGACATTGAGATGGAATGACATCTCAAGCCCTACCACCCAATGAAACCAATAGGGTTTATATACATGGGCGGTCCGACTCGCACCACCATCACGAAAACACGCCTATATAATTTTGACCCCGGGGGTTAACCTTATTTTTCTTATTTCTGCTCTAAAATAAAGATTGTGGGTACTCGTTAGAACCGCCTCGATGAGGCGGTTCTAACGAGTGCCCACAATCTATATTTTGAGCAGAAATAAGAAAAATATCACAATTTTTCATCTTAAATTTTTCATTTTTTCGGCGATAAAGGTGGCAATGCGTTTGTATAGGTGTGTTTGCGAATGCTTTCCTGGGCAGACGTAGAACCTCAAAGCGATTTACCAGTACTCGCATGCGGTCGTTGTCAGCTCTGCTTTCTTCAAGACCCGATGGGTAGGGGCCAACACAAGTCTTTGTAATAACTCCGTTTAAAATCAGAGAAAACTGGGGTTTACAGTAGTATGAATGATTTTTCTATTTTTTGCTCAAATACATAGGTTGTGGGTACTCGTTAGAACCGCCTCAATGAGGCGGTTCTAACGCGCTCCCACAGCATATGTTTGGACTACAGATAAGAAAAATATATCAAATTTCCATCATGACTATATATACTGAACCGAAAAAGAAACGCAACTCCAAATATAAATGCGTGTATTTGCAGAAATAATCATGTTTGCAGAAAATCGATTGAATGACGCAATAATATAATCATTCCTGAATGTAACTACCATAGAGAGTTCAATTTCCAGTGACAATGCTTGGAACACAAATCCGTTTTGTCATAGAGGTAGTCATTTCCAAAGTTCAAAACATAAGCAATTAATAGCGAGTATGTCCTCCGTGTGCATTCAGTCCTGCACGCACACGCCTGGTCATGGACAGGATTAAACGATTGATCTCTGGGGAATAGCATTCCACTCCTGTATGAGCGCGAGACGCAAGGCTTGACGCGTTGTTGGTGGCTGGGGGCGGTTACGTACGCGCCTATCCAAGACGTCCAACAAATGTTCTATAGGAGAGAGATCTGGACTATAGGGAGGCCAGTGCATCACGTCAACGTCGTTTTGCTGAAAAAACGCCATGCTGAGCCTTGCTGCAAGCGCCCGAGCGTTATCCTGTTGAAACGTAACGTTGTGCTGTCGTACATATGGAACAACTACAGGTCGTAAAACGACGTCAACGTAACACTGAGCCGTCAAAGATTCATCAATGAATACCAGGGGCGTTCTATAACCATGAGATATGCCGGCCCACACCATCAACCCACCGCCTCCAAATCGATCACGTTCAATCCAACCAAATGTCACGATAACGCTCTCCGTCACGCCTATACACACGTTGACGGCCGTCAGCTCTGTACAACAAAAACCTGGACTCGTCAGAAAACATTACGTTACGCCACTGACAAAGGGGAAACAGGTTTGGCCTATGTTGTGTGAGCCACGCCATTCTAACCTGACGTCGTCGTTGTGTTAATGGCATACCAACGTACGGACGACGCGGACGTAAGCCAAACTCTCGAAGGCGATTCCTGACAGTATTTGAACTTATTCGATTGTTGTGCGTTCCCGGTGTCACCGGAGACGTCTCGACGGCTAACGGAACCGATTACGAATGTGGGTTAGACGGATGTATCATTCCTGTCGACATGTCGTGACGCGTGGACGTCCACTTTTGGGCCTGTCATTTGTCGTTCCCATTAGACGTAGACGCTGGTACAAGCGAGTTATCGTCGATTTATTCACTTGGAAGTTCCTGGCGATGACAGCCAGAGACGTCCCACGTAGAAGCATTTGGACCGCTACGTTAAGTTGATCTTGCGTCAAACGTACCATATTCCGTAGAAAATTTTACCGGATTTTGAAACCTAAACTCCAGGTTACACAATATGCCAATATGATGGGTTACTGTATACATTTAATGTACTGCACGAGGAAATGTTGAAAACAACGAATTGCCAAGTGGAGCGTTAAACTGTACAGATATCGCCCAAATGTTTTATGCATAAGAAAGTTTAAAAAGTATGAAAGTAAATCGCAAAATGATTTTTCAGTCAACCTGATGGTTGCATGAAAATCTTTTGGGTTAAAAAGTTGCGTTTCTTTTTCAGTAAAGTATATATATATACAACACGTCAATACAATGCTTTGAAACCCCCTACTTCAGACTAAAATAGGATTTCCAAAGGTATACGCTATTTTAGCCTAACAACTGGTTGTGGTTTTTCGTGCACCATCGTATACACAAGTTAAATTCTGGGTTGGGGAATTCAAACGGTGAAGAGTGAGTGAGTATTTGAGTTTTATGTCCCACCAACAGCTAAGGTCATACGGAGACGGGACCTCGGTTTAAAGACTCATCCGAAAGTCTAGAGAAGCCCGGGATCGATCCTGAGACCCCTGATTTACAAGTGAGTAGCGTAACCACTACACCACGGAGGCTTCTCAAATGTAGTAGAACGTCTTTAGAAGAGACGTCCATCAGATGCCACCGATGAAGAAATGTGTAACAGAGTACGGAGTCTGGTGTACTCCGACAGATAGGCGAATTAAGGTGGAAGATATGATCGCTTAGGTATGCGCAAGCTAACAGTCCGTTGGGTGCCAAAATCCCTTAGTGACGAGCAAATAACAACCAGAGCATCAGTATGCAGCGCATTGTTGAAACGGGTTATGTCAAAGAAGAAGGATGATTTTCATTCGCGTCTGCTGACTGTAGATGAGACCTGGGTCCATTATTATGAGCCAGAGAATAAAATTCAAAAGTCGCCAGTGGGTAGGGCCGGGGTCTACGAGGCCAAAGAAGTTCAAAACGCAACACTCTGCTGGCAAGGTGATGGCACTATTTTGTGGGGCGCACAATGCGTTATTATTTTGGACTTTCTAGCAAACAAAAGTACAATAACAGGTGCGTAAAATGCAAATTTGCTCGAACAGCTTAGAACTACTATCTATGAAAAACGGTTAACTCTCTAAACCTGCTCCAACAGGACAATGCGCGAGTCCACACTTTCAAAATTGCAATGGATGCTGGCATCATGCTGTTGAGCGGAATGAATACGAGCTAATACCGCACTCCGCCTATTCTCCACTTAGCTCCTAGTGACTGTTGAAAAAGGATGTCCACGGGGGTCATTTCCGGTCCAATGAAGTCGTGGCGGCAGTTGAGGAGTGGGTTGGAGACAAGCACCTGGCTTCTTCATTTCTGGGCTGGTGGCACTGGAAAAGCATTGGTTCAAGTGCATCATTCTACTGGGCAATTGCATCGAAAAGGAAGAGATCGATCTCACCCAGAAATAAGTTAGTTTTTTTTATTGACTCGCCCTCGTACTCATGTGAGATAAATAGAGGATCTTACACGAGTGTTTATGCATTATTTGTTATTATTATTATTAACATGATTAAACGAGCTGGGAAAAAGGGATAAAACGCGATGCTTTGCCGCTCATTTTATGCCTCTTCCTCAGCGCGTTTAATAAATACATGAACATGAATGCAAGATTCAATTTATCATATGACATTTAAAACGCATTTTATTCACTTGTTAAAAAAATGTCAATATTCCGCCATTAGTAAACGCGACGTCGTTGAGAACGTCGTACGTGTAACGTTACGTGGCGTATCTAAGTTGCACATTAAATCTACTAGTGGCTCGCTCGGGTCATATGTGAGACGCCAAGTCCTGCAACGGGTGATCAGGTGGTTTTTCCCCGGGTACTCCGGTTTTCGCCCACCTCTGATTACCGATCGGCTCGATATGAGTGAAATAATCTTGAAAGGGCCGTAAAACCAAAACCGAAAAAAAAAAATCTACTAGTGGATCACAGAATTTACTACATGGCGTTAATACATTCTAAGAAGAGATGTCATATGATGAAATGCGGTCCCGAATAGCAATTTTTGTTTCTGATGCTAATTAGATCAGCCTCCAATCTCACAATTCACAGCATTGCGCGACATAATTCATTTTTCACATCTCCAAAATGGCTACTTTTCGGATGAAAATCCTTGACATTCTTCTTATTTATACTGCAAACATAGGTTGTGGGGACTCGTTAGAACCGCCTCATTGAGGCGGTTCTAACGAGTACCCACAACCTATGTCTTGGAGTAAAAATAAGAAAAATAATGTTTACCTCCGTAAACCCCTTTTTTCTCTATACAAAGTGGGGTGTAAGGGGGTGTTCATTTCACGGACTTGTTCACGTGATGGCTTGGCGTCATATATTTCTTTTCGTCTTTCTTTTTTAATTTGGGAATAGATTATGGGATTTTATTGTTTCAGTTACTTTTCAATTAGAATGGGAACACCTGGTAGGTTTTTCTACCAGTTTTCAAAGGGTGTGGGGGGAGGCGGGCAACTTTCGGAACCTCCTGTTTGCTTTTCTATAAATTCTGTTCCATGGAAAAAGGGGTCAAAATTTGAAGGAAGAGTTGATCCCTATTGACATGGAAGACAAGAATAGTTTCACAGGAGTTGCCTCCCCTGAAGATGTTCCCATTCCACGTCATTTATTTTATTTATACATTACTGGGTTGATCTTTTACTAAGCAAAGAAACTTCTCGCCAGCTATTGTCCACGTGACTTTTGCTGATCATGTACTAAAACAGCTTTATTTCCCTCTGTGATGTCAGAGCGCCGTGTGAAGATTCGTCTGGATTGGTGACGTCCAGATTAGACGTCGGAACCAATATTGTTTGCTTAAATGGTCAAACAAAACAGTTCAAGTCCCCATTCAGGTCGATTTGCGCACCCTACACTCAGAGACAATCTTTGAGTTTAACCCTTATCTTGCTGTTCACGACAACCCCTATCTTTGCAAACAGTGAAGATCCAGATCAGATGGCTTCTGAAGAAGCCATCTGATCAGGATCTACCCTGTTTGGCATTCACTTTATGAATTTGTAGCAATAAATTAAATCAAGTAATTTGATTGGTTGATAGACAGAAATAGGTGTGGCTTAGATGAATATTCAGCAAGATAAGGGTTAAAAAGGTTTACAAATACAGAGCTATTCAAAAGCACAGTATAATTCCGCTATTAAAGCCAACGTCCCACAGTTACGTATTGACGGCGACGTTTTACTACGCTTTTGAAACGTGACAGAACGTCAATATCCGTAGTAAAACGCAATGAAAACGTATTATATATGGCTATACATGTATATGGCTCTATACGTGACCTTAAAATTTTCAAAACATACGTGGCATTTCGATATACGCCACGTATACCAGCACACACGTAGTCAGACGCATTAGAACTGGAGTAGAAACGAAGTAAAACCTAAATCTTCCACCCCCGCCCATCGGGGCTTGAAGAAATCGATTGGGTTGCATGATGCTTCCACCCATGGCTGGAACCGACCGCAGATGAGTACTGGTAAACCGCTAAGAGGATCTAAGCCTGTCCGTGCAAAGTGGCTCTATTGGTTCCATTTGGCAGCAGAGATGTCATTTCATCTCAATGTCGGGTTAAAGTCACACAAAATTGGAAACAACGTCTCCAAAATGACCTATATAGTGTTGACGGGGACGTTAAACATCAAATCAAAGTAACAAACAAAACCTAAACCTGAAAAACGGGGCACATTACGTGAACAAGTCCGTGAAATTAACACCCCCTAAACCCCACTTTATATAGACAAAACTGGAGTTTACGGGGGTATACACTATTTTTCTTATTCCTGCCCGCAGACATAGGTTGTGGGTACTCGTTAGAACCGCCTCAATGAGGCGGTTCTAACGAGCACCACAACCTATGTTTGAAGTAAAAATAACAAAAATATGACAGATTTTCATCAGAAAAGTAGCCATTTTGGAGATGTGAAAAATGTACTATGTTGCAATGGCGTGTTATCGTAATGAAAAGAGTTGCAAAACGTAGGGATGGGAAACGTTTTGAAACCTAGCCCTCAATACGTGGCAGTGAGTTTGTTTATTTGTTTGATTTGGTGTTTAACGTCCCCGTCAACACTATAAAGGTCATTTTGGAGACGTTGCTTCCAATTTTGTTGGACCCGACATTGAGATGAAACGACATTTCAAGCCCTGCCGCCCAATGAAACCAATAGGGTTTATATGCATGGACGGTCCAACTCGCAACACTTTTCCTGGGCATGCTTAGAACCTCTAAGCGGTTTACCAGTACTCACGTGCAGCTGGTTTCAACTCTGCGTGGAAGCATCATGTAGCCCAATGTATTTCTCCATGCCCCGATGGGTGGGGGCCTATGAGTGGCAATGAGGCTGAGGCTTTATAACAGCTGTAAATAAATCCATGGTCTCACTGTCACGTATTGCCGGCCAGGTTTTACTATGCTTTTAAACAATATACACAGTAAAACGTAATAAAATGTAGCGAAATCGTATCATTAAAGGCTACATACGTGACCCAACTACGTTTGTTTTGAAATTTTCAAAACATACGTGGAATTTCGATATACGTAGCGTATACATAGCAGAAACGTGGTTCAGCGTAGTAAAATGTTAAGAAACGTAATAAAACGTAGACGAAAGATGCATGTATCCGATACGTGTAAAAATGTCATAAGCAATATTCCTGTATGTCTTCGCATAATCTACTGTTTCCCACGTCTTACTACGCTTTTTATTACGTTTAGCTTTAGGTAGGTGTTGCTAGGTACAGTTCGAACAAATTGACCTGAGACTGGTGAACTCTATTAACATAATTTCACACCCGACTGAATCTTCGCCGTCCCCCGAAGATGGCGATGTTGTTATTCAATACAAAGAGGTCGGTAAATGGGTCGCAATTCACGGGATGCCGAAAAATCACGAGAAGTTTACGAAAGCCGACGTATTAGGCGATAACACAAACTAATTTATTCCTTGCACAAAGGTCAGTCTCAGGTCAATTTGTTCGAACTAGTAGTCAGCTAAGTTTCGCTACGTGTGACAATGGTTTTGTTGTTGTTGTTGTTGTGTTGTTTTTTCTTTATAGCATTATGAACTAGATGCCAATATTGCCTCTAACTTTTGCATTGATCTGACAACGATGTGGATGGATGTAGGCCAGTGCTGATGCAAAATAGAAAGTTTCTGTACATGTGGGAGCAAACAAAAGACTGAAGAAATGGCAAGAGAAGAAAGAGAACCTGACAAAAGACTAGGAGAAGTAGAACCTGATTGTATGGCTGCTGGTACAGGTGTAATAATAACGAAAACATACCTATACAAATACATTGAAAACTTTACCGCCGAAAAAACGAAAAATTTTAGATGAAAAACAGATACATTTTTCTTATTTCTGTTCAAAATATAGATTATGTGTACTCGTTAGAACCGCCTCATCGGGTTCTAACGAGTACACACAATCTATATTTTAGAGCAGAAATAAGAAAGATAAGTTTTACCCCTGTAAACCCCCAGTTTCACTGTATAAAAGTGGGGTTCAAGGGGGTCAAAATTATATAAGCGTGTTTTCGTGATGAAGTATGGCGTCTGTTGCTCCCCTTCCTTCTACCTCGACGGTATAGAATGGTCACAAGCCAGGCATTCAGCGTTGAACTAACGTTGAAACAACGTTGAAAAATTGTTTCAGCGATAGTTCAACGTTCAGTCAACGTTTTTGCCTGCTGGGCAGTTGACCACCTTTGGTATTTTGTGACTTCAAGTCGAATATTTTCGTCATGGGTATTTTCGACCTCCGGACACCAAGGTATGTACGTACAGGACCTAGTAATCCAATTTCATGTACTAAATCGCAGAGAATAGTAAAACTTATTGAAACAGTTAAACTCACAGGAGCACGCGTGACACTAAGCCGGGTAATACGAGGTATATATACTCGGTCAAAAAAGTAACTATACAAGCTTCAGGGTAAATTCCAGTAGCTATCCGGTAGCCATTCAGCTAAAGATGGCTGTAAACATGTGAATCGGACGTTTGGCTACAACATGCACAAATGTGCGCTTTCTCATACTGTTCTGCTCAAGAGTTGTTCAGCAATATGTGCCTAGAACGGTTATGTAAGGAATTTGGCAATGCGCATGCGCAGATGATCATTTTGTGTCTGAGATAAAAGATCATGTCCATTGAACATCGAAACTCACTTTTCTTTTACAATATCGCTCGATCTCGCGCTAAAATCAAAGCTTTAATTAGGGCTCCGCACTGAAAGTGTGGGTGCCCTATAGTAATCACTGTCCGTCCGTCTGTCTGTCTGTCCGGGCCAACATATAAGTGTTAGGGGTTATATTTTGTCCAACCTTATGGGTTTATTCCGTTAAGTTAACACTATTAACTCATAAACCTTACTGCTTAGGGGCTATTTTTCGGCTTAGGAGCTTAATTTCTCTATGGGAGTTTATAATGGGAAAAGCCCATAAACCGGATTTGTTAGAACGTCCGTCCGTCCGTCCGTCCGTCCACAAATTTCTGATAGCGCTGCCGGGGCCCTAGTCAGTTTCACTGACAGCTCTAGTTTGTGAAATTTTCGAATTATCTCCCTTTCAATTAAAAATATAGCAAGTTTCAAACTGTTGTTATTTCTATACCTGTCATTCAATTTTTGCAATTTCTTTAAAAAGCGCTTTGTTGTCACCATTGCTGTTAACCATGATGGGAAATAATGTAGAAAATTCATGTAGCACGTAGCACTACCAATTGAGATTCTCTACGGTGTTTCAATTGAAAGAGCATTTTGCACACACCTTCAAAGAATCGGAGGTATATACGTGATTGTTTGTTTCTTTTAACAAATGGAACTAATGCTCCAGACATTTTGTGAATAGACACACAGGATATCTACTAACATAATACATTTATTAAATTTTAGAAATATTGTGCTTAGTGCAAAGTTTTATGGTGTGAAATCTTGGCTTTAGTACAGATTTATTCTGCGAAATTGTGTCAGTGACCCCTTGGGTGTTTAAAACAATAGCCCAGGCTAGCGAGTTTACATAAACAAAAACAGTTTGGGCTTTTGCATGGAAAAATGAATCCGCTTAACAAAACAAAACAAATTCTGTGTATTGTTCATTTGTAGTAACTATAGTAACAGAAGCAATTTTATGTATAAGAACTTTTTTGACTGAGTATATATCGTAGTAACACGTAAAACCTAATTACCTACAAAACGGGCCAAAATTCTGGTCCAACGTGGAGATTGGAAACGAAGTAAAATCAAACACTCAATATCTGACAATGAGACTGGGACTAAACATGCTTTTAAAAGCAGATGTAAGAGGTTTCATGTGTATTTCCTTTGTGTCTTCTATATCCAGTGTCCATTACAAACAATCACTTTTGGTACTGTTCAAGAGTGATCTTAAAGACCATTCGAACAGTCCAAAGGTGGTCTTAACTTAGGAATTGTACATGTAGTGTTTACAGTAGCAAGTTGGTGAACCATGAACTGCCCGGGATATGACCCATACATATAAAGAAACAAATGTGACACCAGAATGACATTTCTCTGAACTTCCTTGAACACACACACACACACGCACGCGCGCGCGCGCGTAAAAAAAATAGCACATGGGATACTCATTTTTTTTTTTTTTTTTTTTTGTTTAACAACCCTTTCAAATTAATTCACTTATATCTAGCCAATCGTTATTCAGAGGTGGCGAAAACCGGAGTAGCCGGAGAAAAACCACCTGACCTTCCGTTTCAGAACTTGGCGATACTCATTTGAAACATCGTAAGAGAAGTATAGTTTCTACGGAATCCGGGAAGGGACATGTTTTTAATAGATACAGTCGAACTTCGATGGCTCGAACACCGATGGCTCTTTTACCATGGCTGAGTCGAACCCGTTTTTGAGTACCTATGGAATTCCTATTAATAAGAAAAAGTGAGGGATAATACAGGAGTTTTTCGAGTTTTGTCTTGCAAATGTATGCTGTGTGTTCTCATTAGAATCGCCTCAAGGAGGCGATTATAATGAGTCCACACAGCATACATTTATGTTACAGAGCACCGAAAAGAAGTCCAAAAATACCCCCGTTATGTTTTCTGGAAGTATACAACAGTGGCTCGAACTACCGCTGTCTCGAACAAATTTCCATGGTCCTAATGGGGTTTGAGCCATCGAAGTTCGACTGTATTAAATTGTGCAAACAAGATATTATATTGTTCGGTGCATATGACAATGTCTCATGGTTATAATGAAAACGGCTGGGACCGAGGTCGGACAGATTATTCGAACTTGGTTCTCACTGTTCGCCTAAGGACATAAAAAGTATTGATAAATATGATATAGATATTAATAATATATGAATGCGTTTTGGTATAGATGAATATATAGCTAACTGTTTATTTAACACGCTATGTGACATAGTTATAAAGGAAATATTGTTTTTTTTTTTTTTTTTATAGCCTTAACTACTTCCTTTCATTTCGTTTCGGTAAGGTGGTAGAAACGGCTAATATATTGGAAATGTTGTTCTTATAGCCTTAACTACTGCCTTCAATTTCGTTTCGGTAAGGTAGTATAAACACCTAAAGAAACAGTTTATACTATCATGTTTAATAAAAAAAACAGAAAAACTCAGACATATACATGAACATGCAATCATGGTTACATGTAAGTACGCGTATGTATATGTATGTGTGTATGTGTGCGTATGTATGTGTATGCGTGTATGTGTATATATGCATGTGCATGTGTGTGTATGCATATATGTATGTATATGTGTATATGTGTATGTATATATATGCATATGTATATGTGTATATATGTGTATATGTGTATGTATATGTATGTGTATATGTGTGTACATGTATATATGTATATATAATGTATATGTGTGGGTGTATGTGTATATATGTGTATATATGTATGCATATGTGTAATGTGTATGTATTTGTATGTGTATGCATGTGTATATGTACGCGTATATATGTATATTCGTGTGGATATGTGTGTGTTTACGCAGGCAAGTTAAATGCATATCTGTATATCTGTATAAAGTGTTTAACATTGTTTGGCTGCTAGGTTCTAATATTCTTCAAAGTGGCGATAAATTACCAATAGCTATACCTGACATTTATATTTGATCACAAACCGCTGTACGATACATTAGGATGTGTATATCAATTTACTTATATGGGTAGTCGATCTCCCAATGAATATCATATTCACAAATAAACTGATAAATAAGTTCTAATAGGGATGGAGAAAGCTTGAAAACCTCCATCCTGATCAGGAATTTTGGTCAATAATCTAAAATGGTTGATACAGTACTATCGTCAATTGAAATTGTTTACACTGTAGATGTTTAGTTACAGCTAGGTTATGTACTTTCATACGACTCTCTTGCTGTGTACTTTGTATACCAGAGAATAATAAAACTTTGACTTGAAAAAAAAACATAATTTATCTTGTTCGCACAACATATCTTGTTTGCACAACATAGATCTTTGGAAATTGTGCGAACAATACATTATTTTGTGCAGACAAGATATTAATTTGTGCGGACAAGATAATAGCTTGTTAGCACATATCTTGTGCGCATAAGATATATCTATATGGTGCGGACAAGATATGAATCATAACCTTCATGTATATCCCTCGAAAGTAATACTACACTTTTTAGAGCTGTCAGAAGTTACATTAAAAATACGAAACGATTTTCTGATTAGTATTTTAGTAGGCGCCAATCACTCCATGCTCACCCGAGAAGGCGCACACTATCTATTTATTTATTTATTTATTTATTCATTTATTTACAGATTCCGTTTTTCTCTGTATAAAGTGGCCTTAAGGAGAATGTGGATACCTGGCAGATTTGTCCGTAATTGTTCGAAGGGAGATAACTTTCGGGACTTTCTGTTCCCATTTTATAAGCACTTTATCACTGAAAAGAGGTCTACTCTGAAAGGAAAGAATTTGCTCCCCAGGAGCAAATTCTTTCCTATAAGGGTTGATCCCTATTGACATGGGTTACAAAATACTTTTGCAAGAGTTGCCTCCCCTGAATGTCTTCCCGTTCCCCTTAAAGGTCACATAGGTGTTCTGAAAAAAAAAGGCATTATATTAGTGTCTATCGACGCTTTAGAGCCCTAATTTTGAAAAACACGGGGGCGTTAGTCAGCCCCAACACAGCTTTTGTTCCGGGTATTTTACCGGTTTCTTCAGGGAGAAAGTCGAAGGTTTTAATCAATGCAGTAAGAAATAAGAATATTTCCATCTTAGCAACAGGTTCCCCTAGGCACACACGTCGTCCAGCTCCAAATGGCATGAATTCTTTGGGTTTCACTATACGCCCTGATGTGTCCAGGAACCGTCCAGGATTAAACAATAAAGGATTTTCAAAGTTCTGCGGATCCAGATGTACTGATTGAAAATTGAAGAATATGCTACAGTCTTTCGGAATTCTGTAACCTTGGAATGTTACTTCCTCTTCTCCCAGTATTGCATGCGGCAGGCCGAACGGTGCAATGTTTGTTATCCGAAGAATCTCCATAATAAAAGCCTCTACGTTAGGCAAATGTGCTGTATCTTCAAGACAAGGCAGTCGAGAGCCAGGGACTATCTGGTCAATATCTGCTTGGAGGCGTTCCTTCACCTTGGGATAGTTTAGTAAGTATAGAACCGCCCAACGTATGGCCGTGCTACTTGTCTCCGAACCAGCCCCTAGAAGATCATCCATTACATGATATAACTGGTCAAATATGAATTCTGGTCGTGTTTCATCATTGTCTGTTTGCTGCATCTCTTGTATATAGGCATCCATTAGGTCATTGACATCGCCTTTGTAGTTTTCTGTGTGAGTATCGTAAAGCGTTTTTACATAGTTTCGGAAAAACTCGTCTATTTCCTTAAACTTCTTTATTCCAAAAATATCAACCGGTAGCCACATATAGTTATGCTTAAGCAATGGAAAACAATTACACATCATAGTATAGACAAGATAGAAATTTGTTCTATAATCGATATTTTTCAAGATCTGCCGAAAAACCGGATCTGAATATTCATGTCGTTTCCCGCATACAATCGAAAACACTATATTGGCCATACTTGTTTGCACGATGTCTGTAATGTCATATGGCTGACCATTCGTAGACTTTAGTTCTTCAATTAAACATCTAATCTCGGTTAGAATCTTAGATTCGTATGAAGTTTTCCCAAATCCAAACGACTGGAGACGATCATGTGTGAATTTTCTTTGCCTTTGCCAGAGTGGACCATTAGACATTATAATCCCCCTACATTCTGTCACTGCTTCCCAGGGAAAGAATTCACGAGGTCTTCCAGAGAATGTCCAACCCCTTCGTACTGCCGATTTGTTAATGAGTCTATAGCCATTTATGACAATTATAAGCTTTTGTCCCATATAAAAACTAAATATATCACCATACTTTCTCCGCAGCTTGTCAAAGACTTTGAGAATGTCTCCGCTAATCAGTAGAGGGAGATCCCCGACAAACGGTAAGGTAAGAGATGAACCAGGAGGAATTCCCTTTGGTTTACGGACCAGCCAGTAAACCGTCAAAAATATGGTCATAAACACCAAAACAGTTCCTGTGTTATATTCCTTTGGATTGAAAAAGTAAATACTAGAAAGAGAAAACATTTTCCCTTTGTTTCGACCTATTGTACAACTTGTCTATTACACTATGCTCAAACAACGTGTATAAACATCTTTTCATAATAACAACACATCCGTATTGTACATGAAAAGTTCGTTGTAACTTACTAATAGGTGTTTTCTAAACGATTGTCGAGTATACTATAGATATATGCACAAACAACGTGTATATTAAATTACAGCTACTCATAATAACAACACAACCGTATCGAACATGGAAATGTGTTATAACTAACAAATAGGTGTTTTCCTATTACAGTATAATCAAAGCACTGAGAGTGCTGGTGGAGCGTAGCTTTGACAATTTGCGTTAGGCAAATTTAGCGTCTGATTGGTATTTTAAATCAGGCTCATATAGATCCAATGAACATAGCTGTTTGAAGCTATTCTAGGCCAGAAGTCGTGTTAAAGCAACAAGACCTATATTGAAATTAACTCACGCTAAGGTGTAGACCCCGCAACAACCATCACGAAAACACGCCTGTACAAATACAATGTCAATTTTTCGGCAAAAATGGAAATTTTTAGATACAAAATTATGATATTTTCTTAGCTCTGCTCAAAACATTGATTGCGGGGACTTGACTGAACCGCCTTGACGAGGCAGTTTTATCAAGTACCCACAATCAATGTTTTTAGCAATATAGCAACCATGCAGTTCTACAGTTTACTTGAAGATTTCTGCTGAGCTTTAGTTCGTGCAATAACTGCGGCTTGTGCAATATTGTTTGGTGGCTTTAAGGTTATTTTATATAATCCGTTTTTGAAAAATTACCTTGGGGAGGTTATTTATCTTGCATTAGACATTCTCCTTGGTTACGTCTTGATGACGTTTATCGTCATGTGAAAAATTATTATAATTTTCCCAGCAGTTTATAAGTTATGCATCCGTAATCGGTCTTTAAAATTGCCTTGGCCAAACTGTTTATAAAGCTATCTGGCATTAGACAATATCATTAGCTTGATCTTGTCAATTTACATCTGCATGCAAAACATTATAAAAATATACCCGTCGGTTTGAAAGTTATAAGACCGTGTCAGTGGGTGAATTTTTTACCTTGCCGAGGCTAAAATATAGAAATTGGGCATTCAGGAATCTCGTTGGTTAGATCTGTACTTTATCTATCTGCATGCTAACAGTTGTCAAAATATTCCAAGTAGATTAGAAGTTAAACTTCGAAATGATTTTTCAAACAGTTTGCCTAGGCGGGGCCGTTTGTAAACTAATTTGGCATAAGGCAATTTTGCGGATTATGTATTGTCAATATCAACCCGTATGCCGAAAATGATCAAAGCCCGGTTTAGATGTTATACTCCGTATTCATTTTGTATATTAATTTGCCTCGGCGAGGCTATTCATAAAGTAATCGTACATCAAACAGCCTCATGGGTTAGGTATTGTCTATATCAATCCGAATGCCAAAAATGATCGGAATATTCAGAGAGGTTTGAACAATATACTCTGTTAAATGTTTCTAATGTTTACCGGAGATGTTGCACTGATGAGTTAGGAGGCCTTCATGCGGACTGAACAAATTATTTGTCTAAATCGCGACTGAAGTAAGGGCGAGGATTGTGGCCACGTAAAATCGATTTAAGCCCCCCCCCCCACCCCCACCCCCAGTGGAAATCTTTCCACTGACCGTTCCAAGGCGGTTCTTCTGTGGCGATTTATTTATGTTGTTGTTTGTTACTTACTGTGTGTATCACTTGTGTCTTTTAATTTTGGATGGCCATATGGCCATTTTGTGGGAAAGTAACTGTCCTTATGGCCTTCCTTTGTTTAGGTTTCCATTATGGTCTGATCGCTTAATGTTTGTATTTCTTTCCCTTTGGTGTCTTTGATGGGTGGAGTAAGTTAATTGTATCGATTCCTGATCTTTGTTTTACTTCTACTTTTTCTAAATATATATTGCATCGGTGAGGTCATTTATGAAGTGATCTTGCATACGACAGTTTCTTTGGGTTAGTTATTGTCAATATTAATCCTTAGGAATATTTGAAGAGGTTTATACATTATACTCCGTTATTATTATATAAAAATAAATTGCCTCGACGAGGCCATTTATGAAATGATCCGGCATTAAGGCAATTTCTTAGGTTAGGTATTGTCAATACAGCGCAGTGCACAGTCTTTTACCGGAAACCAACAATTGCCCTTCTTGAATCAGCGAAAGGGATAGAATCACCGTGGAACAGATTTCACAATCAATCTCATGGAAAGAATGTTGCCGAACCCGGGAGGTATCGAACTTGCGTCTGAGCTGATAATTTGCTTTCTTTATGATCACATGTCTGGGACGCAGACACGTCACTTTAAACAAAGTAACATTGTCCCTCCCGCCCATTAACCCATACTCTGAGTATATGTCTAGCAGCCTTTTAAGGGGACAAACATAGCAGACCCTTATCAGACGCTACAACAAGTGGCGTCTCATCTGTGTCTAAACTGCAAAATTTAAGCCTTGCTCCTTAAAATTTGACGTGCACCTGTCCAAACGCATTGACTGGATGATTCCATGTGTCTGAAACAAAGAATTACATTATCGACCCGCACTGCGTACTTTTAACCAATTTTAAACGATTCGGAATCCTCAGCACCTATATCAGTATGGAATACGTTCATTTTAAAATCAGGGATGTCAGGTTGTGGCTTCCACGAAATATTTGACACAAAAGGCTGAACCTTCGGCCGAGGCCAATACAGCTGACAGAGGACCTGTAACTGGGGCAATACGAAATGAATTGATTAATGACACTTTCATTAATTGATGCATTAAAAAACATGATTTATGATTTGACATCCGATTATATTGCTTGACCTTGTGTAATACAGGATAGTCAATTAATAACAGCTGTTATTAATTGACTATCCTGTATTGATCGGAGGCCATCCGTATTAACACCAGGTCAAACAATATTAACCGTGGTTCAAGTGGGGTCAAAAATCAATAATCATGTTTTTTAATTGTGCCAATTAATAAAATTTTCATTAATCAAGTAATTTCGTATTGACCCACACAGGTCTTCGGTCGGCTGTATTGGCCCTCGACCTTCGGCCTCGGGCCAGCAGACCTCGGATCTGTAACTGGGCCAATATTAACAACATTATATTATTGATTTTTGACATCCGGTTAGTATTGGATGAACTGGTGTTAATACGGATGACCTTCGATCAATACAGAATAGTCAATTAATTATATGCTTTTAAACATGTCAGATGGGCAATATATTTACAGTAAAACGTTATAAAACTCATCGAAATCGTATTATCTATGGCTACATTCGTGACCCAACTACGTTTGTTTTAAAATCATCAAAACATACGTGGTATTTCGATATACGTAGCGTATACCTAGCAGCGAAGTAAAATGTTAGGAAACGTAATTAACGTAGGCGAAACATATCCAATACGTGTAAAACCGTCATTAGCAATATGTCTTCGTCTTACTACATTTTGTTTTTCATCACGAAAACACGCCTATATAATTTTGAGCCCCTCAAACCTCACTTTTATATAGTAAAACTGGGGATTACACGGGTATGCCTTATATCTGCTCCCCTTCCTTCTACATCGACGTGTAGAATGGTCACAGAGCAGTTGTTTCAACGATAGTTCAACGTTGAGTCAACGTTTTGCGCCTGCAGGACAGTTGACCACCTTTGGTATTTTGTGACTTCAAGTGGAATTTTTTCGTCACGGGTATTTTCGACCTCGTAATCATCCATCCCGGACACTGAGGTATGTACGTACAGGACCTAGTAATTACTATTTAACCCATTTTGTACCAGAGACCCCAAAACGGGTACTATGGCAAACAGCGCAGGCCCAGATCAGACGCCGCAGAAAGCGGCGTCTGATCAGGCCCTTCACTTTTTGCTAAAAGTTCAGCCATTTTCCAAATAAATTTTGATGAAAACACAACCTGAAAGCTCTAAATTTTGAAGTGGACTCCTGCTATATAAAAGAAGGAAGATTCCATGTGGTACTAAAAGGGTTAATGTACTGAATCGCAGGGAAACGTAACAGGTACCGAAACAGGTAAACGTACTCATCCCTAGAGAACGCTTGACACCATTACATTCAAATTTACCACCAAAAAAATGAACATCCGATATTTTTCTTATTTTTGCTCAAAACATAGATCGCAGGTACTTGCAGGTACATAGATCGCAGGTACTTGTTAGAACCGCCTCGATGAGGCGGTTCTAACGAGTACCCACAATCTTTGTTTCTGAGCAGAAATATGAAAAATAATATATACCCCTGCAAACCCAAGTTTTACCATATAAAGTGGGTTTAAAGGGGGTCAGAATTATGAAGGTGTGTGCCGGGTAACACGAAGTATATCGCATTTTCACGTAAAACATAAATACCAACAAAATGGGCCAAAGTTCACCTGCGTTTAAAAGCATATGTATGAGGTTTCAGTTTGTTTGATTTGAGGTTTAACGTCCCCGTCAACACTGTAAATATCATTTTGGAGACATTGCTTCCAATTTTGTGGGAATTTTACCCGACATTGATATGAAATGACATCTCAAGCCCGGTCGCCCAATGAAACCAATAGGGTTTATAAGCATGGGCGGTCCGACTCGTGCTTATAAACCCTATTTGTTTCGCAAAATATTACATGCCATTTAATATAGCCTCGCCGAGGCGAAAAATGTGAAAATTTTCGAACTGCTTCTCCTCTGAAACCGTTGGGCCGATTGAAGTCAAATTTCATATGGAGCCTCTATTGGATGGGGGAAACCAAAATTTGCTCATGGAGTCTAGGTCACATGACCCAAATGCCCGCCAAGCCACATATGGTAAAAACCCTTCAAAAATAGTCTTCTCCAGAACCACTGGGCAGATTTCCACGAAACTTGATAAATAACATCTCGGACGTAAGTCCATCATCATTTACTAAAATGGTGACCCTGGGTTGACCTTGACCTTCTTTGTGCCTAGGTCAAACTTTGACACATATGCTTTTGTATTGGAAAAGTGAGAATGCATTTTATCCTGCAATGATTCAGAATACAGTACTAAAGTATAAGATATATTTTTGCTCCTTACGATAAGGCGCATTTATTGGGGGAACCGTTTTAGGTCCAGGTCACATGACCAAAATGGCCGCCATACCCATATATGGTAACACTCATAAAGCTAAAAGCATCCGGCGGGTCGTGCACTTCAGCTGAAGCACTGGTTAACTTAGGAATTGTACCGTAAAGGTAAGGTTTACAAGAGCAAGTTGATGCACTATGGAGTGGCCGGGATATGACCCATACATACATGTATAAAGAAATTTAAAAGGTGTAACTATACCAAATTTAGTGTCACAGAGGCCTTTCTGATATTTAATCTTCATCAGTGTGTCTAAACCCCAAAGTGTTGAAACCGAAACGGATGATGAACAAGACACGGCAAACACAGCACATCCCCCTCCGAGCACACACCGACCGACATAGCTCATGAGACATACCAGCTGGAAGCATCAGGCAAGAGACGTCCGATCCAGAAGGCGCTCCCCCCCCCCCCACACACACACACCGAGCCAACATCAGCAAACATGGCCCACGCTGTATGAAACCGGAATGACATTTCTCTGAACTTCCTTGAACATTGACAACACACACACACACGCACGCACGCACCCACGCACACAGTTGCACATGAAATACTCATTATTTCTTTTCTGTATTGGTTTTGGTTTAACAACCCTTTCAAGATTATTTCACTTATATTGAGCCGATCGTTATTCAGAGGTGGGCGAAAACCAGAGTACCCGCACCTTCCGTTGCAGAACTTGGCGATACTCATTTGAGCCCCGCCAAGCGAATTTGTGTCTTCGAGCATTCCGTCATGACAAATTTTAACTGCGCATGCCCAGCCATTCAGAGGGGCCAGGGATATGGCTTTCTCTCTGAAGGTTCCTCTTGATTCACTGCTTGTATGAGCGAGCAGGGTAGGTTCTGGCGAGACTGCGCGGATGCGCAGGCTCGCCTGAACCTTCGCTGCTCGCATAGGCGATAAGTACCAAAATCGCTTGACGGGGCCCATTTGAAACTTAAAAAAGAAGTCTAGTTCCTGTCTTTTGGTCGCTGGTTTTATTGACGTACCTTAATCATAACCTACTTGGCCTCGCCCATAGGGGCTTGGAGAAATAGATTGAGCTGCATGATGCTTCCACGCAGAGCTGAAACCGACCGCACACGAGTACTGGTAAACCGCTTAGAAGTTCTAACCCTGCCCAGGCAAAGTGGTCGATCATATAAACCTTATTGGTTTCATTTGGCGGCAGGGCTTGCAATGTCATTTAATCTTAATATTGTGTAAAAGACCCACAAAATTGGAAGCAACGTCTCCAAAATGACCTAAATAGTGTTGACGGGGACGTTAAACCTCAATCAAACAAACCGTGATTAATCACAACCTACCACAATAAAGAAAAGTGCATAAACATGTAAACCAGATTCCGATTTTCTCTGTATTCAGTAGGTTTTACTAAGAAATGATTTATACGGTCTCCTCAACTATACAGCGAAATATCGCTATCAATACCAGCTAAAAACTTTCTAAAACATAATTATATACTTTGTGTGTTTTCTACACCCAGTGTTTCTGGTAAGAGTCCACCTTTGGGACTGTTCAAAAGTGGTCTGGGGACCCCCTGACACAATTTTTCAAAGGAAGACAACTTTCGGGACTCCCTGTTCCTTGTCCCACTGAAAAAGGGGTCTCCTCTAAAAAAGGAAAGAATTTGCTCCTCAGGAGCAAATTCTTTCCTTTAAGAGTTGACCCCTATTGACAAGGGAGACAAAATACCTTTGCAGGAGTTGCCTCCCCTGAAGGTGTTTCCATTCCCCTTAAATGCCACTTCTGAACAGTCCCTGAACAGGTGTTCTGAATACAAGCGTTTTACTTTGCTTCTATCGCCGCCTTATAGCCCTAATTTTGAAAAACACGGGGGCGTTAGTCAGCCCCAACACAGCTTTTGTTCCGGGTATTTTACCGGTTTCTTCAGGGAGAAAGTCGAAGGTTTTAATCAATGCAGTAAGAAATAAGAATATTTCCATCTTAGCAACAGGTTCCCCTAGGCACACACGTCGTCCAGCTCCAAATGGCATGAATTCTTTGGGTTTCACTAGTCGTCCTGATGCATCCAGAAACCGCCCAGGATTAAACAATAAAGGGTCTTCAAAGTTCTGCGGATCCAGATGTACTGATTGAAAATTGAAGAATATGCTACAGTCTTTCGGAATTCTGTAACCTTGGAATATTACTTCCTCTTCTCCCAGAACTGCATGCGGCAGACCGAAAGGTGCAATGTTTGTAATCCGAAGAATCTCCATAATAAAAGCCTCTACGTTGGGCAAATGTGCTTTATCTTCAAGACAAGGCAATCGAGAACCAGGGACAATGTGGTCAATATCTGCCTGGAGGCGATCCTTAACCTCGGGATAGTTTAGTAAGTACAAAACCGCCCAGCGTATGGTCGTGCTACTCGTCTCCGAACCAGCCGCTAGAAGATCATCCATTACATTATGTAATTGGTCAAATGTGAATTCTGATCTTGTTTCATCATTGTCTGTTTGCTGCATCTCTTGTATATAGGCATCCATTAGGTCATTGACATCTCCTTTGTAGTTTTCTGTATGGGTATCGTAAAGCGTTTTAACATAGTTTCGGAAAAACTCGTTTATTTCCTTAACCTTCTTTATTCCAAAAATATCAACCGGTAGCCACATATAGGCATGCTTTAGTAATGGAAAACAATTGCACATCATACTATAGACAAGATAGAAATTTGTTCTATAATCGTTATTCTTCAAGATCTGCCGAAAAACCGGATCTGAATAGTCATGTCGTTTCCCGCATACAATCGAAAACACTATATTGGCCATACTTGTTTGCATGATTTCTGTAATGTCATATGGCTCGCCATTCGTAGACTTTAGTTCTTCAATTAAACATCTAACCTCTGTTAGAATCTTAGATTCGTATGAAGTTTTCCCAAATCCAAACGACTGGAGGCGATCATGTGTGAATTTTCTTTGCCTTTGCCAGAGTGGACCATTAGACATGACAATCCCCCTACATTCCGTCACTTCCTCCCAGGGAAAGAATTCACGAGGTCTTCCAGAGAATGCCCAGCCCTTCCGCACTGCCGATTCGTTAATGAGTCCATAGCCATTTATGACAATCACAAGCTTTTGTCCCATATAAAAACTAAATATATCACCATATGTTCTCCGCAGCTTCTCAAAGACTTTGAGAATGTCTCCGCTAATCAGTAGAGGGAGATCCCCGACAAACGGTAAGGTAAGAGGTGAACCAGGAGGAATTCCCTTTCGTTTACGGACCAGCCAATAAACCGTCAAAAATATGGTCATAAACACCAAAACAGTTCCAGTGTTATATTCCTTGGGATTGAAAAAGTTAATATCAGAAAGAGAAAACATTTTCACTTTTTTTCGGCCCTATTGTACAACTAGTCGACAATACTAAGCTCAAACAACGTGTATAAACATCTATTCATAATGACAACACATCCGTATCGTAAATGAAAATGTCTTAAACATTACTAATGTCCGCACAAGATAATATGTTGTCCGAACAAGATAATATCTTGTCCGCTCAAGATATTATCTTGTTCGCACAACATAATAAAAATAAACAATCATGTCCCTTCCCGGGTTCCGTAAATAGGCGTTAATCCAAACGAGAAAACATGGCTTATTGAATATATAACTTGTCGAGCATACAATATATGCTCAAACAACGTCTGTAACATATATTCATAATAACTACACAGCCGTATCGTACATGAAAATGTGTTAGTAAATACTAATAGGTTTTTTCGTAAGTATCAAACAAACAATGTATTTGTATAGGCGTGTTTTCGCAATGTCTAAATTCCTCTTATATGAATTCGACAGCGATACGACATTACCACGCCCAATCTTGTCGGCCCGCCGCTGGTCCGGCATTCTTAAAATAAGCCGTGCGTATCCATTTGCCTTGAAACGTGTCACTTAACTCTTTTTGTATCAAATGGAATCTTCCTCCTTATATATAGCAGGAGTCCATTTCAAAATTTAGGGGTGTCAGGTTGTGTTTTCTTCAAAATTCATTTGGAAAATGGCTGAGCGTTTTGCAAACAGTGTAGGCTCTGATCAGACGCTGCGTTCTGCGGCGTCTGATCTGGACCTACACTGTTTGCCAGGGTACCCCTTTAGGGAGTTCCGGCACCAAATGGGTTAAAATTTCACCAATTTAACAAGTCTATGTAATGCGCATCGCTGTAAACCCATCTAGTATAGAAAAGTGAGTGGGTTTTAGTTTTACGTCCCACCAACAGCTAAGGTCATACGGAGACGGGACCTCGGTTTAAAGACTCATCCGAAAGTCTGGAGAAGCCCGGGATCGATCCTGCGATCTAGTATAGAAAAGACTGGGGTTTACATGTAAAGGGGTATACATGATTTTCTTAATTCTGCTCCAAAACACAGATTGTAGGTACTCGTTAGAACCGCCTAAATGAGTTCAGCACCAAAACAGATTGTGGGTACTCCTCAATGAGGCGGTTCGAACGAGTACCCACAACCAATATTTTGGTGAAGAAATAAATAAATACAGTAACACTCCTATATTAAGACAACCTTTGGAACTGTTCAAAAGTTGTCTTTAAGACCACTTGTGAACAGCCCCAAAGCTGTTCTCTGACCAGAGGACACTGTATGCACAAAACACAAAGGAAGAATATCTGCAACATACAAAATTAGCTTTTTAACTCATTTAGTATCGGAAACCCCAAAACGGGTACCAGGGCAAACAGTGTAGGCCCAGATCAGACGCCGCAGAACGCGGCGTCTGATCAGGGCCTGCACTGTTTGCAAAACGTTCATCCATTTTCCAGATCAATTTTGAAGAAAACACAACCTGTCATCCCTAAATTTTGAAATGGACTCCTGCTATATATAAGGAGGAAGATGCCAGGTGGTACAAAAAAGGGTTGAAACAGAAATAATCTTAACCCTTCTCTTGCTGAATATTCATTTTAGCCACACCCATCTCTGACTGAACCAATCAGATTAATTGATGTAATTTATTCCTACAAATTCATAAACTGGATGTCAAACAGTGTAGATCCTAATCAGATGGCTTCTTCAGAAGCCATCTGATCAGGATCTACACTGTTTCCAAAGATAATTATGGGTTGTCGTGAACAGCATTATAAGAGTTAATTTTAGATGGTAGCGGAGTATCTCTGTATGTCAATTGATCATCATAAAAATAAAAATGGCGGCGAAATGTCACACGGGTGTGTTATTCTTAAATGCTGAGTCAGGGAAGCCCTTGGTCAGCAGTCCGGCAACATTCATGATAACCATACATGTACGTTAGCCCCCGCCCATAGGGGCTTGAAGAAATATATGGGCTGCATGATGCTTCCACGCAGAGCTGAATCCGGCCCGCACACCAGTACTGGTAAACCGCTTAGAGGATCTAAGCCTGTCCAGGAACCGCGATGCGTGGCGGACTGTCCATGCTAATAAACCCTATTGGTTTCATTGGGTGACAGGGCTTGAGATATCATTTCATCTCAATATCGGGTAAAAGTCCCACAAAATTGGAAGCAAAGTCTCCAAAATGACCTTTACAGTGTTGACGAGGACGTTAAACCACAAATCAAACAAACAAACAAACCATATATGTACGTATGTTTTTGTTTCTCTCGTTCAAGGAGCATGAGGTGACTGAAGATAAAAAATCGTTCAAAACTTTATGCACAAACAAAAATATTTTTTCACATTTGCTATCAAGAAAGAACGTATAGATAATAGGACGACCTTGAAATTATTACAGATAAACAGTCAGAGTGAGTCAGCTAATTAATGAAATTTATCGGACTGACGGACACTTAGGGCAGTTGGACAATTAGGTGCCAAAAGGTTAATTGATAATAGTATTTAAGTTCAAAACAAATAAGACACCTTATAATAGTATATAGGGCAGAAGTGAGCTAATACCTCGTCATGACTTAGCCAAGTAAAATCCCTCTGGTATCAGTTAGGATAACATATTACAGTCGAACTTTAATAATTCGAACATTTCTGGGACCATAAAAATTTGTTCGAGACGGACATATTTTGAATTACTGAGGGTGGTCATGAACTATAATTTGGGAGACTTGAGGATATACAGTAAATTCCTATATTAAGACCAGCTTTGGAACTGTTCAAAAGTGGTCTTTAAGACCACTTTTGAGCAGTCCAAAAGGTGGTCTCTGACCAGAGGACAATGAATGGAGAAAACACAAATAAAGAAAAACTACAACCTACTAAATAAGCTTTTTAAAGCAGGATTACTCTTAATTTTAGGTGGTCTTAATAGCTGAATTTCACTGCAATTTTGATCTTCTATCGAATAAAGGAATGTTGTGTGTACCCATCTGAATCATTACACTGAGGCGATTCTAGTGAGTACACACAGCATACCATTTGGAGATAAAAAACAACAAAAATCAATTACATAACCTATCCTAAATATATTTATATTAGAACTATGGGAAGAACCATCACGTGAACAAGTCCGTGAAATGACCCTTCCCCAACCAAACTCCACTTTAGAGAAAACTGGGGTTTACATGGGTATACATTATTTTTATTATTTCTGCTCAGTGAGGCGGTTCTAACGAGCATCCACAACCTATGTTTGCAGTGTAAACAAGAGAAAAAAAAAATACGGATTTTCGTCAGAACAGTAGCCACTTTGTAGATGTGAAACAAGAGCTCCGCAAGCGGGGCATTATACGCCCGATAGATCATATACTCGTATATATACTGACTGTTGTACAAGTTTTGGTTTGTGGAATGTAACCAAGGAACAATATGTGCTCCATATATTCTTACCTGGCATTATTAATAACCCTCATTGGCCCAAACTGCCAACAAATTTTCATGGTCGGTAATATTTGGTGGACCATAACCTCAAAATAATATGGGGCATAACTCTGGCAATAAGTGGTGGACTGTAACCTTGATATAATATAAGCTGCTCTACATCATAGTCTAACTATACGTAAAGTTTCAGCTTCATCAGATGTAAAATGTAGGAGGCGCTATCCGGAAACAAAGCATGTTCAGAAAAATATGTGAAAGGGGAATAACTCTGGTAATATTTGGCGGAATGCAACCTCAAAATAATATGCGCTGTTCCACATCATGGTCTTACTATATGTAAAGTTTCAGCTTCATCAGATGTAAAATGTAGAAGGAGTTACCCGGAAACAGAATATTTAGAAAAATCTGTGAAATGGGTATAACTCTGGTAATATTTTGCGGACCGTAACCTCAAAATAATATGCACTTTTCCATATCATAGTCTTACTGTATGTAAAGTTTCAGCATCATCGGATGTAAAATGTAGGAGTTATCTAAAAAGTAACTGTTTTGCCTCACCCACCCCCGAGTTCCCCAGACCTGTCTCATGTGATTTCTTTTTGTTTCCGAAATGGAAATCATTCCTTGCTGGGCGGAATTAAGTCCCGACAGGCACTTGGATCTGCCATTCATTAGTACCTTATTATTGTGCCCAAATCAACGCACCGTGACGCCTTCAAGAAGTGGATACATCGACTGAAACTTTGCATTTCTAGCCACGGGGAGTATTTCGAGGCCATGAAATGAGCACTTTTGGGCTACCTTGAAATTCGATGTCTCCAGACAGAAATAAGCAATTCTTTTCGAACATCCCTCGTATATGTAAAGACGCTAAAATAATGTATTTACCGTATAATGTAAGAGTGGGTGAGGGGAGGGGAGGGGGATATATACTTTCACCATATGTTGTGTAAACTCTAGCGCACGGCGACACCCGCAGTAATGCATGTTATTTACATTTCAAGCTTTTCTGGGAAAATGATCCGTTTTAATTGAGCTTGACAATTTAAAGTTTAAGGATTTAAACTATAAAACTCTGCGCAATCACTATTTTATTTTATTTACGTTTCGGCCACGGGCCTTTTTAAAAATCACTAGACTGAGACACGAAAACGGAGAACAGCCACATTGCATTACCCAAAATTTGAAACGAACCGGGACTCAGTAATATCTACACTGGGTCTTCGCAGTGCGCGCATAACATTGTAGATTTTTTTGTGCCGCTTCGATGAATGCAATGTGGCGAATGAATTCAAGTGCAAACGGCATGTTGTCGGTGCAATATCTTGTGTGAAACTGACGTCGCGCTTACCTTGTTGGAACTTTGATGCTTTTGTTTGTTTGATTTGAGATTTAACGTCCCTGTCAACACTGTAAAGGTCATTTTGGAGACGTTGCTTCCAATTTTGCGGGACTTTTACCCGACATTGAGATGGAATGACTTCTCAAGCCCTGCCGCCCAATGAAACCAATAAGGTTTTTAAGCATGGACGGTCCGACTCGCACCCCATAGGCTGGGCAGGCTTAGATCCTCTAAGCGGTTTACCAGTACTAATGTGCGGGTCGGTTTCAGCTCTGCGTGGAAGCATCATGCAGCCAATCTATTTCTTCAAGCCCCGATGGGCGGGGGCTGTAACGTTGATGCAATATACAATAGGTAGGTTGTACAGAAACATGTGCAAACAGACAGATCAATAGTTACCCAGGTAATCAAGATCTACATTGTCATCCCATTACGATAACACACCCGTGCGACATAGTGATTTTTTTCACATCTCCAAACCTGCTACGTTTCTGATGAAAATCCTTGATATTTTTCTTATTTATACTGCAAACATAGGTTGTGGGTGCTCGTTAGAACCGCCTCATTGAGGCGGTTCTAACGAGTACCCACAACCTATGTCTTGGAACAGAAATAAGAAAAATAATGTTTACCCCCGTAAACCCCAGTTTTCTCTATATAAAGTGGGGTTTAGGGGGTCTTCATTTCACGGACTTGTTCACGTGATGCTGTGAATGATTTGATTTCGTTTGAATTGAGTTTTTACGTCCCAGTCAACACTATTTAGGTCATTTTGGAGACAATTTTGTGGTACTTTTATCCGACATTGAGATGAAATGACATCTCAAGCCCCGCTGCCCAAATATACCAAAATGGTTTATATGTGGGGATGGTCCGACTCGCTCCACTTTGCCTGGGCAGGCTTATGGACCCTTAAGCGTTTTACCAGTACTCATGTGCGGTCGGTTTCAGCTCTGTGTGGAAGCATCTCGCAGCCCATTCTATTATTCCAAGCCTCGATGGGCGGTGGCCCCAAAATGATTTGACTTAAATCCCTTTTTACAAGCCCATATGTCCTAACTCGAAGATGGCAAAGTACACTTCAAAAAGTTAGTGGTGGAAGGAATAATAACTATTTGCTATAAACAGGTACATACCTAAGTGTGCAAACAGTGCAAATCAACAACACGAAAACATGCCTATACATTACGAAAACACCCCTATACAAATACTTGTAACCTTTATCGCCGAAAAAATGAAAATTTTAAGATGAAAAAATTGTGACATGTTTCTTATTTCAGCTCAAAATATAGATTGTGGGTACTCGTTAGAACCGCCTCATCGAGGCGGTTCTAACGAGTACTCACAATCTAAATTTTAAGATGAAAAAATTGTACCCACATTTTATATTTTGAGCAGAAATTTGAAAAATATTAGAATTTTTTATCTAAAAATTTTCAATTTTTGGCGATAAAATTTTCAATACATTTCAATGGGCGTATTTTTTCTAATTTAAGATGAGATGTATCATGACAAGCGATCTCGTCTGGTTCAACTGTCATCATCAGTGATATTTTTTATCGAACTTCTATATACAACAAAGAAGAACTTTTGCCCCCGTCCATCGGGGCTTGGAGAAATAGAATGGGCTGCATGATGCTTCCATGCAGAGCGGAAACCGACTGCACATGAATACTTGTAAACTGCTTAGAAGTTCTAAGCCTGCCCAGGCAGAGGTGCGAGTCGGGCCGCCCATGCATTTAAACCCTATTGGTTTCATTGGGCGACAGGGCTTGAGATGTCATTTCATCTCAATGGCGAATAAAAGTCCCACAAAACAGGAAGCAACGTCTCCAAAATGACCTAAATAGTGTTGACGGGGACGTTAAGCCTCAATTCAAACAAAATAAGAAAGGAGAAATCAATATTCATTGAAGAGACCACTTAAGCGGAATAGGAACACCTGGCAGATTTTTCCGCCATTTTTCAAAGGGAGACTACATTCGGCACTTCCTGTTCGCTTTCCTTTAAAGACACATTTTTCGATTACATAACATCCTAATGACCGTTTATTAAAGAATCCAGCATTGAGATAAAATACACTTGGGGTATTCAGGCTGTCATACAGGTAGGGGACCAAGAGAGGGTAATAAAATACCTAGAGAAATGACTTTGACAAATGACATCTATTCATTTACACCTAAGTCCTTATTTAGATTTGCATGGAAGAAACAACAACACTTTTTTCCGATTTATATTTAGTAGCCATTATTTATAATCATTACAGAAAATGCCAATTCAAATATTTTGGTCAATTTTTTCACCAAAAATGATTTTTTTTAGATAAAATCCTGATAACTTTATTATTTCTGCTCTAAACATATATTGTGGGTACCGGTACTCATTAGAATCACCTCGGCGAAGCGGTTCAGACGAGTACCCCCAATTTTTTTTTACAGTGTGACTGCTCGAAAGAACTACTTCCATGAGGGGGTTCTAACGATGACACAATATATGTTTTTTAGGAAAAAGGAACATCCCCCTAAACCCCACTTTCTATAGAGAAAATTGGGGGTTTAAGGGGTATACACGATTTTCCTTATTTCTGCTTCAAGTCATAGGTTGCGGGTGCTCGTTAGAATCGTCTCATTGAGTCATAGGTTGTGGGTACTCGTTTGAACCGCCTCAATGAGGCGGCTCTAACGAACACCCACAACCTATGTTTGCAATATAAATAAAAAAAATAAATTTAATTGTGTCTGTTATTTAGTTTTTAACTTGAAAAGGTGAAAAAAATTTAAAAAAAAAAATCTTTTTTTTTTTTCTCGTTTCGGATATGATTGTGTCTAAAACAAAGAACATTTTATAGTTCCATTTTGACTGAAACTTGAAAACTATAACATGCTAATGTTTTAGACATTAAATGATTTGTGTATCGCATACTTTCAACCAAAATAAAATAAATAAATATAAATAAAGGTAAATTGATTTATTAAATTTTGAGGTTAATCAATTCGTTTACCTTGCTTGTTTACTTCTTCGCACTTTTGAGTAAAGGAAACAATGGACATCAGTGTTTTCTTTACTTTATTTTAAAATAAAAAATAAGTTATTTAAACAATATGTTGTTGGAAACAATCTCAGTAAATTATACTATCACTCAAGTACCCTTATTGAGCCCCCTATTAAATAAGAAATCTGCTCATAATCACCTCATAATCACTTAGATAAGATAAGCCTTTGATGTGCACTATGGTCCAAAGGAAATGTTTATTGGAGATCATTAGACAGGCCACCCCTTTTATATAAGGAAAAAAATGTGTCTTTAATCTCTGTCCCACTGCAAAAAGGTCTACTCTTAAAGGGAAGAATACGGAGCAAATTCTTTCCTTTAAGAGTTGCTGCTATTAACACGAGAGACAAAAATACTTTTGCAGGAGTTGCCTCTCCTGAGGGTGTATCCTTTCCCCTTAATTCATGAACCAAGGGTAAAAGGCTGGATTATCCATTGGGAAAATACGCCCGAGAGACATTGTTCATTCATTCATATCTCCAAACCTAGCATTTTTCTGATGTTCGTGATTTTTTTAAATTATTTTCACAAATATAAAATTGGCTGTGCGGCAGTACAGATTGGTAACCACAATCTATGACTTTCCACAATAAAAACAACAACGGAACTCCGCGAGTTGCCGTAAATGGGTGCTATTCAAAATATGAGAAACTTCTGTAATTCCTCAAGGCAGTGTCCTTGGACCAATCCTGTTTGTTGTATTTATCAACGACTTACCTGAAGTTATCCAAGTTGTCACGAGACTTTACGTCGACGATTCTAAACTGTCACGAAGAGTAAAGGCTGCTTAACTTGTAAATCGAGTACAGGTCAGTCTAAACAATTTGGTCATTTGGGCAGATACAACTTTAAACAAGAGGCCCATGGGTCACTATACTCACCAGTGGTCATGTGGTTTATACCATATACAGACATGGTGCACATCTTGGTCATGTGACAACAACAGGCTACAATGCAATCAGTAAAATCCATTGCATTGCCTTTTTTCTTACAAATATCTAAATGACCAAATTTGACATTGACGTATAACAGGTCAAGGTCAACCAAAGGTCATCATTTGAACACAATTGGTAGGGTCTGAGTCCCTGATGCTGCATACCAAGTTTCAAGGTCATCGGCCATTTGGTTCCTGAGAAGATTTGTTAAGGTTTTTACCATATATGGACATGGCGGCCATATTGGTTATGTGACCCCGTTCTTACGAACTAACTCTCGTTCCCCCTTACCATAGAAGCTCCACCTGTAATTTTGTTTCAATCAACCTAGCAGTTTGAGCAGAGAAGAAGGTTTAAATACTGAATCTGAGCCATCCAGGACAAAGGTCAGCAAATGACCTTGACGTTTGAAATTGATACACTTCCATACAGCCGATTACAAATATTATTTCTGATGCCAAAGGCTACCATACAATCACAAAAATCCATTGCTTTCCCCATTTTCCATATAAATGTCTAAGTGACCAAATTGTACCTTGACGTAAAACAGGTCAAGGTTAACCAAAGGCCAATATTTAAATAAACTTGGTAGGGCCCGAGCCCCTTATGCTTCATACCAAGTTTCAAGGTCATCGGCCATTTGGTTCCTGAAAAGAAGATTTTCTAAGGTTTTTACCATATATGGGCATGGCGGCCATATTGGTCATGTGAACAATCCTTACGAACAAACTTTCGTTCCCCTTTCTCATAGATGCTCCACATGTAATTTGGTTTCAATCGACCCAGCAGTTTAAGTTGAGAAGATGATAAAAAATATTGAATCTGAGCTACCCAGGACAAAGGTCAGTAAATGACATTGATCTTTTTAATTGATAAACTTCAATTCAGCTGATTGCAAATTTCATTTACTGGTGCCACAGGTTACCATGCAATCAGAAAAATCCACTGTTTTGTCCTTTTTCCATAATAAGCAGCAGCAGCCTGATTCTGGTACACACAACGTAATTTTGGAACCATTGTCCACATCTGTACCAAATGGCCCAGTAGTTCCTGATAAAACTGTGACAAAATTTGCATCCTAATTCTCAATGTTTGGAATTTCGAGAAAAAGAAAAATGAACAAATAAAGCGATGAATAAGCAGCAGCAGCCGTGCTCAAAAACATAGAATGTGGGTACTCGTTAGAACCGCCTTTATATAACTCCACTTTTATATGACAAGAGGACCATGATGGCCCTGGATCGCTCACCTGATCCATAGTGTAAGAAGTGGGCCCTAGGGAGGGCCATTATTGGCCCCAGGGCTTTAATGTGCCTAATGTTGAGGTCTTAAAGGTGAAGCTTCATACCAAACATCAACAAAGGCTATAATTTTAACAATCTTGGCAAAGGTCCACTAGATGAAGCTACACACCAAATATCAAAGACCTGAGAAGAATATTTTTTTAAAGATATTCTGCAAAACCAAATTGCCCCGGGGCTAAATAATAATAATGATAATAATAAACTTTATTTTACGAGGGTAACACAATTAGTACAACAACTAATCTCCCTTGTGGCCCTCAATAGTTACAAATTATACAACAAAGAGAAACATATTTAATATGAGAATTTGGATAATGATCACTCTCTCAGACCTCTAACACATTTGTAATGACTGGTTGAATAGACAAATATTTGAACAAACAAATAATTATAATAATGGTGTTAATTATTTGCCGAATGAACAAATCATCAGCTGGATGAATGAATGATTCCATGGATGAATGGATGGATAAGTGAGTGAATGAATGAATCAACCAATCAGTCAGTCAATCAGCCAATCACTCGACCAGTGAATCTGATGGATCCATGAATGAATGGTTCCTTAAATGAATTAATGGACAAATCAGCCAATCAATCAACCACTCCGTCACCCGATCAACCAATCAATCAAATTTGCCGTTAATCAACTGGATCAAACCAACCAATCAATCGACAAATCAATCGATCAATCAATCAGCACACCAGTTTGACAACTTGTTCAGACCACTCAAAATCAAGATAAGAAAAAAAAGAACTATGTACAAAGATAGGCATATCATGAATGGATAAATGAATGAATGAACGAAATATGTACATTATTTTATGGTTAAAATGTCTGAGTAAAATAACAAAATTTAATTTTTCATCCATTTGATACATCTTGAATGAAAAGATTCAAGAGAAGGAGCACTTTTTACATTGAGATCAAGGCAACCCCAAATAATTGAACCTGAAAATGCCAAACTTGCTTTATATAATCCTGTTCGGGGTTTTGGCAGCAAGAAGTTGTCTGCAGTCATTGAACGTAAAATGTGAGAGTCATGATTATTAATCTGAGCTTTCCTTTTTGAGAACATTTCATTTATATATTCTGGACTAATTCCATTTGAGATCTTATACATGAACTTGGCTTTCCTGAAAAAAGACTCTTTCAGACAAAGACAAAATCTTTAAATCATTCATAGACTGGTAAACATTTTCCACATTGCAGTCTAGAATGATTCTACATGCACGTTTTTGAAGCTTTTCAATCTTCATTAAGTTTGGTTTCGTTGTGCTTCCCCAGACAATATTAGCATAGTCAAGGTGTGGTTGGATGTAACTTTTGTAATAAATCACTCGATGTGCTCTAGACAAATAACACTTTATTTCAGATAACAGCCAAATATTTTTAAGCCATCTTTTTGGCAACTTTGCTAACGTGTTCACCCCATGACAAATTGTTATCAATTTGTACACCTAAAACTTTATCGCTGGTAACAGTCAGCAAATGAACATTATTTAGAGATATACTTAGATTTCCATCAATTCTGTTTCTTCTCTGTCTTGTCATAACCAGTATAGTTTTTGTCTTATCTATGTTGATGACCATTCCATTTTGTTTACACCATGCAGCTAAATCTAAAATATCTGTTTGAAGTTTCTTTTCAATTTCTTCCTTTGATTTATTGATTTCATAAAGAGTTGCATCGTCTGCATAGAGATCAGTCATTGCCCTAGTATATAATGGAAGTTCATTAATAAAGAGAAGAAACAAAAGTGGCCCTAAGATCGATCCTTGAGGCACTCCGTATCTTACAGTTTCTTTTTTTGAGAAAGTGTTTTTAAAACATACTTTTTGAGACCGTTTTGTCAAATAAGATTTAAACCAATTTAGAAAAGTCTGGTTACTTTGTAAATTTCTAACTTTTTAAGCAAAATATTGTGATCAACAAGATCAAAAGCTTTTCTAAAATCCACAAAAACAACCCATACTAATTCACCCTTATCAAGAGCCTTTAACCATTTTTCAACCATATGAAGTACTGCAGTTTCACAAGAATGGTTAGATCTGAAGCCTGACTGCGTAGTGTGCAAAACTTTGTATTGTACCAAGAAATGAAACAAAGATTCATGCACATGTTTTTTCAAAAAAAGCTTGGAGATAACTGGCAGGATTGAAATGGGTCGAAATTTGTTGAGGTCGTTTGCTGGTCCCCCTTTGTGTAGTAGCTTAACTTTCGCTTGCTTCCATTTTTCTGGGAACAAACTACTTTTAATGCTTAAGTTGCAAATATATGTTAAACTTTCTGCAATAAAGGGAGAGGTCATTTTCAAGAGCCGTGGGCCAACATCATCAGTCCCTGTAGATTTCTTGACATTTCAGTTATTCAAATATTCCAATACCTTGCCAGGACTAAGTAAGGGCATATCAAAGAAAACATTGTCTGGAATGTTTCTTTCACAATAATCCCTGAGCTTGTCATGGTTGGAAGTTGTGATAAGCTCTTTTATGTTTTCGGCTATGTTGACAAAAAATTCATTAAAATCATCTGCAATATCCACTGGTTCATAAGTTTCACTGTTGCCAAGTTTTATCGAATTAGTCCTACTAGAAGAGTCAGACGTTTGCTTACCTGCCCCTAATTTACTGAAAATTTTCCATATTGTTAATGGTTCATTTTTTCCTCCTTCAATTAGTTTTTCATAGTTGTTCTTTTTTATCTTTTAATCAGGCTGACTACCTTATTCCTCCAAATTTTATAATCGGCAGTATTACGAACTGCCTTCAAATGACCTCTTGTGTAGATGCTATCTATAATTTCGGATGTTAGCCAGCCTGGTTGTATTAACTTTTTAACTCTTTGTTGCTTCAAGGGAATATGCTTGTCAATTACACTTAAAAATAAAGAGTACCAGGTATCTAGCGTATCATCAACACTATCAAAAACCTTAATAACGTCCCATGGAGCTGAGTTCAAATCTTCACTAAATTTTGTGGCATTAAAATTTATAAATGATCGATATTTGACATAGCAATATCATGCACAGAGTTACATAAAGTTGAAGCATCGTATTGGCTGTGAAGCAAATACGTTGAGCCACTCTCAACGGAAGTGTCATTTTCATACACATTTCTTGCACTCTCAGTAAGTGTGGAAGAAGGGTCAACTTCCTCAACGGAAAGTGTCTTTTGAGAAGAGCTAGGAAATGATTCATTTCTCTCCGAAATGTTTTAGTCCTGTTTGTTATTGCGTCTTCAAGTTCGGTACATAATGGGAAAGTATCACATTCAAAGGAGCAGCTATTACATTCACTGCAAAGAAACTGTAATAAAGAGAAAACATTATTGGAGTAGGAAACTGAGGCATCATTGCCAGCTTCCTATTTACTTGGGCACTTTGCCTGTTTATGTCCCCAGTATCCACAATTGTGACACTTTATCTAATTTTTGTGCTTGCACTGAAACGTAGAATGATTAGTTTCTTCACATTTTATGCAGTGTTGATGGGATGGAATCCTCTGACCTTGCCCGGGCCTTGAGGTCTGTTGACGTCTCTGTGTCTATGGTCCTGATTTTCGCTGATGCTGAGTTTGTCTTCCATTAATTCCCGATTGCCTGTCATATGCACATTTATCAAAGTCATTTACATTTAACAGTCTACGTATTCCAGAATTTGACAAGTGAATATTATCATTGCTATAGTATCTTTTGACTGGATTTTCATCTGAATCACAGAAGTATGTATTCATGTCTACAATTTCAGTTCTGTAATCTGCACTCAGTGACTTGATTATGCTGTTCAGCTCATTGACTTCACATTCCTGGCGGGGACAAACTGTACACAATGTGATAGTGAGATTTTTAGTTGGCATTCTGTAAGAACTGAATCAGATTGTTGTATCTGTTCTCTACAAACTCTATATCTGAGCCTTGGGAAATGTCATTACCTCCTACATATATAATCACGGAGGCAAATCTTTGCAAATTATAAACAGATATCTGTTCAAACACAGTCTCCACTGTCGTTCCAGAGATAACATTACAGTTGACAGTGTTTTTCAGTCCTTTTGGATTAATACCTTTTATAATGGAATCACCTATAATGAGAGTCTTCTGAGTTATTTGCTTACCTTGTGTTTGTTGCAGGCCTTTCTGTTTGTTTGACTGTTGAGTCTTATTTTTTATTCTTTTGGGACGTGGGGAAAACTTTGGCAAGGACGGTGTATATTCATTAATTTGACCTTCTCTCAGGTTAGAATTTACAAATTGAATACTTGAGTCAAATTCAAGTGATGACACTGAGTTGGATATTGACCGGACGGTAGGTGGGTTTTAATCTGAGTCGGCCTTTTCAGCTGAGATAGATCTTGGTCGAGCAACAGGTTCCTTTACTTTGGATTTGGCCTTTCTTCTTGATTCCAGTTCCTGTAATTCTATACTCCATCAGACTATCAGAATTGTTTACTGGTGACAGGTCCTTTGACAATGCTTCACCGGAATTATTTCCTAGTTATGAACAATATTATCTATGTTGCCAATATTTCTACAAAACTGAAGACATAGTCCCTTTATACTTTTATATAATATAAAAAAAACATGCGATTTTATCTTACTTTTTGCACATCATAAAAGACACAAGATATTTCCGTATATTATCAACTAAATTGAATGAAGTGAAGTTGAACCCGCCCATTGAACTTGCTGAGCGCCCTTTGTTCACTCAGCCTTGCACAAGCTTGTCTATAATGATTTATTTCATTGCAACTATTTAATTGGTATTGTAGTAGTTAGTAGTGCTGTTTTTTGTTTGTTTTTTTTTGTAGTAGGCCGGACTGATCGAGCTTGTTATGACAGTCGGGTTTCCTGCTCAGTAATGTTTTAAAGCGCCCTATTTTTGTTATTACCCCCTTTGCAAAAATAATTCCATTTGTGCACTTTATGACTGTGACACTATTCCAATAAACAAGACTTACTTGAGCATTGCCTTCACATCAGTCTTACCCGATTTCTTACAAATGAAACAAGCTTTGCAATATTGTAGTGTAATAGTCTGTGGTGACCATGGAATATGAAGTCGTATTGATCTAGTTTATGACACCGTTTTGAGTTTTAATTGACTTATTTCTAATATAAAGTGAAAATTCGCTGTAGTTACGCAATGGTTACTTTTTTGCAGAAGTATACACATTTTCAACCAAACGCAAATTACAATTTATTCAATCGAGACTTTTATCATTAAGTAGGTCAAAAGCCAGCTTATACAGCTACGGCAAAAAAAGAGATATTATTCAAATTGAGAATATGAGAAGACGCGCTACTCGACTTGTCAGTGGTCTGAAGGACTTACCTTGTAACTCTAGGTCTTCCAACGTTGGAGTACCGTCGGGAGAAAGCCAACACGATCCAAGTATTCAAGCTTCAAAATACACCGCTCAAAACAATTAAAGGAGCAAACACATATTTCCTCATAGTATAAAGGTGTTGGATAATTCTGATGAAACAACGATTCAGAAAGATGAATAACTTTATCTGCAACATGTTAATGCCAAACATTGCAGTTCACAAATCACGGCCTGCAATCTGTTAAGGGAGAATTTTCATAACTGTTAGTACAAATGTCATAGACATGCGCAAATAAGTCACTTTTTTCCTGTCAGTAATGTGTATGACAAACATCGAGAAGCACAACACTCCTGGCATCGCCTAGGCATGCTACGAACCAAATTTTGAACAGTTTGTAAAGTTAATGTTTCCCACTCTCGAGTCTAAGGATGAATAGTTATTGGTGGATGATCGCCCTGTATGTATGTACGTATGTAAAGAATGTCCCACACATGTTCTATTGGGTTTAAGTCAGGAGAACGTGCACCCCAGTCCATTACTTCAATAGTCTCACGATTAAGGTAACCATGCATACTCTAGCAGTATGGGGCGCACATTATTCTGTATCAGAATGAAATTGTCAGCGATTCATCGATTGCCCCAGCGAAAGCTTCAGTCGGATCTAGAATTTCATCTGGACACCGTAATGCAGTCAATGTACCTCCGTTTACCACGTACGAGTTCAAGTCCGCTCGGCCTTCATAAGAAATTACACCCCGTACCATCACTGACCCCCTCCATATGTGTCTGTTTCCACAATGTTGCAGTCCTCGTATCGTCCTCCGGGTTGTCCCCAGACTCGATCACATTGATCACATGCACTCAGATGAAATCCGTTAGTATCCTTGAACAGAACTGTTCGCCAGTCTTGCAATCGCCAGTTCTGATGTTCTTGGGTAAACTCATATCACCAAGCACGATGTTGCCTGGTGAGAATAGGCCCTCTTGCCGGACGTCTGGTCCTCAGATCACCTTCATGTAACCTGTTAAGTATTATTTGATCGGATATCCTTTGACCAATTGCATGCTGGAAATAGATTTGTAGCCTTCTGGGCGTGTACTGCCGATTTCGTATTGCTGGATTTCGAAGATATTGATCTTCCCGTTGTGACGTCATGCGGTGTCGGCCTTGCCCTTCTCGTCTAGTAAACTCGCCCGTCTCCTGGTAGCGTCTCCATAGCTTGGCAACAACACTTCTCGATACATAAAAGCGTTCAGCAACAATCCTTTTGGTGTACCCACTAGCTTGACCGACCTCAACTTCTTCCGAGAACCGCCTAACACCATGGTGTTACTATGAAGCCCAACATAACGCATAACCGAATTTTTCACATGCTTCTGACCCAAACTAAAATTTTGAACAGATCGCCCCATATCGAATTTCAGCCGTTTTATAGGGGTATCCATGCTGTAGCTCACATTCTTGTGTTGCACGTGAACCTTGCTTCTTGACGTTTGCATGAACATTGTTAAGAGAAGTCACTTTAAAATATTGCCTTTCCTGGAATTTGAAAATTGCCAAGCGGTGCTGCAGGCTTAAAAATTGCTCCTTTGACCGTTTTGAGCAGTTCAATATGGACAATATGGATAAGGATTCTCTTTTTGAATTGTCCACATACTCTGCTACAAGAGGACATTCACAGAAACTCTTCAAAGGAGACATAGATTAAGAATCAGACAACACTTCTTCAGTAATAGGATCGTGGACAGCTGAATGATTTACCAGCTGAAGTTGTAAATGCACCCTGTGTAAATAGTTTCAAATCAAGACTAAACGAGTGTTGGAAAGGGCACCCACGTAAAAATTCAACCCATCGTGTTTCTCTATGCTTCTTTAATATGCTTTAATCACTTCATTTTGTATAATTTTGTTTGTTTGTTTGATTTGAGGTTTAACGTCCCCGTCAACACTGTAAAGGTCATTTTGGAGACGTTGCTTCCAATTTTGTGGGACTTTTACCCGACATTGAGATGAAATGACATCTCAAGCCCTGTCGCCCAATGAAACCAAAAGGGTTTATTAGCATGGATGGTCCGCCTCGCACCGCGGTTCCTGGACAGGCTTAGATCCTCTAAGCGGTTTACCAGTACCAGTGTGCGGGCCGGATTCAGCTCTGCGTGGAAGCATCGTGCAGCCCATATATTTCTTCAAGCCCCTATGGGCGGGGGCGGTCATTTTGTATAATATTGCTCTTTTTGCAAAAAGTATTAATGATGATGATGATGAAAGTTGTGTGAATATATTGCGGTAGGCCAAAATTAGAATATCATTGTTTGGGACTCGTCTAAGCACTTTTTTTTCTAAACTCATTATCGCAACTTAACTTTTCATTCATTTGTTACAAAATCCAAAAATCAAACAGGAATTTTATACAAGAGGGCCATGATGGCCCTGGATCACTCACCTGATGCTATTGTGCAAACTTAATTGTGGGTAATATATGGTGGAGTGGAGGGTTTGAGCAATTTTCGTTGGACCCAAAGACCATTTCTGTGAAATTATTGAAGTCTGCCTGTTTAGGAGTAGAAGTCATTTTGAGAAGTAGAAGTCATTTTTGATGAAATGACTTCTCAAGCCCTGCCGCCCAATGAAACCAATGGGGTTTAAATGCATTGATGGTTCCACTCGCACCACTTTGCCTAGACAGGCTAAAACCTTCAAAGTGGTTTACCAATACTCCTGTAGAAGCACCTTGCAGCCAAGGTGGGTGGGGGCCAAAACTTTCAAAAGACATCTATTTCTAAAAGAAAGCAATTTTATAGGAAGGTTCCATGAGTGACCCTCCAACAAAATTGCTCAAAATATTTTGCTTAACTGAGCATGATGGCCACCAGAGCTAAAAAAACCTCAAACCTCATTCCTGTCAAATAATTTCATAATCCATCCACTGGTTAAGGAGAAGAAGTCTTTTAAAGGTTTTTTTTTCTATTTTTAGCTCTGGCAGCCTTTTTGTTCACCAGAGCGGAACAGTTTGAGCAATTTTGGTAGAGGGTCACCCAAGGAATATTCCTGTCAAGTAATTTCAAAATCCATCCACTGGTTAAGGGGAAGAAGTCGTTTAAAGGTTTTTCTATTTTTAGCTCTGGCGGCCATTTTTTTCACCCAAGCGGAATGGTTTGGGCAACTGTGGCAGAGGGTCACCCAAGGCACATTCCTGTGAAATAATTTCCAAGTCCATCGACTTGTTAAGGAGAAGAAGTCGCTTAAAGGTTTTTCTATTTTTAGCTCTGGCGGCCATTTTGTTGACCTGAGCGGAACGGTTTGAGCAATTTTATTAGAGGATCATCCAAGGAACATTCTGGTGAAATAATTTCAAAATCCATCCACTGGTTAAGGAGAAAAGTGCGTTTAAAGGTTGTTCTTTTTTTAGCTCTGGCGGCCATTTTGTTCACCCGAGCTATACGGTTTGAGCAATATTGGTAGAGGATCACCCAAGGAACATTACTGTGAAGTTATTTCAAAATCCATCCACTGGTTAAGGAGAAGTCGTCTAAAGGTTTTTCTATTTTAAGCTCTATTTTGTTCACCCGAGCGGAACAGTATGAGCAATTTTGGTAGAGGGTCACCGAACAAACATTACTGTGAAATAATTTCAAAATCCATCCACTGGTTAAGGAGAAGAAGTCGTTTAAAGGTTTTTCTATTTTCAGCTCTGGTGGCCATTTTGTTCAACCGAGCGGACGGTATGAGCAATTTTGGTAGAAGTTCAGCAAAGGAACATTCCTGTGAAATAATTTCAAAATCCATCCACTAGTTTAGGAAAAGAAGTCGTTTAAAGGTTTTTCTATTTCTAGCTCTGGCGGCCATCTTGTTCACCCGAGCCGAACGGTTTGAGCAATTTTGGTAGAGGGTCACCAAAGGAACATTCCTGTGAAGTAATTTCAAAATCCATCCAATAGTTAAGGAAAAGGTTGTTTAAAGGTTTTTCTTTTTTTAGCTCTGGCGGCCATCTTGTTCACCCGAGCGGAACGGTTTGAGCAATTTGGGTAGAGGGTCAACCAAGGAACATTCTTGTAAAGTAATTTCGAAATCCATCCACTGGTTAAGGAGAAGAAGTCCTTTAAGGGTTTTTTCTATTTTTAGCTCTTGCGGCCATTTTGTTCAACCGATCATAACGGTTTGAGCAATTTTAGTAGAGGGGCACCCAAGAAACATTCCTGTGCAATAATTTCAAAATCCATCCACTGGTTAAGGAGAAGAAGTCGTTTAAAGTTTTTTTTCTATTTTTAGCTCTGGCGGCCATTTTGTCCATCCAAGCGAAACGGTTTGAGCAATTTTGGTAGAGGTTCATCCAAGGAACATTCCTGTGCAATAATTTCAAAATCCATCCACTGGTTAAGCAGGAGAAGTCGTTTAAAGGTTTTTCTATTTTTAGCTCTGGCGGCCATCTTGTTCACCCGAGCGGAACAGTTTGAGCAATTTTAGTAGAGGATCACCCAAAGAGCATTACTGAGAAATTAGATCAAAATCTGTCCAGCAGTTTTGGAGAAGAAGTTGTTTAAAGCAAAAGTTGACAATGGACGCACGGACGGACGCACGGACGACGGACAAAGACCGATCCCAAAAGCTCACCTTGAGCACTTCGTGCTCACGTGAGCTAAAAACGGACAAAGATCAAGGGTAGTGTGCTTAAGGAAAATTTAAAACAGACAAGGTTGACTAAACATTGTATAACTGCTGGGTATGAATACGAAGCGCCCAACGTTGCAGTGTTGTGTAATAGACGGGTTCTTCCGGTTTCAAAAATCTATACAACAATAACTGTAGTTCATCAAAATCCATTGAGAACTGTACAAGGCATTTGTGGAGACTAGGATTCAGTTAATAAACTGGATAAAACTGACAAATGCCATAACTCTAGTAAAAAGCAGTCAAGCGCGACTCCTTGTTATAATACAATAGGTCGTGGGAACAATACTTGGAAGGATTCATTAGAATCCAGGAGTTGCAGATACAAGACTTACTGTTGAAAAATTGCAAATGGACCTTAAATCTGGTAAAACTCAGTTGAGCACCACCTCAGTAAAATATGATCATCTTCAGCTTCATCGAAATCCCTTGAGAAATATAGGAGTTGCAGAGACAAGAACTTCTGTTGATAAAATTGCTAAAACTGACAAAGGACCTTAACTCTGGTAAAAAGCAGTAAAGGGTGACCTCGGTATAATATGCTCCTCCTCAGTTGATAGGAACAATTACTGGAAGGTTACCTAAAATCCACTGAAAACTTGAAGAGGAGTTGCAGAGACAAGACTTACTGTTGAGGAATTGCAAAAGGGGCATAACTCTGGTGAGTGTTTGAGTTTTACCTTTCACCAACAGCTAGGTCATATGTAGACGGAACCTCGGTTTAAAGACTCATCCGAAAGTCTGGAGAAGCCCGGGATCGATCCTGCGATCCCTGTTTTACAAGGCGAGTAGCATAACCACTACACCATGGAGGCTTCTACCATAACTCTGGTAAAAATCGGTTGAGTGGGACCTAGAGAGTATATGATCATCTTCAGGTCATGGGAACAATATCTGGAAAGGTTCATCAAAATCCCTTGAAAACTGTAGAAGTTGCAGAGATAAGACTGTGTCTTCAGACTGATGGACAAACCCATTACTTTAGTACCCTTCCACTAAGATCAGGGGACCTCGTAAAACCTCATTTTCCCAATATGGATTTGAAACAGCATTGAAGTATTTATGGAAAAACAGAAAGACAACATAAACAAACATTTTGGTAACAAGTTTTATAATCAAGTGAAAATAAATAAATGTTTAACAGGAGAAAAAGCAAAGAGAGAGAAAAAAAAGAACTATGATTAAAGTTAGTACTTGATTTGATACAACATATTCCCAGTAAATACATGTACACAACTCAACGATGATGTTTGTTCAATGAATTAGAACAGTACAGCAATTAAACATAGTGCATTCTCTCATTGCTCAAGCAGTGGTATTTTTTTCACTGAAAACGTAACTCTTGTCTTGCTGAATAAATTATGCTTACACACAACCTACATGTATCAAATTACTTGATATAATGTGTTCATTCAAATGCACACACTGAATGACAGTGTAGATCCTGATCAGATGGCTTTTTGAAGAAGCCTTTTGATCTGAATTTATACTATTTACAAAGTTAGTGATTGGGGTTTTCAGCAGGGCATGAGTTAACTATTTTTCTTATGTCCATTGCAAGCATATTCTGTCTGTTTTTTAGGTGTCTCACCAACTTATCTCCTAATATTTTTTTTCCATTTTTGGCCCTTTCAAAATAACTTAACTCATATTGAGCCAGTTGTTTATCAGAAGTGGGAGAAACCCAGAGTACCCAGAGAAAAACCACATGACCTTTAATTGCAGAAACATTTCGATAACACATCCGTGTGATATAGTTCTTTTTTCAAACCTCAAAAAAGGTAATTCTTCTGATGAAAATTTGTCATATTTTTCTTATTTATACTCAAAAAATAGGTTTTGGGCGCTCGTTAGAACCGCCTCATTGAGGCAGTTCTAACGAGTACCCACAACCTATGTCTTGGAGCAGAAATAAGGAAAATAATGTTTACCCCCATAAACCCGAGTTTTCTCTACATGAAGTGGGGTTTACGGGGGTCTTTATTTCACGGACTTGTTAACGTGATGTTAGCATTTCACATTTCCAAGCGAGGGGTAAGAAACCTAACATTTAAAATATGTTCTATAAAAGGGTTATCCGTTGGCAGCAAGGAATACATCACAGAAGTGAAAAAAACGCTATACAAGTTTATCTGGGTCAGACTAGCTACAGAAGAACACCGATGGCTCGTTTACCATGGCTCAGTCGAACCCGTTCTTGAGTCCCTAGGGAATTTCTGTAAGTAAGAAATAGGGAGAGTAAAAATTAGGATATTTTCTTCTTTTATCTAGCAAATGTATGATGTGTGTACTCATTAGAATCGCCTCGATGAGGCGATTCTAATGAGTACACACAGCATACATTTTTCATTATAGAGTCCTGAAGTATGTCGTTATGTCTCATGGTAGTAGCCCTCAGTGGCTTGATTTACCGGTCTTGAACAGATTTTCGTGGTCCCAAAGGTGTTCGAGCCATTGAAGTTTGACTGAAGTTTCAGCCAATTAGGCCTCATCAGTGACCCTCAAACAGTTTGAAAATTTCACTACGGAATCAATGATTATAGGAATGAATTTCACTTTTGTGGATTTTATCGATGTGTATCCGGCGAAACTCACAAACTTAGCATAGAGCCTTAGTTTTATTGCTGTATAAACTCTGGCAAATCACTCAAAATCTGCACGAAGGGCTTGATGCTTAGTTTGTGAGTGATTCGCCTTCAGGCCTTATGCCAAGTTTGTGAGTGATTCACCGGCGTTACCACATCAATAAAATCCACAAAAATTGTAACTAATTCCTTTATTATTCTAACTTTGTCATCAAAATATTAAAACTGCAAAATGGTAAATTTAGGGTATTCTTTTTTAAAGCTTTAGACTGATCTTCCCAATGGCCACAGCGGAATGATTATTCAATTAGAAGTTGCCATCTTGAATGGAACCCAAGTGAAAAAAATCATATCTTTAGATTCAGTTTATTTGCCTTGTAACATTTACGTTTTCATAAGCTTCCAAACTTTTAATCAAACCCTCAGTTGACGTCACTTTATATATACGACTTACAGCGGTGGTTCTAAACATGCTCTTTGACGTAACGCTTTATTACTTTAAAAGGACGTACATTTGTATGCACATACCCATGGACATATTTAAGGAAAACCAAAAAAAAAAAAAAAAAAAAACAGTAAAGAAGACAGAAAGATGAGGTAATTTGGTCTTTTTTTTTTTAACAAAAAAAAAAAAAGACAAAAAGCATGAAAAACCATAAACAAAGGAATAAGACTAGGGATATCAGATTACATCCAACATACAAATAGATAATAGCCTAAAGATCTAATCACATAGCGGTTGGTTGATTCAATGCTTGTTCTGCTGAATAAATTAATGTCATGACTGACTATTCGCCAATCAAATTATTTGATATAATCTATAAGTTCAATTCACCAACTGCATGACACACAGTGTAGAACGTGATCAGATGGCTTCTTCAGAAGCCGCCTGATCTGGACTAATTGATTGTTTTGGGTTTAATGTCAAGTCTAACGTGGATTATTTTGCATCTTCTCCCAGAGAAACATCACGAAAACACGCCTATATAGTTTTGACCCCCGTGAACCCCACTTTTATATAGTAAATCTGGGGTTTCCTGGGGTATACCTTATTTTTCTTATTTCTGCTCTAAAATATATATTGTGGGTACTCGTTAGAACCGCCTTGATGAGGCGGTTCTAACGAGTGCCCACAATCTATGTTTTGAGGAGAAATAAGAAAAATATCACAATTTTTCTACATAAAATTTTCATATTTCGGCGATAAAGGTGGCAATGTATTTGTATAGGCGTGTTTGTGTAATGGGGAGAAAAATGAAAGAAATGAAAGTGAGGGACAGTGAAGAAAGACGAAAATGAATGGAGACTGAAGAAATAACTGCAAGGACAGCAGTCCTTGCCTAACCGTAGGCCAATATCAGTTGGACACCCTAGAGAAGCAAGATACACGTCACCTTTGCCTCACCCAACCACCCCCAACCATCTTATCTGGATCTACACTGTTTGGATAGGTAGGGGTTGTTGTGTTTAACAGCATAAGGGATAATAATTGATTTACTCAGGGATCACATAGTTAATGCAAATGCATACAGAATAAATCGTTATGAGTTAACCGGATTTGCATACCACCACTGGTTACAAATACCATCACGAAAACACGCCTATATAATTTTGACCCCCTTGAACCCCACTTTAATACAGTAAAACTGGGGTTTCCGGGGGTATACCTATTTTGAGCAGAAATAAGAAAAATATCACAATTTTTCATCATAAAATTTTTCATTTTTTGGCAATAAGGGTGGCAATGTATTTGTATAGGCGTGTGCACTATAATGCACTATATTCAAACTGCTGCATCAGAACTAATTACCAAACATTATTTAACACCAATTCTTTACAGAAATGCTGCTAAAATTTCGTCAGAGTGTTTGACAGATCCTGATGGGGTGATTGGGTTGGTGTAGATTGTAGATCCTGGTCAGTTGATTTCTTCGAACAATCTCATCAGAGAGTATCAAAACCAACAGGCAAAGGTGACCGGTATCTTGTGTCAATGGACGTCCAACTGATATTGGCATACAGTTGGGCAAGGGGGAATGTTGTTATTTCTTCTATTTCTACACTTCCATTCATTTTTTCTCCTCTGTCACTCACTTTTAATCTCTCCTACTATCTCTTCTATCACTTTTCTCCCTTTCTCTGGCAGACAACAGAAAATGACACACAAGGGTAGACATGTCATTCAACCCAAAACAATCAACTGACAGATCCTGATCAGACTGCTCTTGCAATAGCATTTAGAACATAGCAGTCTTATTCAATGGGGCCAAAATGCCAGGAATGCTTTGAGATATCGCTTTACAAAACATTACGTTAACAACAGATATGTTGATATCCAAAATCTATTCTTTTATATCAAAACAACCTTTCTGGAAAAACTTTTAAATGTTAACGAAATATAAAACTATAATAACAAAAAAATAACACGAAAAAAAAAAAAAAAAATCAAACAGCACCAAAATTACTCTAAATCCTGAGCAACCAGTTTAGATTGTAGATCCAGATCAGGTGATTTCTTAGAACAATCTTATCAGAGAGTATCAAAAATAACTAAATATCCATCAGCATTATTTTAACACAGTCTTAGGGTACAATTTCCAAATATTTTGAGTTACTGGAACTCTAGCACTTAAGACGACTCAATCATACCAATAATATCAAATACAAAAGTTTGAACAGTGAATTAAATCAAAATCCCTATGATTTGTTTAAAGAACTTGGGATCAAACAAACAGACAGACTGATGGACTGACTGTGATGGAAGGTGATCAATCACAATAGCTCCCACAGAGCCTTCAGCTCAGCTGAGCTAAAAAGTTAGGAAAAAGAAACCCAGTCATCACATTAACTAGTCTGTGAAATAAACACCCCATACACCCCACATTATATAGAGAGAACTGGAGTTTAGTGGAGTATACATAGAGGATCTTACATGAATGTTCATGTATTATTGAATCTATTAAACGAGTTGAGGAAAAGGGATAAAATGTGAGGCTTTGCCAAGCATTTTATCACTTTTCCTCAACGACTTTAATAAATTCAATAATACTTGAGCACGAATGCAAGATTCTATTTATCATATGACATTTAAAATGCATTTTATTCACGATTGTTTACAAAAATGTCAATATTCCGCCATTAGTAAACACGCCGTCGTTAAGGATGTCGTACATGCAACATTACGGGACGTACCTACCTAATTTGCATATTTAATCCACCAGTGGATTATAGAAAATATTACATGGCGTTATTACATTCTCAGACGCAACGTCATATGATAAATCATTTTTCTTATTTCTACACCTAGACATAGGTTAGAACCGCCTCAATGGAAGTGGTTTTAATGAGCACCTTCAACTTTTTTGTGTATAAATGTGAAAAGTATTACAAATTTATATAAGAAGATATGATACATCATTTTTCTTATTTCTGCACCTAGACATAGGTTAGAACCGCCTCAATGGAGGCGGTTTTAATGAGCACCTTCAACTTTTTTGTGTATAAATGTGAATAGTATTACAAATTTAAAAAGATTTACATTTAAAGAGATATAAAATAATGCACCATGCCGCATGGATAGTTATCTTAATGCCCCCGGGCTTTACATTGAGGTTTTAATGTATATGGAAATTCTGTTTGAGCACTTATATGGAAATTCTGTCTCAGCACTTATATGGAAATTCTGTCTCAGCACTTATATGGAAATTCTGTCTCAGCACTTAAAATATATGGAAATTCTGTCTTAGCTCTTATATGGAAATTCTGTCTCAGCACCTATATGGAAATTCTGTCAAAGCACTTATATGGAAATTCTATCCGAGCACTTCATATACAGAAATTCTGTCTAAAGACTTATATGGAAAAGCATTATCAAAAGCTGCTCATAATTTTTTTCTGCAAAAATAGAAGTACAGTCGAACTTCAATGGCTTGAACACCTTTGGGACCTCGAAAATCTGTTTGAGACAGGGGTAGTTCGAGCCACAAAGGGTGACTGCCAGGAGGCATAACGAGATACTTTCATTCATTTTTTTGGTGTTCTGTAATGAAAATGTATGAAATGTATGCTGTGTGTACTCATAAGAATTGCCTCAATGAGGCGATTCTAATGAGTACACACAGCATACATTAGCAAGATGAAAGACTAAAATCTTCTTGATTATCCTCCACTATTTCATATGTAGAGGATTTCGCGAGGGGCTCAAGAATGGGTTAGACACATCCATGGTAAACGAGCCATCGAAGTTCTACTGTATACATGTATTCACCATATTAAATGATCAAAGTTGCAACCCTACCTTAGCCAACAACCTCTTCAGTTTTGAACAACTGGGCCCTTGCTGCAAACCCAATGGTCTACCATAAAATCCTAAAAATTTGGACACCTTGATAACTTGCTGTAATTCTCTAAAAATTGAACAAGTTTGCTTTATGATCCAACTGGAAGTCCAAAAGGTGTAGACCGAATGGCAAACAGTGTAGACTCTGATCAGACTGCTCCCTTCAGGAGCAGTCTGATCAGGGTCTACACTGTTTGCTTAGGCCTATCTGTCTGAATACTTAGAATCATTATGGTCATCATGTTAGGAATGTTTCTTAAGATCTCTTGCACCAATACTATGGCATGTTAACATGTTCCTGCAATGACTTCCACTGTAAACCCCATTATAGAGAGAAATATGGTGTTTACAAGGGTATACATTATTTCCTATGATTTTGGTGAGGAGCATGGATTGTGTGTACTCATCAGAACCATCTCAAGAGTCAGTAGTAATAAGCACCCACAATCTATGTATGAAGCAGTAACTAGAAAAATATCACAAGATTGTATAAGAAAAATGTAATCTTTGCATTCATTGTGTTCCCCCAATTTGTATGAATGCAATCTTCCACCTTATATAAAGCAACAAGTTCATTTCAAAATTAAGGGGTATCAGATTGTGTTTTCGAAGAAAATTTATTTGGAAAATGGTTGAATGTTTTGCAAACAGTGCAGGCCCTGATCAGATGCCACATTCTGTGGCATCTGATCTGGGCATGCACTGTTTGCCAATTAGTCATTTTGGGATTATCAATACGAATAGGCGGTCGCAATGATGCATGCTTAACCCATTTAGTACCAGAACTCCTAAACGGGCACCCTGGCAAACAGTGCAAGCCCAGATCAGACGCCGCAGAATGCGGCGTCTGATCAGGGCCTCCACTGTTTGCTAAAAGTTCAGTCATTTTCCAAATAGATTTTGAAGAAAACACAACCTGACACCCCTAAATTTTGAAATGGACTCCTACTATATATAAAGAGGAAGATTCCATTTGGTACAAAAAGGGTTAATACAACAATGAGAAGCCTCCATGGTGTAGTGGTTATGCTGCTGGCCTTGTAAACCAGGGGTCACAGGATAGATCCCGGGCTTCTCCAGACTTTCAGATGAGTCTGTAAAAAGGAGGTCCCATCTCTGTATGACCTTAGCTGTTGGTGAGACGTACGTAAACCTCAAACAAACAAATAATACAACAATGCTTTACAAGACATCATTACAGCTCTTAATCGTTAAGTCGAACCAATCATATCAGTTAGTAAAAAGAATATACCTCTTTATCATACATTTAGTATAAAACTTGCACGTGCTACCATATCGCATGGGCTTTATCATACCCCCAAAATCCATATCACAACCCTTTATCGCACCCCTAAGCCTTTATCATACCTCTGACGTCAGCCTATTCGGAACACGCGGCGTTCGTCCTTTTGTGGCATTTCGCATTTGTTGTTCAGGACGCCATTTGCAATTTACATAGCTAGACCGAAGATAATGAGATTCTCATTGTAACTTTGGTATTAGGCAGATGCAATTAATACCATTTATTTTGAACAATTTTTTTTTAAAGTGAATTGTATGATAAATATATTAAGATATGGAATTTTTCATATCATACCCCATATCAGCCCTCGACCCATATCAGCCCGAGGGAAGGCCCTCGGGCTGATATGGGAGTCTCGGGCTGATATCGGGTCTGATATGAAAAATGCCATATGATAATCTCTATTTATAACACTGTTTTGCAATTGCCAAAAGCTACCCACTATTTTTCAACAAAAATACCAGAATATTACATATTCTACTTTCTAGAACAGTTAACAATTTGACCCCTAACAAGTTAATTATCTATGCTACTTAAATATGCAGTCTGATTTGCACCTTTCTTATTCGCAAATGACAAGAAATGTTTTCTCATAATGTTAGGGCTGGAAAATTCTTCATAATTTCACTCATCCTGCTAGAGCAAGGGCATGCAGATTTTGGAAAATTCCATAGGGAAGTGACAAAATTTTTACGCATCCTCCCAATTTTTTTTTACTCACCATGGCGAGTGGACAAGTGCAATTTTCCAGTCCTGAACATGCCCCGAGTTGGACTCATACAGTTAATGGCTTGCAACAAAGACTGATCAGACTGTTTTGTTTGTTTGATTTGAGGTTTAACGTCCCCATCAACACTGTAAAGGTCATTTTGCAGACTTCACTTCCAATTTTGTGGGAATTTTACCTGACATTGAGATGAAATGACATCTCAAGCCCCAATGAAACCAATAGTGTTTATAAGCATGGACGGGCCAAAGCACACCGCTTTGTCTGGGCATGCTTAGATCCTCCAAGCAGCTTACCAGTACTTGTGTGCGGGTCGGTTTCAGCTCTGCATGGAAGCATCATGCAGCCCATCTATCTCTTCAAGCCCAGATGGGCAGGGCCATGATAAGACTGTACTGATGCACAAGCCGATCTGAGTCTTTGCTTGGCACAAATACCAAAAGATCCCTTTTCATATGATGTCATATGATTATAGAAGGGCAGCTTCCTTCAAGCAACACTTGTCCAGAGGAACAAGTAATCCATATACATGCAAAACACATGATCTTGAACCTAAGCCTTGATTGCTAACCCTTATTCTGCTGTTCACAACCCCTACCTTTGCAAACAGTGTAGATCCAGATCAGGATCTACACTGTCATTTAGGTTTTAGAATATATCATGCCATCTGACAGGCTGATAGTCAGAAATGGGTGTGGCTTGTAAAATTATTCAGCAGGAAAAGGGTTAAACCTTCAAGCACCAACCACCAACTATCAGATGGTATTTTAAATACATCAATAATATTTTGCTTATATTCAGAGAACAATAAATACAACAAAATAACATGTGACATCTAATGTGAATCATCTTCTGGCAGATGATTCACACGAAATGTTAAGCCTAATTTTTGCTGGAAAATAAGGAAAAAAATTAAGAACTGCATCTGCTTTGTAGATTGGCTTGGTATTTCAAGGTTTGCTTGGTATTTCAAGGGTTGAAATACAAACAAAACATGTTAGATAACTCCATTGAAAGCACTGATGTAACATGAAAATATGAACAATAGGGTGAAGAATTTAACCCATTGTATACAAGTGGATTCTTCCATTGCTATATGATGGAGAAGGCCATTTGACATATATGAGCCCCGCCAAGCGAATTTGTGTCTTCGAGCATTCCGTCATGACAAATTTTAACTGCGCATGCCCGGCCATTCAGAGGGGCCAGGGATATGGCTTTCTGTCTGAAGGTTCCTCTTGATTCACTGCTTGTATGAGCAAGCAGCTAAGGTTCTGGCGAGACTGCGCGGATGCGCAGGCTCGCCTGAACCTTCACTGCTCGCATAGGCGATAAGTACCAAAATCGCTTGATGGGGCCCATATAAGTAGTGTCAGGCATATTTTTTCATTTTTATATTATTTTTGACGGAAAATTCTGTTAGCAAATAGTGCAGACCCTGATCAGATGCTGCATTCTGCGGCATCTGATCTGGGCCTGCACTGTTTGAAAAGATACCCTTTAGGGGTTTCCCTCATACAATGGGCTAAAGAAAGATATAAAAGGAAAGAAGGCAAGATCAAGGACAAATGAATATCAAGATGACAGATATTATACCCATGACGTATTTCATTATTTGGGCATATACCAAAACAAAATTAACAAAATCAGTTCAAAAATCAAGATTTGTTTTTGTTTTTGTTACTTAGGAGAGAACAGATACAGCTCAAATATACACACACAAAAAAAATTCCGAAGCATTACGAAAACACACCTATTCAAATATATTTTTGCCACAAAAAAAACTGAAAAATTTCTACTCTAAACATAGATTTTGGGAACTCATTAGAACCGCCTCAGCGAGGGGTTTCTAACACGTACCCTCAATCGGTTTTTGAGCGGAAATAAGAAAAATAATGTACATGCCTGTAAACCCCAGTTTTACTATATAAAAGTGGGGTCCGAGGGGGTCAAAATTATATAGGCATGTTTTCATAATGGGAAAATGCTAAGTATTACCCCAGTTTCATTAAAATGCAAATGACAATGGGTATTGCGTTTAATAAATGGATGAAACACTAACAAAAAATATGAAAGTAAGAATTTGTCAAAATTTAAAGATATTAATAAATGTGTGGAAGGCCAAACAGAACAATCACGACCATCGGCACATGTATATGCCCCAGTGAGTATTTCAATCTAGTGACATACAGCAAAGCTAACAGTTAGGCAACATTAATTTTAGCGATATTAAAGTGGAACAAAAAACCTACAGGAAATACAACTCTCAAAAATAGTTTTCATCTCCTTTATCTCAATGGGTTTTCTCTTAAAGGAAAGAATTTGCTCTTCAGGAGCAAATTATTTCCTTTTAGAGAAGACCAATTTTACGAGGGGTTCACACTGCCCTATATCGCTCACCTGTGCATCAGAAAATCATTAGTGTCGGAGACCACTTGACATTGCTACATCCTAAATATCTAAGCTCTGGGCCCTGTGGTTTCAGAGAAGAAGATTTTTGAAGCTTTTTTCCATTATGAGTCTATGGGAGCTAAAGGGCCCCGGGCATGGCCCATTTGGACCCCAGGGGCATGATTGGTAGGATTCATGTAGGTGACCACTTCCGTTGCTGCATGCTAAAATCTAAGCTCTGGGCCCTGTGGTTTCAGAGAAGAAGATTTTTGAAGCCTTTTTCCATTATGAGTCTATGGGAGCTAAGGGGCCCCAGGGCATGGCCCATTTGGACCCCAGGGGCAGGATTGGCAGGATTTATGAAGGTGACCACTTGCCGTTGCTAAATGCTAAATATCTATGCTTTGGGCCTTGTGGTTTCAGAGAAGAAGATTTTTTAAGCTTTTCTCCATTATGAGTCTATGGGAGCTAAGGGGCCCCGGGGTGTGGCCCACTTGGACCCAAGGGGCATGATTGGCAGGATTTATGTAGGTGACCACTTTCCATTGCTACATGCTAAATACCTAAGCTCTTGACCCTGTGGTTTCAGAGAAGGAAGATTTTTAAAAATTTTCCCAGTGTACGTCTATGGGAGCTATATGTTGCCATGGCAACCAGAATTCCAATCTGATCAGCCAAAAAACCTTATGCAGCCTTTCCCCCTACCTGATGATGCTTCTCATGAAATTTGATCAAGATTGGCCATGGGGTAATAGAGATATACTTATTTGAAATTGTTTACGGAAGCCCGGACGCATGAAGGACAAAATGTGATCACAAAAGCTCACCTTGTCACTACATGACAGGTGAGCTCAAAATCAGACAGGAAGTCCGGAAGGTTGTCTCCCTTGAATAATATACAACAAATAAGCATATATAGGCATGATATAGGAGGAAACTTGAATTTACATCAATAAAAAGGTGACAAGGAAATATACAGAAATGCTTTTAGCGTGAGATCAGCCTAATTTTGTGGAGTGTGTGTGTGTGAATTTGGGTTTAATGTCGCTTTCAACAATTTTTCAGTCATATTACGACGGTCTCTGGTTGCGACAGGGAGCTCAATGCTCACTTTTATAGTGCTGCCTCACTGAAGTATCATGTCCCAGACACATTACATGATACCACAACCAGTCACATTATCCTGACACTGGGTCGACCAGTCCCAGCTCTACCCTGTAAATCTGAGTGCCAAGCGAGGAGCAGCTAGTACCATTTTTAACGACTTTGGTATGTCGCGGCCCGGGATCGAGCCTGTGACCTCCAGTTCCCTGGAGCGGACACTCTACCAACTGAACTATCGGGGCCGGTTCTAATTTTGTGGAATGCTTCATTCTAACATATTTACTTAACTCCAGATTTTAATAAGGAAGCGTAACGAGAGTAACTTTGGGATGAATTTAAGGTAATTCTTCTTGAAACCATGTTGACGATACATGACACACCTGCCTTGATGAGGTGATTATGAAGCAACAAACGTTTATGCTTGATTTCTTTTTTTTTCTTTTTTTTTTTTGGGGGGGGGGGGGAGGGGGTTGTTTGGTTCTGGGGGAGGGGGGGGGGGGGGGAGATTTCTAATTAATATATGCATACATGACGAAAACATGCCTATATAATTTTGACCCCCTTGAACCCCACTTTTATATAGCAAAACTGGGGTTTGTAGGGGTAAACCTCATTTTTTCTTACATTGAGCAGAAATAAGAAAAATATCCCAATTTTTCTCCTTAAATTTTTTTTTTTTTTCGGCAGTTAAGTTTACAATGTATTTGTATAGGTGTGCAAATGCAACAAGAAAGAAATAATACCTTTCCTTGTTTCTCCTCCTTATCTGGAGCTAAGTATTTAACTATTGTCCTGCTGAATAAATTAATTTGCCACACCAATTGCTTACTATCAACCAATCACATAACTTGATATAACATATTCGTTGAATTCAAAAACTGAATGACAGTGTGGATTCTGATCAGATGGATTCTTCCATCAGATCTGGATCTACATTGTTTGCAAAGGTATTGGTTGTCATGTTCAGCAGGTCAAGGGGTTAAAATCTAGTTGTTCACAATACATGTAGAACATGGGGGCCGGCCTCGCTAGCTCAGTCAGATGCGTGTCTGACTGGTGATCAGAAGGACCCGGGATCGATACCGGCCGAGGTCGGCAACATTCTTTTGTAGAGATTGATCATGAAATCTTTTCTACGGTCATTCTCTCCCTTCCGCTGATTCAAGAAGGGCAATTGTCAGTTTCAGGCGAAACAATGTGCACTGCACTGGTTAACCCCTTATGTATAAGTTTACACCGTAAAGGTGTGGATAGGTAAACTTATCGGCTCAAAAATGACCTAAATAGTGTTGACTGGGCCATTTAACTCCAATACAAACAAAGAACATGGAACATCATGATTATTTTAAGTGTAGGTACACTGAAGCCTTAACAAACAGTGTAGAACTAGACAGGAAACTATTATGTTCAACCCATTTACCACCGGCTTTGGAAGCTCAGTCGGAATGAATGGGAATATTTTCATGCGAATCTGTATCCCATCACATGAACTAGTCCGTGAAATGAAGACCCCCTATATCCCCTTTATATAGAGGAAACAGGGGTTTACGGGGGTATACATTATTTTTCTTATTTTGACTCCAAGACATAGGTTGTGGGTACTCATTAGAACCACCTCAATGAGGTGATTCCAACGAGCACCCACAACCTACGTTTGCAGTATTTATAAGAAAAATATCAGGGATTTTCATCAGAAAAGTAGCCATTTTGGAGATGAGAAATATGCACTATGACGTCGCACGGGTGTGTTTCCGTAATGATTCTCCTGAACAGTATAATAATGCACTAGTAGTAAGTTGTTGATAAACTCATTCCATGCACTGCATCGGCAAGGTCTTTTTCTAGGTCATATAAACTCATATCGATAGGCACAAACTCGATGACGTTGAAGGCTAGAAGTCTCTTACTCCAACTGATCTTTTTGTTCATCTTTATCAAGGAGTCTGTAATCTTTACTTTAAGGTCCTCTGAAGGCAGATAACATATAGATGGATGCATCAGGGTATACATCAGGAAAACACGCCTATATAATTTTGATCACCCTTGAACCCTACTTTTATATACACATGTAGTAAAACTGGGATTTACAGGGGTAAACTCATCTTCGCGAGTGTAGGGTACTAAGTCCACTACGTTTATTTTTCTTATTTCTGCTCTAAAATATAGATTGTGGGTACTCGTTAGAACCGCCTCGATGAGGCGGTAATTTTTCATCTGATATTTGTTGGTTTTGGGCGATAAAATTTACAATGTATTTGAATAGGTGTGTTTTAGTAATGTATTATCGTAAGGTTAACACGCCCATGTGAGATATAGAGGATAATTGATTTTTGCAGTGTAAGATCAATTTTTATTTCACCAAATCAACACAAAAATAAGTATTTTCACAAGTAGCGAACCTACAAGTTAAAATACTTCTTTTAGTGTTCAGAAATGAAATAAAAATTGATTTTCCAGTGTAAGATCAATTTTTATTTCACCAAATGAACACAAAAAGAAGTATTTTCATGAGAGGTGAAGCCACGAGTTAAAATACTTTCTTTCGAGTTCATGAGTGAAATGAAAGTTGATCTTGCACTGAAAAAATCATATTTTCTGTTTCTTATATGCTTTAAACTGTAATTATTAAAGCAATTTTAAAGCATCAGCCATCAGCATGGGGAACAAACTTTTGCATCAATTTAGAGGTTTTCAGTGTGTGTTAACTTGGTATCCTGTTGGATGTAAATTGAAAGTTTGCACCTGGAATACAGCTTGGAATGTTACTTTATCAAATGGTTCACTTGAAATTGTCATTCAAATTATGTCCGCAGTTGCAAAGTTCATCTGATGGCGTTAGCATATTTACATTGCGTAGGTGCTAAAAGTGATGTCATCATGGTCCGGATGTTGTGAAAACGTGCATGACATAATTTCTGACACATTTAATAACACTTAGCTGACTTAGCAAAAGGTTTGTGATCAACATATTATCACTAAAGTACTTTGATCTGCCAAACAGTATCACGTCTCTTGGATGTTTCCAGATCCTACACATCATACTCGATGCCAATACAGCTGACCAAGGACCTGTAACTGGGCCAATACGAAATTACTTGATTAATGACAATTTTATTAATTGATGCAATTAAAAACATGATTTATGATTTTTGAATATTGGTTGACCTTGTGTAATATAGGATAATCAATTAATATAATGTTATTAATCAAATTATTGCGTATTGGTCCAGTTACAGGTCCAAGGTCTGCTGTATGTGCCTGAGGCCGATGGCCGAGGGCCAATACAGCTGACCGAGGACCTGTAACTGGGTCAATCTGTAGTTACTTGATAAATGACAATTTCATTAATCAACATAATTAAACAAAAATAGCCATCGGAAGAGATGGCAAATCCCCCGACCAAAAGCCAATATGGCCTTCAGAAGATTGTTCACCAATAGAAAGTGCACCAGAATTAAATCAGCAATATATCACAAAAGTATTGCAGTTATGGCCATCATAAGATTATACTGTCAGGGGAGGTAACTGAAAAACCAGGGCACTCAGAAATGTGGTTCTTGCGCATGACATGCCTGCTTAAGCTCATGTATTTCTGTACAAAGTACCATCAGTATGTCTGAAAAGGTATTGGAGATATGGTGATCAGAAGCTGGTCATACTGTTATATTTGAAGGGTAGATAACTCAAATACCACAAAACCAACAGTTGTGGTTCTTGCACATGACATCCCTTCTATATATTGTATACAATTGTGCCAAAGTCCTTCAATATATCTCAAAGGGTGTTGGAGTTATGGCCATCACAAGGTTATATTGCCAGGTGAGATAACTATAAAACCAGAGCACCCAGAGTTGTAATTCTTGAGCATGACACACCTGCTTAACCTCGTGTACATCTGCATCAAGTACCACCAATATGTCTCAAAGGGTATTGGAGGTACGATGATCACAAGGTTGTCATACTGTTATATTGGAAGGGGAGATAACTCAAATATCATAGCACCGAAAGTTGTGGTTCTTAGGCATGAAGCACCGTCTCCATGTTGTATACAATTGTGCCAGGTACCATCAATATATCTCAAAGGGTATTGGAGTTATGGCCATCACAAGTTTATATTGTCAGGGGAGATAATTAAAAAAACAAGGGCACCCAGAGTTGTGGTTCTTGCACGTGACACACCTGCTTAACCTCATGTACACCTGTACCAAGTATCATCAATATATCTCAAAGAGTGTTGGAGATGTGGCCATCACAAGGTAGTGATTCTATATTATTGGAAGGGGAGATAACTAAAAAACCATGGCAGCCAGAGTTGTGGTTCTTGTGCATGACACACCGTCTCGGCCTTGTGAACAACTGTGCCAGGTATCATCAATATATCTTAAAGGGTATTGGAATTATGGCCATCACAAGGTTGTCACTCTATTTTATTGGAAGGGGAGATAACTCTAAAACCATGGCAACCAGAGTTGTGGTTCTTGTGCATGACACGCCGTCTCAGCCTTGTGAACAACTGTGTCAGGTACCATCAATATATCTCAAAGGGTATTGGAGTTATGGCCATCACAAAGTAGTCATTCTATTTTATTGAAAGGGGAGATAACTAAAAAAGTATGGCATCCAGAGTTCTGGTTCTTGCGCATGACACGCCGTCTCAGCCTTGTGAACAATTGTGCCAAGAACCATCAATGAATCTCAAAGGGTATAGGAGTTACGGCCATCACAAAGTTGTCACTCTGTTTTATTGGAAGGGGAGATAACTCCAAAACCATGGCAACCAGAGTTGTGGTTCTTGTGCATGACACGCCGTCTCAGCCTTGTGAACAACTGTGCCAGGTACCATCAATATATCTCAAAGGGTATTGGAGTTATGGCCATCACAAAGTAGTCATTCTATTTTATTAAAAGGGGAGATAACTAAAAAAGTATGGCATCCAGAGTTCTGGTTCTTGCGCATGACACGCCGTCTCGGCCTTGTGAACAATTGTGCCAAGAACCATCAATGAATCTCAAAGGGTATAGAAGTTATGGCCATCACAAGGTTGCGTCTACGGACGGACGGACGGACGGACGGACAGACGGACGGACGGACGGACGCCAGGCTGATCGCTATATCCCCCGAACCTATTCGGTCGGGGGATAAAAAAGATGTGTTTGTGAAACATGTCCCAGGGCCAATGTCAATATTTTCTTAAAAGCAGGTCAAAGATGAAGGTCAAGATCACAAGTCAAAATTTTTGTATGAGTGGGAAGCCTTTCTCACTAGGAATCTAAATACCAAATATGAAAGCTCTATCTCAAACAGTATAAATATGATAACCCATGTTAAAGTTGTCCAACCAACAAACAAACCAACAAACAAACCAACAGGGCAAAAACAATGTCCCTGCTATTGCTACCGGGGACATAAAATCATGATGATTTATTTTTTTATCCCACATGACCTCCGGTTAATATTGGTTGACCTGGTGTTCATACGGATAACCTCTGATCAATACACGCTAGTTGATTAATAATAATGAGTATATATTTACCTGGAAGTCTTGAGTTAAACACAATGGGATAAGAGGGGAGTGGCCCAAATGATGTAAACACATGGAGATGATCTTTCTGGTGAGGGTTTTTAGCAAGGTAGTTAACCAAAACATTTGAATCAACAGCTGCAGCAGTGACACGGCTGTCTAGTACACTCTGAATAGAGGCAAGGTGAGATCCTGAAATTTCAAATACAGTTAACCCATTTTGTACCAGAAACCCCAGAACGGGTACCCTGGCAAACAGTGCAGGCCCAGATCAGACGCCGCATAATGCGACGTCTGATCAGGGCCTCCACTGTTTGCTAAAAGTTCAGTCATTTTCCAAATAAATTTTGATGAAAAACACAACCCGACACACCTAAATTTTGACATGAACTCCTGCTATATATAAGGAGGAAGATTCCATTTGGTACAAAAAGGGTTAAAGTTTCTAAAATACTGTATTTACCCTAAGTATTCGGACACCTCTGCTCATTACCATACTTTGAACAAGAACAAGTTACTACTCTATGTTGTGTGTAAAACAAGCAGGCCCAGAGGGCCCTGTTTTGCTCACCTGAGTATCACTGTCTCTAGTACATTCTATTGACTATGATTTAATTTCATATGACAGTAAAATTCTGCTATTAAGACCACCTAAAATTATGACTAAATCTGCTTTCCAAAGCTTATTTAGAAGCTTTCCTTTATTCTTTCTTTGTATTGTATACACCCAGTGTCTCTTTATAAGAGAGCATCTTTGGTACTGTTCAAAAGTGGTCTTTAAGACAACTTTTTAACAGTCCCAAAGGTGGTCTTAATATATGAATTTTACTATATGTTTAAAATTTGTTGAAAAAAAAAATGTTTTGGGATGACAGGCTGGAGTTTTAAGAACTGTGTTTTACGGGTCTTGGGAGGCATGTGATGGTACTTCGCAGATTTTTCAACCAATTAGGATTATGTCAGTTGCGCTCAGTTAACCTAACTGCACTATTCCTAGGCAAGCTTAGACCTAAGTGGTTAATTAGTAACAAGTACACATACTTTTGCAAGTAACTGACAACTGCCCTTCTTGAATTAGCAGAAGAGGGAGAATGATGGTAGACAATATTCCATGATTAATTTCCATGGAACTACATGTTTGTAGTCGGACTGGGTCTAAAAACCCACAAACTCTAGCTTCTCAGTCAGACGTGCTTCCAACAGTTACTAGGCTAAGAAGCCCGGCTACCCACATATATGCCATAAGACACAGAAATGAATGTTGTAAGCCCTCAGTTTTGAGAACCTGGACAAAGCTGTGTTCCAAATATTAAAGGACTGGGCCTTCTGGTTCCAGGCAAGAAGATTTTTAAAGGATTTCCCTATATAAGTCCATGTAAAATATGTGGACTCCTGGGCCGGGCCATCTGGGCAGAGGTCCACTAGTTGAAGCTGTGAACCAAATATCTTAGGCCTGGCCAATATGGTTTCAGTCAAGAAGATTTTTAAAGGTATTTTCCCTATATAAGTCTATGTAAAACAAGTGGGCCCCTGCACCCAGACCTATAAGTTGAACAATATTCACAGAGGTCCTCTAGATGAAGCAGTGTACAAAGGATCTTCTGGTTACAGATAACAAGCATATTAACCCTTCTCTTGCTGAATATTCATTTAAGCCACACCCAATTCTGTCTATCAACCAATCAAATTACTTGATGTAGTTTATTGCTACAAATTCATAAACTGAATGTCAAACAGTGTAGATCCTTCTCAGATGGCTTCTTCAGAAGCCATCTGATCTGGATCTACACTGTTTCCAAAGATAGGGGTTGTCGTGAACAGCATGATAAGAGTTAAAGGTTTTCCCTGTATTAGTCTACGTAAGAGGGTGAACAAGGTTTAAATGCAATTTGACCCTGTGACCTCCTTTTGACCACAAATGACCCATATTCAAACTTGACCCAGATATTATCAAGACGAACATTCTGGTAAAGCAAAATTATGGCCTCTAATGGGTGAACAATGTTTTCACACAATTTTACCTAGTGACCCATCAGAGTTTGGGCAGTAACATTTATAATGTACTTTTGTAGGTGTGTTCTCGTAATAGCTAGATGTATGACTATGTGCACGAAGCGACCTCAAGGTCTCAGTGAGTAGCAAAAAGCATCTTTTTCATGCCAAATATAAACATAATATATATTGCCAGATAAGAGATTTTTTGGTGATAACTGATGGTTTCTTTCCAACAAGGCAGTTGAATTGAATACCCATAAGATATGCTTTTATGGTGAATTGACAAAATTATCCTCTCATTGTCACCAAATACCGCCTCCCCCCCCCCCCTCTCACCTTATCTATATTAATACAGTTTAAGTTGGGAAAATATGACATCTTAAATATTTAATATTTCAATAAAGAAACTGTACATTTATGTGGATGCTGAATCTAGCAACACATTTGCTTTGCAAGTTTGCATGCTACGTTGGGAAAGTTGGGAAAATATGACATCTTAAATATTTAAATATTTCAATAAAAAAAACTGTACATTTATGTGGATGCTGAATCTAGCAAAACATCTGCTTTGCAAGTTTGCATGTTACAACTGATATTTGAATATGCTATTATAGAAAAAGTAAAACCCAGGTCACACAATTATGTGAATAAAGTTGGCCATCCAAACCACGAAAAAATACTTCTGATGGCAAAATTGAGTAGAGTTTGGCATCCATGCTAATTGTGTTCTTTAGTGTGTTGCAAAAGTGATAGGGGTGGATGCCACTTCTGAAAATGCCCCTGAGCCTCAGAATTAGGTCAAAGGTCAAATGAGTACAAAAATACAATAAAATTTGTACATACTGGTATTTGTACCCTCTCTCTATCTAAACAGACCAAATAAAGTTAACTAAAACACCAGCAATGTACTTAGGACATATTACTTTTGCATTATATGTGAGAAAAGAAGTTATATCATAAATTTGGTCAGGGCCAAAGGTTATTTAAGTACAAATTTTCTTTAAATATGCACCAATATTTATTGTACAAAGAGATATGTAGTATGTCAACTGAAATAAAGTCACATGAGTTGCCATTTCCTTATCTAGGAAGCATAAAACCCAAACATTATACAAACAGCATAATGGCCAACCTAATCGGCCGTAGGTCAAAGGTCATTAAAGTACATATTTGGCAAAATATGTTTATTTTGCAAAATATGTTGATTCTTCACATGTCATCCATTATTATAAGTAACATTCCAAATCGTCTGAGTTCTTCCTAAATGTCACACTGATATCTCAAGGATATAGTATATGATGAAGATATATCTAATAATAGCACAACTGGGTCATCGTCAAAGGCCACGTGCAGCTGCCGTAAAACACTTATTTTTGGTGGTCATTTTATTTTGGCGCTATTTGCAGTCAAGGAAAAAAACGCCAAAATAAAAATCCGCGAATAAATCTTAAAACAGTGCATGAGAAGATATTCTACACATCACAATTATGATGTGTCAGTTAGTCATAGACATCATCAGTGACAAAAGAAAAAGTGTAGTTACTTCTTTAGAAGTCGAAATAAAGAAAGACAATGTCCTAGTCATAGGCATCTCAAAACTGCTGAATGAAAACAAACACACCTTGAGAGTTATTGTCAAAACTGTGGATATAATTGGTAATTGATTGATGGCTTTAACTGTGAGCTCAATAGGATGGGCAAACCAATCAGATAAGAGCAAAGTGATACACCTCCAGACAGACATTTGGATTGTCAAGGTAGCACATTCGGTTAATCATGCAGTGAACACAAAACTTAATTAATTACCACAGTTTCTGCATGACGCTGTTGATGATCAACTCAGATGATTTTTTGTCATCCTACTGGGCTTTGGAGATTCGACCTATTTTTTTTTCTTTGGAAATCGCAAATCCGCCGAAATATAAATCCACGAAAAGGTCTACTCATAAAATGCGTTAAAATTTGCGGCCACTTAATTTAAGTGTTTAACAGTATTCAAAGTTTGTATTTTACAAGTTAGAGCCGTTCAGATCACTACAATGTAAAGGGTAACAGCTCGCGTTTGCGCCCATATGATTGAGTGTTTTTACTTCAACATTGACAAGTCTATGCAATGCAAACCAAATAGGGGTTTCTCCAATTTCACTGATACTAGCTTTCTTCCGCATATTCTGAAATGACAGACCTAATCATATATAAATAACAAGCCATTTTAACTTCATAGCTCGACTTCTAGATATTTTGATGATTTATTAAATATTGACAATACCTGTTTCGATGGTTTGATCAGTCAAATTTACCCCCAGAACTTCAGTTAAATAAAACATTTTTTTCTGATACCGAGGCCCCGTTTTTGGATTTACATCTGTCTATTGTTACACGTAGATGGGTTTGTTTCCTGCAAAATTTATGACAAATGCTATGATTTTGAATTTGAGATTGTAAATTTTCCTTTGCTGGTCGGTGATGTTCCTCGCGCCGCATCCTATGGCGTTTATATTTCGTAATTAATTCGATTTGCCAGAGTGTCTAGTCAAGTAACTGACTTCAATACTCGTAATAAATTGTTAACTGCTAAACTTCTTAATCAGGGTTATCGGTATCATAAACTATGCAAAACCTTTTCAAAGTTTTATTGACGTCATTCCGATTTAATTTCAAACTCGATGTTGGACTTAATCTCTTGTGCAACAAGGTCTATCCGAACACGAATTTTATAGCGACTTAGTGTGTAAATTCAGAAAAAATATAATTGCAATGACTTCAGCACCAAATTTCGTAAAACCATTCTTCGATATAAAAAGGATTGTTTTTTTTTTTAGGTTAAACGTTCCCGTCAACACTGTAGAGGTCATTTTGGAGACGTTGCTTGAGGTGAAATGACAACACAAACTAGAAGTGGAGGCAATGATCAGGAATCGATACAATCAACCCACAGCTCCCATCAGAGACACCAACGGGAAAGAAACACAAACATGGAACAAAAGACATAATGGAAACATCAATAGCGGAAAGTCAAAAGGACAGTTACTTTCCAACAAAATGGCCAATAGGCTATCCAAAATAAAATAATACAAGAGACACAAACACCAAAAAACAAACCTTAACAAAAATAAACCGCGACAGAAGAACCGCCTTGGAACGGTCATCGGAAACGAATTCCACTGGGGGGCTTAAATCGATTTTACGTGGCCACAATCCTCGCTCTTTGATTTAGACAAATAATTTGTTCAGTCCGCATGAAGGCCTCCTAACTCATCAGTGCAACATCTCCATGAACCCAAACAATCAAACAACCACAGATCGAGATAACAAGCCTTGTCGCCCAATGAAACCAATAGGGTTTATAAGCATGGACGGTCTGACTCGCACCGCTTTGCCAGGGCAGGCTCAGGTCCTCTAAGCCAGTATTCGTGTGCGGGCGGTTTCAGCTCTGCTTGGAAGCATCATGCAGCCCATCTATTTCTTCAAGCCCCGATTGGGTGCAACATAAATGTCATTCGACAGAATGCATGCATGGGATTTAACCCAATCACGCTTAGCAACTTTGCTTCCCCCTTTAATTGTACGTTGGTGGGTCAGGCCTCAGATTCTACGTTGCTTCCAATTTTGTGGGACTTTGCCCGACATTGAGATGAAATGGAGTCTCAAGCCCTGCCGCCCAATGAAACCAATGTAGGGTTTATATGCATGCACGGTCAGACTCGCACAACTTTGCCTTGGCAGGCCTCAGATTCTATGACGGTTCCAGCGTAAAGACTTACTGACAATTAGAAAGAATTTAATTTTATGTAATGTTGGTATGTGCCTGATGCTCTGTCTCTGGTCGGGTCCATCGGAGTCTAACTGTTGGTTTTCTTTTGCTCCAGCATTTCAGTGGTTTCTTGCTGTCCAGTCCTCACCGTTGTTTCATCTCTGTGGTTGTTTGATTTTTGTGTTCTCGGAGATGTTGCACTGATGAGTTAGGAGGCATTCATGCGGACGGAACAAATTATTTGTCTAAATCGCGAAGGAAGTAAGGGCGAGGATTGCAGCTGCATAAAATTGATTTAACCCCCTGTCAGTTGAATTCGTTCCACTGACCATTCCAAGGCCGTTCTTCTGTTTTTCGTTTGTCTTTGAGTGCGTGTATTGCTTATAATTTTTTGTTTTGGATAGCCAATTGGCCATTTTGTGGGAAAGTAACTGTCCTTTTGGCTTTCCGCTATTGATGTTTCAATTCGGGTCTAGTTATTTCATTTTTGTGTTTCTTTCCCTCTGGTGTCATTGATGGGAGCTGTGGATTAATTGAATTTATTCCTTATCATTGCATTCACTTCTATTTTATAAGAAAACTGAATAACTGTCCTACAGCCATCTTTGATACCAACTTAAGGAATTCAAATCTGTCTTTTACAATCAAATACACGTAACAAATGTATTTTTAATTTTTCTGATGATAAATACTTGTCATCAACACAGCTTTATGCTAAATATGACAAAATGTGATCAGCAAACATCCATATTTCACCAGTTTTGTTCTTAAATGACCCCTGACATATAAGACTGACATACTTATAGGGCACATTTAAAATAATTTTCCATTGTTCACTGCACCTGAATAGTTTTATGGTGATTTTAAGCAAGCCCTTTCCCCAAATATACGTTAAAAGAGAGTTATGAGTAATTTCATGTTTATTTTGCACTCATTTGACCTTTGACCTACTTCTGAGCCTCGGACGCATTTTCAGACGTGGCACCACACCCACACATATGATTGTTGACACACATCATTTAGCATGGGTGCTATACTTTACTCAATTTTGTCATCAAAAGTAAAAATATCAATCTTTTTTGCATCTGCTTAGTCACGCATAAAGTTTGTCAATTGGTTTATCTATTGCCGATTATCCGAGATACGACATTTTAATTAAGGGGGTAAGGTTAAAGTTTGGTGTCTAATTGTCTAATACAAAGAAATGTGTTAAAATTGGTCCTGCTCATAACAGAGTAACAGTTTAATGCTTGTAAAATCGTTTTAAATCGCCTTTTCTGTTTTAACAATGGCTGTCTATGTTGTAAAAGATAAATCATAATTAAAACCGGCCTGGCGACCCGGTTCAGTCAGCTGGGGTGAGGACTGACTAAAAAGACCTGTCGACGGACAGGATAGCTTACCGGACGTCGCGCTTTGACTTAGTTGCGCAAAGGCAATGTTTCAGACCCATGGCAGAAACAAAGTCACAAAGAAAGAATCCAGTGCTATATCAATATCGTGGATCATCAATGATTTAAGTCTGTAACATTAGTATCCCTTTTTATCCTACTTAACCCATATCCACGTTCTCAGGCAGATTTTTTAATCAAATAAACATAAAAAATGTATTTTTAATATTTTGATAATAAATAATGGTCATTAACACATCTTTATACTGAATATGACAAAATTTGATCAGAAAACATCCATTTTTCACGAGTTTTGCACTTAAATGACCCCTGACCTATAAGACTGACATACTTTGAGGGTACATTTAAAATAATTTTTCATTGTTCACTGCACCTGAATACTTTTGTGGTGATTTTAAACAAGCAATTTCCACAAATATGTGTTAAAAGAGAGTTATGAGTAGTTTTATGTTTATTTTGCACTCATTTGACCTTTGACCTACTTCTGAGCCCCAGACGCATTTCCAGACGTGGCATCCACCCCTATGATTGTTGACACATATCAAGGATTACATTTAGCATGGGTGCCATACTCTACTCAATTTTGCCATCAAAAGTAAAAATATCAATCTTTTTGGGGATTGGATGGCCAACCATATATTGTCAACACCTAAAATTTCCCACCCTGCCCTTCTTAGTTGCGACCACTATATATTGTAGCAAATATCTTACAAGTAAGTATTCAACAATGAAACATATCTTGCTAACAAGTCTGTGAATTGAACACCTCTCCAAACCCCACTTACTATAGAGAAAACTGGGGTTTACAGGAGTATAAATTATTTTGCTTATTTTGGCTCCAAGACATAGGTTGTGGGTACTCATTAGAACCGCCTCAATGAGGCGGTTCTAACGAGCACCCACAACCTTTGTTTGGATTTTCATTAGGAAAGTAGCCATTTTGGAGAAATATAAGAATGTATTATGTCTAGAGCTGGCTGATCGGGACTGAAAAGATAATCGATTGTCAGTCCTGCCATTGTGATCAATAATCGATTAGTAATCACTGAAAATTTGGTCATAGTTTTACCTGTCTGGCTTTATGTCTGAGCATGACACCTACTATTTATTGTAGTTTACCATATGTATTTGAACAGACAGGCCTGAGCAAACAGTGTAGACCCAGATGAGATGCTGCAGAACTCATCAGGATCTGCACTGTTTGCCACTCATCCAGATATTTTAGGCACAACTTTAGGTAATAAATTGTACTTATCAAATAATCGATTACAAGCAACTCAGTAATGATAATCATTTTTGTGGAATTTATTGATAGATTAATTGATTATATCAATTAATCATGCCAGCCTTAACTATGTCATATGGGTGTGTTATCGTAATGAATAGCAAAGAAAATACTCCTACATGTAGTTCCAGATGAGGAGAAAGGAGAATTATTAACCCATTGTATGCTAGTAGACTCTTCCATTGCTATATGTTGGATAAGTCCATTTGTCATATAAATAAAGGGTGTCAGGCCTATTTTTTCGTTTTTATTCAAATTTTTGACGGAAATTTCTGTTAGCAAATAGTGCATGTCCTGATCAGATGTCGCATTCTGTGGCGTCTGATCTGGGCCTGAACTATTTGCCAAGGTTCACCTTTAGGGGTTTCCCACATACAATGGGTTTAGGACTAATTTTCCTTCATTTCAGGGATGGTGACACACTGAAAACCCTAATCCTGAAAAGCTGGAAGGCTGGGTCTGTCTGGTGTTTGGGGCATTGCCTCAAGTAGGAGCAGGAGTTGTGAGGGAGGGGAGTGGCAGAAGGAAATAATTTCCTATTAGAAACTTATGTAGTGGGAACTTGTTAGAACTCCCTCACAACAAAGTTCCCTAAATAAAAATATGTTTCATGGAAAATACATATATAAAAAATATTATTCCTTGATTATGCTCAGTACCCCTGCCTATCTGGGGCTATGATACTACAGTCAGCTCTCTTTATACCACCATTCTATATAAAGACGAAACTCATTATAACGAAATTTCAATGGAACGACTCGTTTACTGAATTCAATTGATGGACAAGATTCAAGAATACTGTATTTGAATGTCTCCTAGAAACAAAAGTTGTGGATATTCGTTAGATTCGCCTCATCGTGGTGATTCTAACAAATGTCCACAACACTTGTTTTCTGGAGTAATTAAGGAAAAAAGGCCATGTATTTTGCATATCAGTTACCCCTTATTGTGATGTTTTTCAGTGGCAAATTCTTCATGCCGGTAAAATGTTAAGGAACAAATGCTGTCGTTATAAAGAGGTTTCTCTGTACCTGTTTCTTGTAAATTGCTGAAGAAAGAAGAGTTAAAGCCATTCTTCTTGAGCGTGCCGAGTACCATCATAGCACTGCTGGGAGAATGCTGAGAACTAAAGGCTAGGGAGTGACCACGTATATCATGTAGGTCTTTATACTTCAGTCTGAAACAAAACAAAACAAGACATTACGCAAACACGCCTATATAAATTCAGTGTAAATTTTACCGCCGAAAAAAAACAAAAAATTTAAGATGAAAAATTGAGATATTTTTCTTATTTCTACTCAAAACATAGATTGTGGGCATACATTAGTACCGCCTCATTGAGGCGGTTCTAACAAGTACCCACAACCTATGTTTCGGCCCCCGCCCATCTGGGCTTGAAGAAGTAGATGGGCTGCATGATGCTTCCACGCAGAGCTGAGACCAACCGAACACGAGTACTGGTAAACCGCTTAGAGGATGTAAGCCTGCCAAGGCAAAGCGGTGCGAGTCGGCCCGTCCATGCTTATAAACCCTATTAGTTTCATTGGGCGACAGGGCTTGAGATGTCTTTTCATCTCAATGTCGGGTTAAAGTCCCAAATAATTGGAAGCAACGTCTCCAAAATGACCTATACAGTGTTGACAGGGACGTTAAACCTCAAATCAAACAAACAAACAGTTTTAGAGCAGAAATAAGATTGAGTGAGTGAGTGTTTGAGTTTTACGTCCCACCAAAAGCTAAAGTCCTACGGTGAATGGACCTCGGTTTAAAGACTCATCCGAAAGTCTAGAAGAAATACGAAAATAAGGTTTACCTCTGTATACCCCAGTTTTACTAGTATATAAAAGTGGGGTTCAAGGGTGTCAAAATTATATAGGCGTGTTTTCTTGATGAGGACCAGTGAGGTCCTGGTTAACTCAACAGTACCAGAAATACAGGTCATAATGTCCTTGTTCTTATAGTCTGGATGTTGTAGTAATTTGGTCTTTAACCCTTTTTGTACCAAATGGAATATTCCACCTTATATATAGCAGGAGTCCATTTCAAAATTTAGGGATGTCAGGTTGTGTTTTCTTCAAAATTTATTCTGGAAATGGCTTAACTTTTTACAAACAGTGCAGGCCCTGCTCAGATGCCGCATTCTGCGGCGTCTGATCTGGGCCTCCAATATTTGCCAGGGTACCCGTTTTGGGGTTTCTGGTACTAAATGGGTTAAATTACAGAGTGGTAAATTCCCACTGGAAATCTAGTGTTTGATATTTGAACATATTTCGTGAAGCTTGAGTTGAGTGAGTGAGTGAGTGAGTGAGTGAGTGAGTGGGTGGGTGGGTTGGTCCAAAGTGACCTTTCAGACTAATGTCCCAAGTGACCTTTCAGAGCAATGCCCCAAATGACCTTTCAGAGTAAGGCCCGAGTGACCTTTCAGATTAATGCCCCAAGTGACCTTTCAGAGTAATGCCTCAAGTGACCTTTCAAAGTAATGCTCCGAGTGACCTTTCAGAGTAATGCCCCAAGTGACCTTTCAGATTCATGCTCCGAGTGACCTTCAGAGTAATGTTCCGAGTGACCTTCAGATTCATGCCCCGAGTGACCTTCAGAGTAATGCCCCGAGTGACCTTCAGAGTAATGCCCCGAGTGACCTTTCAAATAAATGCCCCAAGTGACCTTCAGAGTAATGCCCCGAGTGACCTTTAGAGTAATAATAAAAATGAAACTCACTTATTAGCTGCTGAAATAACAATATCAGTGTAATAGTACGGCCTCCCTTTAACATTCTTGGCATGACCAAACACTGGGCCAGCACCGCATAGTTCCACGTGCTGGTTACGCTCTTTTATCATTCGGAGAAATTCTGAACTTGCCATGAATCCTGTAAGTACAAAAAAGTGAAATACTGTAAACATCCTAAAAATTTGGACACTGAGGACTTTCTTTAACTCTCTTACAATTTTAACAAATTTGTTTTGCAATCCAGCAAACAGTCCATAAAGTGCAGACGGAATGGTAACTGTGTAGATCCTGATCAGACTGCTCCTCCAGGAGCAGTCTGATCCAGGGCTGCACTGTTTGCTTAGGCCAATCTGTCTGTCCCAATACTTAGGATCACGACAGTAGACAAAAGTGAATCAGTGACGAAAGTGACGAAAGTGAATCAGCAGTCAATATACATACACATTATTACCATTATGGGCCATTTTGTGGGAAAGTAACTGTCCTCTTGGCTTTCCACTATTGATGTTTCCATTAGGGTCTAGTTGTTTCATGTTTGTGCTTCTTTCCCTTTGGTGTCTCTGATGGGAGCTGTGGGTTAATTGTATCGATTCCTGATCACTGCCTTCACTTCTATTTTACAACATTTACTTGATCTGCTGCACTGTATCATTTCAAGGGGATGTTTCCGAATTAGTTACATATATAACAGGAGATGGGGAGTATTGAGTGTGATGCATTAGTTTGGAAACATCAAAGAGACGTGATACAATGTGGCAGATCAAGTTACTATAGTGACAATATGTTTATTATATACCCTTTTCAAATAATAAAGACTTCTTTTTCCAAACGTATATAACCGTGAAAATTTGATATTATGCTTTGCGTCTAAATGATGTCATTATTTCTTATATCTGGTTCCCATGCCCCCTGCCCAGCGGGGCTTGAAGAAATAGATTGGGTTGCATGATGTTTTCATTCAGAGCTGAAATCGACTGCAAATGAGTACTAGTAAACCAGTTAGAGGTTCTAAGCCTGCCCAGGAAAAGTGGTGCGAGTCAGACCATCCATGCATATAAACCCTATTGGTTTCATTGGGTGGCAGGCCTTGAGACGTCATTTCATCTCAATGTCGGGTAAAAGTCCCACAAAATTGGAAGCAACGCCTCCAAAATGTGCTATACAGTGTTGACGAGGATGTTAAACTCAAATCAAACAAACAAACAAATAAATATCTGGGTCAGCATTACACATGGCTGTTTTCATACGTCACAAATGTCATTGCTCAGAGCTGGCAAGGATGGTGATACAGATCAGAAAATGCGAGTAGGGCGATACCCGACTCTGTATTTTTGTGTTGGAAAGCTTGTAGTCAACAGCAGTATCTTTTGTAGGTATATACATACATGTTATAAAGTGAAGTTAAGGCTAATTCTGCTTTCAAGAGTAAATTAACCCATTTTTTACTGGAAAACCCCAAAAGGGGTACCTTGGCAAACAGTGCAGGCCCAGATGAGACGCCGCCGAACGCGGCCTCTCATCAGGGCTTACACTATTTGCAGGAAGTTCAGACATTTTCCAAATCAATTTTGAAGATACCACAACCTGTCACCCCTAAATTTAGAGATGGACTCCGGCTAAATATAAGGAGGAAGATTCCATTTGGTACAAAAAGGGTTAAGAAGGTTTCATCTGTGTATGTATATGATTGAGATTTACATCCCACTAACAAAAAAGGTCATATGAAGATGGAACCTCTGTTTAAGGACATATCTGAAAGACTGGTGAAGCCCAGAATCAAACCAAGGATCCCTGGTTCTCGAGACTCTTGAACTTGTCCTGCTGTACATGACTACCAAACTTCTGCAAACATTGTACAGCCAGACCTATCGTATATCAACTGAAGCTTAAAAATGGCTAAGTTCACAATGTGCAAAAAGTGAAAAAACAATATTCTGAGAATTATGTCGAAACCACATGCACATACTCATACCATGGCGAAAGCACATGCAAAGTTTCAAAATGATTGGTATAAAACTGTAAGAGGAGTTGCGATGACAAGAGTTACCTATCATATATCAGTTGAAGGTTACAAATGACTAAGTTCACAATGTGGAAAAAGTGACAAAAATTGATCCGAAGATAAACTCCAAACCACATGCGCATCTTCATACCATGGCAAAAACACACACAAAGTTTCAAAATAATTGGTATGAAACTGTAGGAGGAGTTGCAATAACAAGACATGGGCAGACGAACAACTGGGGGGATGGACAACGGGACGGACGGAAACTTGCACGCCTATGTCTTCCTGCTAAAGCAGGTTTTGTTTGTTTGTTTTGTTTGTTTGATTTGAGGTTTAACGTCCCCGTCAACACAATCTAAAGCAGGTGCCACAGGGTTTATGTGGATATACATTATTTTTCTTATTTCTGCTTCAAGACATACGTTCTGGGTATACTTGTTAGAACCACCTCAAAGAGGCTATTCTAACAAGCACCTTCATTATGTCTGCAGTATATTTTAGAAAAATATCACAGATTTTCATCAGCAAAGTTGCCATTTTGGAGATTAGAAAAAATATACTATGTCGCACGGGTGTATTATCATGATGTACAGTCTATAAATTTTTTGTTTGATTAACTAACATGGTTTTGCTTTGAACCATAACAATAGTGTTTAACCCATTTAGTACCAGAAACCCCAGAACAGGTATTTGGCAAACAGTGCAGGCCCAGATCAGACGCCGCAGAACGCGGCATCTGATCAGGGCCTACACTGTTTGCAAAAAGTTCAGCCATTTTCCTAATAAATTTTGAAAGAAAACACAACCCGACACCCCTAAACTTTGAAATGGACACCTCCTATATATACATGTAGGGAAGAAGATTCACTTTGGTACAAAAGGGGTTAACAAAGGTCAGGTGGTTTTTCTCCGGGTACTCCGGTTTTTGCCCATCTCTGATTAACAATCGGCTTGATATGATTGAAATAATCTTGAAAGGGCCGTAAAACCAAAACCAAACAAACAAAAAGGGTTAAAGATGCTTAGGTGTATATGTCAAATGGGTGTGATATCATAATGCAGAGGATATTTACCTATCTCAACTTCATCTAATGTGAAAGGATCTTGACGATCTTTGGGTGGACCAGCCCAGCGAGACTCATAAATCAGAGACGTCTCTAATCCAGTTTCTTCTTCCAAATAATCCTGGATTGTTTCAAACAATTCGACCGGCAGCCCCGGAGATAGGTATGTAATGAGACGTAGTTTCTTGCCAGAGGACATGTTGATTGTCAAATTTCCTGTCAAAAATAACAACTGGATAAATATGTTACAGCTTCTGAAATGATCCTATCACCAAGTTAACAAGCCTGTGTAATGATTACCCACCCATGAAAACCCCAATTTATATCAAGTAAACTGAAGTTTACAGGTACACAATATTATTCTTATTTCAGCAAAACATGGATTGTGGGAAATAATTTAAAATCACCTTAAAGGTGCATTATTGAGCTACCGGTGTCATATAATATTTTGACCCGCCTAAAAAGTGACCCGCGGGTCATAATATTATGACCCGCGGGTCAATATATTATTATAATATTTTGACCCCCCCCTATAATATTTTGACCCCCCTCCCTAACTTCACAAAAGTTAATTTAAATGACCAAATATGGTGAGGTAACTGTTAAGCAGTAAAACTATGACAATTGTGGTGGTTTTTCCTGCTGATTTTTACACTTGGGCAGTGTCTGAGGGGTGGGGTGGGATAGTTCTAGATCTGAAAATCTACAGCAAGAATAATGACTATAATATATAAGAAAGGGCAATCATGTTTAAAGGGAAATGGCTAAAAAGCAGCAAAAAAGATAAAAATAACAGAAAAAAACCACATGACTAAAATGGTATTGAGAGAACCAGCCTATGCACGTGTGTGTGTGGGGGGGGGGGGGGGGGGGGTCAAATTATTATAGCTATAATAAAATGACCCACCCTTTTTATCTGTTATTGATATACTGGTATTTGAGTTCATTCAATTAATTAAACTTTTCATTGAATTAGATGGCTTGCAATACACTAGATTCAGTAAGGTTCAGTATGTGGGAGGGGTTGTAACTTAATGACTTGAAATAAGGGGGGGTCAAATTATTATAGCTATAATAAAATGACCCACCCTTACTATTTGTAATTAGTGTACTGGTATTTGAGTTCACACAGTTAAATTAAAACTTAAATTGCTTTATATGGCTAGAAATAGACTAGATTCAGTAGTTGGGAGGGGTTGTTACTTAATGACTTGAAATTGAGGGGGGTCAAATATAGCTATAATAAAATGACCCACCCTAATTATCTGTTATTGATATACTGGTATTTGAGTTCACTAAAAAAAAATTAAACTTTTAAAGCTGCTGGCCCACGGCTCAATATCGAAAATATATTTTTTTAATGATTATTCTGTTGTTTTAATACAGTTAATTAGAAATAGTCTACTGCTATATTCCCTTTTCTTTACATTATTTTGAGTCCATTTCCTTGGTTGAAAAGGATACTTGGTGTGGGGGGTCATTTTATTATGGGTATAATATTTTGACCCCCCCCCCCCCCCTACATTTCATCAACAGTTCAACGTTCAATTGCCATGATTATCCTGTTGTTTTAACCCAGTTAATAAGAAATAATCTACTGCTATATCCCCTTTTCTTTACATTATTTTGACTCCATTTCCTTTGTTGAAAAAGATACTTGGGGGGGGGGGGGGGCATTTTATTATGGGTATAATATTTTGACCCCCCCCCCTTCTAAGCAGCAACACCCATTTCAAATGAGAATATTATTCTTCATTAAATGTGATATAATGATGATAATGATATTATTGTCCAGTACTTAGTAAATTGTACTGGGGGGGGGGGGGGGGTGTCATTTTATTATAGCTATAATATTTTGACCCCCCCCCCCCCTTTTCTTGGCAGCAACACCCATTTCAAAAGAGAATATTATTCTGCATTAATTTTGTCAAATGTGAAATAATTTGTTGATATTATTGTCCAGTACTATTATTTTGAGTCCATTTCCTTTGTTGAAAAAGATACTTGGGTGGGGTCATTTTATTATGGGTATAATATTTTGACCCCCCCCCCCACCCCTTCTAAGCAGCAACACCCATTTCAAAAGCGAATATTATTCTTCATTATCTTGTTAAATGTGATATAATATGTTGTTTTATCCGTTTTCTTGACATGATATTATTGTCCAGTACTTTGTAAATTGTACTGAGGGGGTCATTTTATTATAGCTATAATATTTTGACCCCCCCCCTTTCTTGGCAGCAACACCCATTTCAAAAGAGAATGTTATTCTGCATCAATTTTGTCAAATGTGAAATAATCTATTGATATTATTGTCCAGTACTATTATTTTGAGTCCATTTCCTTAGTTGAAAAAAGATATGTATGGTGGGGGGGGGGGGGGGGTCATTTTATTATAGCTATAATATTTTGACCCCCCTACCCATGTTGTCAGATCTGCAATAGACTCCTTGCAATACCCATTTCTTATCTTGTCAATACCTATTTATCGATAAAAGTCCACTTCTGATTTATTTTGCTGAAGTTTTAGGGGTGGGTCAAAATATTATAGGGGGGTCAAAATATTACTGTAATATATTGACCCGCGGGTCAAAATATTACACGGGTCAAAATATTATCTGACACCGGGTCTCAGAATTTTTTTTCTGGTTTTTATCTTCAATGCATACTCCTTTGACATGTGTACACTTTTGGAGCCAAATACAGCTTCAGAACTTTGTGAAAATGGTCATTTTCATTCGTGTTTACCCTTTGCTCTGAACATGTGTTCGGAATTTCTGTTCTAAAAATAAATCTGTCAGTTTACACATACATGGCGACAGTATCGTCTCTGACTGTCGATACTTATGGCATGGTATTCAGCGTCATATTTTTTCCGATTCAGGCATGGCCTAAGCAAACAAGGCCAAAAATGAACGTCGCATAACGTCATATATGGGGATTCTATTTTTGTCACGAACTTAAAATAGATCTAACTAGTGTTCGAAACCTAGTTAGGGAATCCCTCTCAAACTTGTTTACCTGTCATCATAATTGTTCGCATTTTTGCATAAAATGCATGCATTCATTTGTATTGTTTTAAAGAAAAATACCTGCTATATGTTTTTTTATTTTTGGAAGTATTTTTTCCAGATAGCTCAATAATGCACCTTTAATAAGAAGGTTCTAATGATGGTTTGTTTTGGAGTTTATTGGCTAAGTCAACCCTATTTTAGGTCATGTTTGAGCCGGTCAGTTTACCTATCAACACTTTCCTGGGCAGGCTTATACGTAAGCGGTTAACCAGTACCAGGGCTGGCTAATCGGAGCTGAAATGATAATCGATTATCAGTCACGCCATTGCGATCGATAATCGATTAGTAATCGCTAAGGTTTTTGTCATTAGTTTACCCGTCTGGTTTTCAGCCTGAGCATGACTCTTACCATATGTTTCACTTTACCACATGTATATTTGAACAGACAGGCCTGAGCAAACAGTGTAGACCCAGGTGAGACGCCGCATAGTGCGGCGTCTCAACAGGGTCTGCACTGTTTGCTACTCATCCAGCTATTTTAGGCATAACTTTGGGTAGCAAATTGTACCTATCAAGTAATCGATTAAAAGCAAATCAGAAATGATAATCATTTTTGTGGAATTTATCGATCGATTAATCGATTATACAATTAATCTTGTCAGCCTTAACCAGTACAGTGCACATTCCTTCACCAGAAACTGACAACTGCCCTTATTGAATCAGTGGAAGGCAGAGAATGACCATAGAAAAGATTTCATGATCAATCTCCATGAAAGAATATTGCCGACACCGGCAGGTATCGAACCCGCGTGCTCCTGATCACCAGTCAGACGTGCAGAGATTCTTAGATTAATGAGCAAGCCTTTTATCCTTATTTTAAAATTCAAGAAACCCAAAAAGGAGTAAGTGGCAACCAGTGCAGGCCCTTTTTTGCAAACAGTAAAGGGCCTGATCAGATACCACATTCTGTGGCATCTGATCAGACCTTTACTGTTTGCAAAAAAAGTTCAGCCAATATCAAAATATATTTTGAAGAAAAACACAACCTGACACCCCAGAATTCTGCAATGGACCCCTGTCATATATAAGGAGGAAGATTCAAATTGGTACAAAAAGGGTTAATGTAACCCAGCCTAGTCACTCCTAAATTTTGAAATGGACAAACTTATGATTGGCTCATTTGCCATGAGTAATTCAAACTTGTTCTTGATTCTCTAGAGAATTCGTTCCCATATATATGTATTTTGGACATTGTTAGGCAGGTTTCCCTAATTTTATTGTGACAAAGTATGTTGTGTCAACTTGTGTGTACTCTTTGAGACATTGGCAAACAGTGCAGACCCATACCCAGGGGTGTAAAATTCCACTCACCCGCTCGCATTTGCGAGTAAGTTTTAAGACAGGGCGAGTAAGGTTTTCAAAACTGACCTTACTTTTTCTTCATTTTTAGCACCTAAATGAAAAGTTTAGACGATAAGGGCGAGTAAGTTTGAGGGAAATTTTACAGCTCTGATACCAGATGCTGCAGAACAAGGTATCTGATCTGGGTTTACACTGCATGTTTGCTTGAAGTACATACAGTTTTGCAAAACTTACCACAAATAAAACAAACCTGGCACCCATATATACATGTAATTGGAAATGGACCACTCGAAACTGATCAGGTGGGAGATTCCATTGTCATATATGGGTTAAATCCCCATAATGCATCGGGACTTGGATCTATGATAAACCCTCAGTAGCTCAAACTTTCCCTAACTCAAACTATTGTTCATGGTCCCCCAAGGTGAAGGCTGCCTGTATAATAATTATGTAAAGAAGAAAGAAGGTTGTAGTCAGGACAAAATGCACAGTGTCAAATTACTCTATTCATCCCTTTTAGCATTCATGCTCTTATAAGCATCCAACGCCATATAAGCGCCCACCCCACCTTATTCTGATAAGCGCCATATGCTTACCTGAGCAAATTAAAGTCTGATCGAGTTATTGAGGAGAAAAATTATGATTACATGTATGGATTTTCGGTATCATTTGTAGCTGTGGATAGTGTAATACAGGTACAGTAGAACTTCGATGGCTCGAACACCGATGGCTCGTTTGCCATGGCTGAGTTGAACCCGTCTTTTAGTCCCTAGGAAATTTCTCTACATAAGAAGTAGTGCGTGATGATGAAAGAGATTTTAAACTTTTATCTTGCAAATGTATGCTATGTGTACTCATTAGAATCGCCTCGATGAGGCGATTCTAATGAGTACACACAGCATACATTTTTATCATAGAACATCGAAAACATTAAAATTAACCCTGTTATGCCTCCTGACAGTAACCCCCAGTGGCTCGAACTACCCCTGTCTCGAACAGATGTTCGTGGTCCGAAAGGTGTTCGAGTCATTGAAGTTCGACTGTATATGTACTTACCCTTATAACCCAATTCAGTGGTTTAACTTTCTGAGTGAGGTCATATGGCATGCAGCAGCAAAAATGACTTTTTTTAAACTGTGTTTACATTATTCTAATAAGCTCACAGTCTTGACAATTTTCTAAGCACCCTGGGCACTTAAAGGGGCGAATATGGTATTTTAAGAGCAGGGTTTTTAATAAGTAATGATAAATTCTCAGTGGCTCAAACTATCACTAACTGGAACTAATTTTCATGGTTCCAAAGGTGAAGTTTGACTACATGTAAAGAAGATTGTAGTCAGGACAAAATTGGTCGAGTCAAACTAATTTAAGAGAATGGTCTTAAGTTAACAATATTTTTCTTCTACATGTTTTCCAAGCTGTGATTTTCATTAACTCACTGTATACTGGTGGACTTTTCCACTGCTATATGTTGAACAAGTCCATTTGTCATATATGGGGTGTCGGGCCTATTTTTTTCATTTTTATTCTATTTTTGACAGAAAATTCTGTTAGCAAATAGTGCAGGCCCTGATCAGACGCCACGTTCTGTGGCGTCTGATCTGGACCTGGACTGTTTGCAAAGGTACCCCTTTAGGGGTTCCCGCATACAATGGGTTAACCATATAACTTGTTCTGGTAGAAGTCTCCTAGGTGTAGTGGTTAAGCTACTCGCCTCATAAACCTAAGGGATCTTGCGTTCGATCCTGGGCTTCTCCAGACTTTCGGATGAATCTTCTAACCGAGATCCCATCTCCGTATGGTCTTAGCGGTTGGTGGGACATAAAACTCAAACACACCACCATTAAAATGTACACATGGGCTTTTTTCTTTATACTTTTAACAGTTCTTTATATGTGCTCTGAACCCCATGTTTACACTATTCTGACACCTCCACTCCTTACCGAATACTTGCTCTAAAATTGGACAAGTGCAAATTACTACCCACTTACTGTAGTGTCTAAAAATAGTCAGATATAGTGAATAGTGAAGACCCCAATAAGACAAACATCACGAAAACATGCCTATATAATTCTGATTCCCTTGAACCCCACATTTATATAGTAAAACCAGGGTTTACAGGGGTAAACCTTATTTTTCTTATTTCTGCTCTAAAATATAGATTATGGGTATTCGTTAGAACCGCCTCAATGAGGCGGTTCTAATGTGTACCCAAAACCTATATTTTGAGCAGAAATAAGAAAAATATCACAAATGTTCATCTTAAATTTCGTTTTTTTTTTCGGCGGTAAAATTTACAATGTGTTTGTATAGGCGTGTTTTCGTAATGGAATACCAAGTTTTATCTGAGTCCATCCAATAGTATAAGTACTGTAAGACACACAGTATAAAATTTACATACCTGAGTGAGAAGAGTTTGTTTCTTTACGAGTCCTGGGCCTCAGTCTTGACAGAGTGTAAATTCCCTTTCACGATAACAGACCTGTGGGTTAAAATGATATCTTTCATAATCTCCAGAACGAGCAATTTTTCAGATAAAATTTTGTGCTATTTTTCTTATTCCTAGTCCATATATAGATTGTGGGTACTCATTAGAAGAGCCTCCAGTACAAACAATCTATGTTTTTGAGAACAATAAGGAAAATAATGTTTATCACTGCGTTTACAGGGATGTTCATAAATTATTAAGATTTGTTAACTTGATGATGGACATCATGTGGACAATGTTGCTCTATTTCTCTTACACTCCTAAATTTTGAAATGGACTCCTGTTATATAAATGTTCCAGGAAGATTCCATTAGGTACAAAAAGGATTAAGTATATTTCTTGTCCTCATTATGATAAGACACCGGTGTGACATTGTGCATTTCTTGTCCTCATTATGATAAGACACCCGTGTGACATTGTGCATTCTTACATGTCTCCAAAGCGTCTACTTTTCCAAATAAAAGGAGCAGTCTCTATAAGGCTATTTTCATGGCCACAACCGATTTCCTTTAAACTTTGTAGCTTCAAATTGGTATATATTGACTGTCTAATGATGAATTTTTAGACTCTTTGGTCCACTGGTTTTTGCTGTATACACTATTAAAGTGGGTGGGGTAATGTCACCCAATCAAGGGTATACCAACAAAAATGCTATTATTTTTGTTCAAAGTGCATGACTGGAGCCGATGTTTGCCGTATGCCTACTACCCTTTTAGGCATAACAGCCGGTGATAACAGTCTTATAAATATCAAACAAGAGAAGAGTTTATACGCGCTTGTAAGTTGTACCCAAATATTAGAAATTTTTATTCCCCAACTTTACGAAAAACCACAACACCTTTACAGTTTTCATCTTATTTCAAAGATCTTTCATAAATATAATGTTGATGTAATAGTCATTCTAGGTATATGTCAGAATTATTGTTAGTTCATAAAACTTAAAGAGTTACCTGCCCCTGAAATTGGATTTTACCCATTTTTTTTAAATTGGAGTGCATTTATCCGTTTGTAGTACTCACAACTTCATTTGAAAGTGAATAAACCGATTCCATGCAAATATTATTAAATAGATGTGGACAAGGAAGTCATTTGATTTAATAGTGCATGCTAGTATTTCTTTTTTTTTTGGTTATTTATGAACTCTTAATTTCTAGGTGCAAATGGAACATTTGTCAACTGTCAAACATTTTTGACCACCAAAGCAGGCTTTGCTTATGTGGAACCTCATTTTAGACTGATACTGTGCTTAAATATAAGCCTGTATGGTCTCACGACATGTTTAAGAATTTGTTAATTTACTGATCTTCCTCTGAATCGCTAGATGTACTCCATGTGTCAACAGCAGCATCATAAACAAAATCAATATGTTCCCGGCTTGGTTTTGCTTCACTATTTTCTGTTTTGTTCCGGTAATATCCCAAATACCATAGAACAGAAGCCACATGTGCGCAACATCCAACCGTACGAGCTCCACTTCTGCACCCACAATACCATCCAGTGATTGCGTTCAGTCCTTGTGTATACTCAACCCACATGTTATATGTTTTATTAGATGTGTGGCGAGAACGTATCTGTGCTTTGAGAACAGCATCTTCTTCTTTGTGTGCCATTATCTCATATGATTCATTGTCGTCAAAATGTTCATCTGTGTAGGATTTGGCTTCTTTCAGCTGGTAAATACCCAGTTTCAAATCCCTGAGTTCATCCTCAGTCATCTCTGGGAAATTCTCAAGTTTCTTATCATCGATCTTTTTCCAAATAACGCGTTTTTTATCCCAGCCATTTTTGTCGCACCTGCTATTAGCATGGCGCGATATAGGCGCCCGGTTTTCGGTCCGTTCGTTCGTCCGTTCGTCAAGGCGTCAACATTTGCGACCACCCTAGCGTTCACCCTAATGGTCAAGTTTATTTCTCAAGAACTAAAGAGCTTCAATAATGATACTTGGTACAAACTTGTATCTGGGGATGACAACTTACATGCAAGTATCCATATTTGACCTTGACCTCATGGTTCACTGACTTTGTAAAATATTGCGCCCACCCTAGCGTTCACCCTAATGGTCAAGTTTATTTCTCAAGAACTATAAGAGCTTCATACATGATATGTGGTACAAACTTGTATCTGTGGATGGCAACTTGAATGCAAGCATCCATTTTTGACCTTGACCTACATTTCATGGTTCACTGACTTTGTCAAATATTCCACCAACCTAGCGTTCACCCTAATGGTCAAGTTTATTTCTCAAGATGTATAAGAGCTTCATTAATGATATTTGGTGCCAACTTGAATCTGGGGATGGCAACTTAAATGCAAGCATCCATATTTGACCTTGACCTAAATTTCATGGTTCACTGACTTTGTAAAATATTGTGGCCACCCTAGCGTTCACCCTAATGGTTAAGTTCATTCCTCAAGAATTATTAGAGCTTCATTAATGATACTTAGTACAAGGTTGCATTTGAGAACGAGATCTTTTGAGCAAGCACCTATGTTTGACCTTGACCTACATATCATGGTTCGATGACTTTGCGCCCCCACAGCCACGACATAGCCTTCGGCGGAATTCTTGTTACAACCTTATCCTGCAGCTTATTTGAGTTTTTGCTAGGGCCATCATTCTTCTAGCCAGTACTTTGCCTGAATCTTTGCTTATTACCAAAGGTAGTCTAAATGCATTGCACAATGAGCAAACAATCCTTACATAGTCGCCAACATATGGTATTTGACTATTGGGCATTGTGTTGCTAAGGGTTTTCCACCTTTTAATTCTCCCATTAGCTGATTCGACAACCCATCTCACCTTTGTAACTAGCCTTGATTCATTCGCCTCTTCAGTCGTATGTTGCTTTTGTTTGTTTGCTTTGAGGTTTAACGTCCCCGTCAACACTGTAAAGGTCATTTTGGAGACGTTGCTTCCAATTTTGTGGGACTTTTACCCGACATTGAGATGGAATGACATTTCAAGCCCTGTCGCCCAATGAAACCAATAGGGTTTATTAGCATGGACGGTCCGCCTCGCACCGCGGTTCCTGGACAGGCTTAGATCCTCTAAGCTGTTTACCAGTACTAGTGTGCGGGCCGGATTCAGCTCTGCGCGGAAGCATCATGCAGCCCATATATTTCTTCAAGCCCCTATGGGCGGGGGCAAGTATGTTGCTTTTGAGATTTGTTTAGGAAGTGAGGCATATGAGAATTGATTCCAAAATCCTTTAGTAAATCTATAGCATCCCTGAAGCCGCGGTCTACACCGAGAACATCATCTTCTTCAAACCAGTGAGTAATATTTTCTACATTGGTCTTTAACATGTGTTCGGTAATCTTAGCATCTGTGTTTTTCCCATCTGTAAGATATGGTCCCATCGCAGTCAAAATGTAACCATCAGTGGCCACAAGCATCATAGGTTTCAGCAAAAGCTGTCCTTCATGTACGGAATAAGATCTTCTCTGAAATGAGTAGTTTCCACTCTTCTCAATATATATGTATGTTCCATCAGCCACTGCGATTGCAACATCAGAATTTGAATCCCCAAATAGGACATTTGCAAAAGTTGATGTATGATACAGGGAAGTAAGAGAAATACTAAAGGGTTATGAAATCAATTCTCATATGCTTCACTTCCTAACCAAATCTCAGAAGCAATATACGACTGAAGAGGCGAATGATTCAAGGCTAGGTACAAAGTGAGATAGGTTGTCGAATCAGCTAATGGGAGAATTACAAAGTGGAAGGCCTTAGCAACAAAATATCCAATAGTAAAATAACATATGTAAGCGACTATGTAAGAATTGTTTGCTCGTTTTGCAATGTGTTTAGACCACAAGGACTGAACCCAATCACTGGATGGTACTGTTGGTGAAGAAGTGGTGCTCGTACCGTGGAATGTTGTACTCATGTGCTTGCTAGCATGCACTATTAAATCAAATGACTTCTTTGTCCACATCTATTTAATTATATTTGCATAGAATCGGTTTATTCACTTCCAAATGAAGTTGTGAGTACTACAAAACGGATAAATGCACTCTGATTAAAAAAAAATGGGTAAAATCCAATTTCAGGGGCAGGTAACTCTTAAGTTTTATGAACTAACAATAATTCTGACATATACCTAGAGTGACTATTACATCAACATTATTTTTTTGAAAGATCTTTGAAATAAGATGAAAACTGTAAAGGTGTTGTGGTTTTTCGTAAAGTTGGGGAATAAAAATTACTAATATTTGGGTACAACTTACAAGCGCATATAAACTCTTCTCTTGTTTGATATTTATAAGACTGTTATCACCGGCTGTTATGCCTAAAAGGGTAGTAAGCATACAGCAAACATCGGCTCCAGTCATGCACTTAGAACAAAAATAATAGCATTTTTGTTTGTATACCCTTGATGGAGTGACATTACCCCACCCACTTTAATAGTGTATACAGCAAAAACCAGTGGACCAAAGAGTCTAAAAATTCACCATTATACAGCCAATTTTTACCAATTTGAAGCTACAAAGTTTAAAGGAAATCGGTTGTGGCCATGAAAATAGCCTTATAGAGACTGCTCCTTTGTTATATATTTCATATTTATACTCGAAACATAGATTTTGGATGCTAGTTTGATTTGTTTGTTTGATTTGAGGTTTAACGTCCCCGTCAACACTGTAAAGGTCATTTTGGAGACGTTGCTTCCAATTTTGTGGGACTTTTACCCGACATTGAGATGTAATGACATCTCAAGCCCTGTCGCCCAATGAAGGATGCTTGTTTGAACCGCCTGATTAAGGCGGTTCTAACAAGTACCCACAACCTATGTCTTGGAGCAGAAGTAAGCAAAATAATGTGTACCCCTGTAAACCCCAGTTTTCTCTGTATAAAATGGGGTTTAGAGGGGTGTTCATTTCACGGACTTGTTTACATGATGTTATCACTAGCTATGTTATGACAATCTGAAGTGAATTTTTGCATCTGTGTAGTCCAAAACTGTGAGACTGAAACAAAAAGGTAACATCACAAAAGTATGGCAATATATGTGTATGTGCAATATAATTAATGCACATTGCAAAGTGCCAAAACTGTTATTGCAAACAACATTTATTTTATGTTTGCTGCAATGAAATAGGAATGAATCTGAATTGGTTTGTAATTATAAACTGTGTGAGTTGGATGTAAAAGAAATACTTTTAGGTGAATTCGGTAGAAAAAAATAGTGCACCACAGGTTCAATTAACCCATTTAGTACCAGAAACCTCAAAACGGGTACCCAGGCAAACAGTGCAGGCCCAGATCAGACGCCGACGCCCCCAGCGTCGGCGTCTGATCAGGGCCTCCGCTGTTTCCTAATAGTTCAGCCATTTTCTAAATATATTTTGATGAAAACACAACCTGACACCCCTAAATTTTATAACAAACTCCTGCTATATAGAAGGAGGAAGATTCCATTGGTACAAAAAGGGTTAAGAAAATTAAGGGATTATTTTCCTCATTTCTTCTCAGAAATTTACTGTAAAAATCCTAAAAATATGGACACCTGGGACTTGCTGTAATTCTTCGAAAATTTTGACAAATTTGTTTCACAATCCAGAAAGGGGTCAAAGACGTGCAGATGGAATGGCAAACATCCAAGACCCTGATCAGACTGCTCCTTCAGGAGCAGTCTGATCTGGGTCTATACTGTTTGTTTAGGCCTGTCTGTCCCAATACTTTGTATCATTATGTTATGTTGTGGGAACTTGTTAGAACTAATTGCCTTGACAAGCTAATTATTTGAAATAAATCCTTTCTAAGGTCGGGAAAATATGGAGGTCTTAAACTTCCATGTGAAAATTTTTGTTGTTTTCTAGGTCCCTGACCTTGACCTTAAGGCCATGGGCATGGGTGAGGTTATAGCTGAATAAACATTGGACAGGTATCTGTCATCATACCAAATATGAAACATATCCATCATATGGTTTGGAAAATACAGAGGACCCGCTTTATAACAACAGTATTTGTTCCCTATTATTGTGCCGTTATAACGAATTTGCTGTTATAAAGAATCCCAGATAGGAGCCAGGTCTTTACTACATCATTACTTCAAGAGACAAATGTTATAGATATTTGTTAGAATCGCCTCAACGAGGCCATTCTAACAAATATCTATAACATTTGTTTTTTGGGGTATTAAATTACAAGAATCTTTCATGACTATGGATTCGATTTGGGCATTTCAAAACCCTAGGGAACCCCACCACACAGGGAATCTAGGCTAAGCCTGGAGCTAAGAATTAATTCCATTGAAATTGTCGTTATCACGAGTTTTGTCGTTATAACGAATGTCGCTATAAAGAGGGTTGGCTGTATGAGCTCCATCTTTAAAATGTCATTAGAATAGAATTTCTAAGTCTGCTACCTTGAGGCCATGGGCATCGGTGGGAGTGGGGTGTGAACTTTTTGCTCCATTAAACTTTGGCAGTTTGACCAATATCTATCATCAAACTAAATATGCGCCACATCCAGCATTTGGCTGGAAAAGTATTTGCTCTTAAAAAGCAAATTCAACTTACAATTTAAGCATAAAATCTAAGTCCGTGACCTTGAAGCGATGGCATGCCTGGTAGGGGTATTTCTGAATAAAATTTTGGACCTATATATATCTATCATCATACCAAACATAAACGAAATCCATCATATGGTTAGGCAAATATGAGCTAATAACATAAAACTTAGAGCACACAAATGACGGTCTGAATGGCGAGAAATTCTAGCATGAGGAACAGTAGTGTGCACTGTCAATATTTCGTGTTGATCTAAAGGAGTGCATCTGTCACCAGTCAAAATTTTAGGGCATTTACATTTCAGAAAAATAAGTGAATAAATAAGTGAGAAAGGGTATCTCGATGTGGGATGAAAGTTGAATGAATGGTTTTATTTTTTTAGGTCAAAGTAAGAGAGAATGGGTGAATGAGAAAATCATAATTTCAAAAAAAAAAAGTTAATTTTTCATTTTAGTTTAAATTGCATAATTTCATATTTTCCCAGGATTTTGTTCATCAAGCTTAATCTTTGTAAAATGGGTCTAGAGGCATTGTTTTGACAAACAAACAAGTTAAGCACCATGGCTTGAGAAGTGTTTTAGCACCTATGAGCCAACAAAGGTAGTTTGAAACGCTTGAGCTGGGAGGTCATCAAGCAAAACAATAAGATTAATCAACTAAGGAAACACAAGTCACTCTTTGGGTTTCAAACTGGAACTTGGTAGACAACTTAATTGAAAATTGATCAAATTATTGAAACAGTTGTCACTTTGAGAAAAGTAACTAATTTGTTCACAGGAAATTGCAATCTTTAGATAATTGGTTTGTTTTCTCAGGTGAAATTGTCTATCTTCATAAAAATCTTTTAACACCCTTTTGGGTCTGACTTTTGATTGGTCAAACTGACACTTCAAAAATGTGCAACTATTGGTTGGATGATAGAAGCCTGTTCATTGGCTCATTTGAGATGGGGCTGATAAGCCCACACAAGCAGTTATAAGAGACAAGTTTTGGAAACTGAGGGAGAGATACAATACACAGATACAATACAGAGAATACATAGTGAACGAAATTGAACTGTTAACTTGGTTTTGCATCGTAGACCCTGCACAGACTGTTTGACTCAAAGTTCTGTGTAGAGACTTACAAATCTTTGTTAAAACTTAGTAACGGACTTGTGTAAGAAGTGATTTGCAATATAAGGAAAATAGGAAAATTAAATAGCTAAGTAAGGGAGATAACTTTAGGAAAATTTGCAAGACATTTGATTTAAGTGAATTGATGAACATTAAATTTTGGGAAAATTATATGCTGGTCGACATTACAACGGTGACAAATTGTGTTAGGAACTTGACATTTCATGACTCGTTTAGGACTTGACATTTCATGTGAATTCTAAGGAAAATTGTGGTAAATTGAATAAAGACATTTAGGACATTCTAGTGAAAAATAGGACATTGAAATAAAGGAAAGTCGGCATCAATCGCGTTTAGTAAGTTTTGGAACTTTTAACTAAATTTTGATAGAAAAATATTTAAATATACAAATTTGGGAAAAGTGAACTGTGTTGTGTTGACTCTAACCTACATCACATCAGACTTTGTGTCTGGTGTGATCATATGTCACCCAGGGTATTTGGGCTCGGAAACCCCTGGTCTTGTATGCTACCGTCTTGAGCTTAATTCCCCACTTTGCCAAGCGAGTGCGCACATACAAGGCCTGGGGCTAAAGAGAGGCAGGGACCGCAATTGTCACCCTGTCCATCTAGAACCAACCAACACCAAAACCCTTGTTTGTGACACATCTACTATCAATATCGGGTCACATGTGAGACGCCAAGTTCTGCAATGGAAGGTCAGGTGGTTTTTCTCCTGGTATTCTGGTTTTCGCCCACCTCTGTTTAATGATTGGCTCGATTTGAGTGAAATAATCTTGAAAGGGCCGTAAAACCACCCCCCACCCCCAAAAAAAATCTACTATCAAGGAGGCGCTGAAGCAATTGCTACCGTGTTATGCTTAAAAACCGGAACTACTCATTTGTGGGGCCACTAACAGTCAAGAGGCGATAACGGGAAGTGAGTGAGTGTTGGAGTTTTATGTCCCACCAACAGCTAAGATCATACGGAGATGGAACCTCGGTTTATAGACTCATCCGAAAGTCTGGAGAAGCCCGGGATCGATCCTGCGACGTCTGGTTTACAAGGTGAGTAGGGTAACCACTACACCACGGAGGCTTCTAAATATAACGGGAAGAAACTCTTTATATCGGTAAGTCCACTACATGTACTATCATCACATCAAGCCAATAAAATCTTTACAGAATATAATTATGATCTTTAACCCTTATCCTGCTGAATAAATTAATTTAGCCACACCTATTGCTGACCATCAATCAATCAAACTAATGATCCAGTGTATTTCTTCAGTTTACAAACTGCATGACAAGCAGTGTAGATAACCTGATCTGGATATACACCGATTGCAAAGGCGGGAGTGAATGGGAACACCTGGCTTATTTTTCCGCCATTTTTCAAAGGGTGACAACTTTCAGGACTTCATGTTTGCCTTTCTATAAGCCCTGTCCCACAGGAAAAAGGGTCTACTCTTAAAGGAAAGAATTTTCTCCTCAGGAGCAAAATTTTTATTCTTCCTTTAAAAGTTGACCCCTATTGACATGGGAGACAAAAATACTTTTGCAGGAGTTACCTCCCCTGAGGGTGTTCCCACTCCCCATAAGTGAGATATTTATTAGGGTTAAGCATGAACATGCAAAATCATTTCAAACTATGCAGGAACTAAAAAAATTTAAGTATTTATCATGTTTATGAAAGCATTTTTCTACAAAAGGCTAAATTTAGGGACCCAGGCAATTTTGTGTTTGATATGTTTTCAATATCACATTAAGTAACACTGACCGTGCCAGATTAATCTGTTACTACTGTTTCAATTTATGGAGCTCTGTAATACATAATGGAACAGCTGTGGCTATCTTGAGTAACATGTAATGGTAAATTTATCCAAAAAAGAGAATTTAAAAAAAATCGAAGGTACATGTTTCTTTTTTGTAAATGATAATCATTGAAGTTTAGACCCCAGGTACTGATCAGTTATTTCCGTATTATGATTTTGTTTTGTGATTCTTGTCTTCTGCACGTGTTGTCATGTTTTTTATTTCTGTAAAGTTTCAAGAGTCTATCTCAGATGGTTTCAAAGTTACAGAGCATACAGGACAATGTGGCGCAAAGACAGCCTACCGGGGACAAAACAATGTCTTCCGACCTCATCGGGGTTTGGGATGGTGTAGACATAATCACAAATTGATATCTGGCGTTTACTGAATGGCACTGAAAAAGAACCGACATAATTTAATTTTTTCCAAATAACTCTACATGATACATGTATCTCGGGATCCGCAGCTCGGTACCGTGATCCACAACTTGGGTCTAACTGTGGTCTCATATTCCACAATCCTGAAAGACAGCCAAATGGAACTAGGAAAAATGATTACCGTATTCGCCCTAATTACCGCACATGCTCCTATAAACGCACACCAAAGCTATTTTTGAAAAGGAAATGCATACGCGCACACTTTACAGTAACCTCCTCATGGAAGCTCTCACAATAAATCTATAAAAACTTATCGTTATTTCTTCAACAGTGAAGGCAATGATTTAGTATCCTTTTCTGTCCCATTAAATATCAGTATGCATCATCTCGGAAGCTATTGTTTTTCGCATCGAGTGTGCGTTAATTAGGTAGATTTTTCACTGTGATTTTTGACACGATTTTGAAAAAACTAAGTGCACTGTGCGGTAATTAGGGCGTATACGGTATGTGCATTTTGTAGAGGGATAATTTTTCTATAAAATGATACCAAACTTAATAAGCATCAAGTATCCGTATTGGCTACAACACTCAATGACACGTGACTGATTCGGAACTATGTACTTGACTGTAATAAAGAAAAAATATTTTTTTTTTTTTTTTTTTTCAAATATATTTATTTAAGTTCAGCTGGCCATAAACAAAATTTGTTACCCCTTTCAGCCCTTTTCGGTCATTTTTATTGTTTAATGCCCATCTGCTGGTGTGTACAAAAATGACTGAACTGTTATACATAGAATCCACGATAATACGGAAGAGTATATTAATCACACCAGTTTATCATATTTACTCAGAATTTTCGACTGAATTTCAAGAAAATACAAGCGTGGCTTTTCAAAAATTGACCCAAAGCGAGATTTTCATTTTTTCGGGAGTTTTTTTCCTGGATTTTGTTGGGCAAGAGAATAGCAATTTTTTTCGGAAGTCTCTCGCGATTTTCGGGACACTTAACGTGTCTGAAACTGTTTTTAGTGTTATCAAAATTTTAGTCCTGGGCCCCTAAGTTTTAAATGTTATGGGCCCAGCTGGCTCCAAAGAAAAAAAATTTAGTCCTTATCCCAGTCATAGGATCCTGTGTGCATAAAAATTATCTGAAAATTTATAATGTCCTCATTTCTCTTGTACATTAATGATATTTCCACTGACATTGACTCAAAAATAAGGCTGTTCGCAGACGACTATGTTTGCTATCTGGAAATTAGAGCTACAGAGGATGCAATAAAACTTCAGAATGTTAATGATATCTATAGATTAGGATGTTGGGCACAAAAATGGGGCATGAGATTCCAGCCTGTTAAATGCAATATTATGCAGATAACCAATAAAATTGAGGCTTCTTACACAATAGCGGGAATGCTACCGTCCTCAAGAATGTGAATTCCATTAACCCTTATCTTGCTGAATATTCATTTAAGCCACACCCATTTCTGTCTATCAACCAATCAAATTACTTGATGTAATTTATTGCTACAAATTTACAAACTGAATGCCAAACAGTGTAGATCCTGATCAGGTGGCTTCTTCAGAAGCCACCTGATCTGGATCTACCCTGTTTGCAAATATAGGGGTTGTCGTGAACAGCAAGATAACGGTTAAATACATGTACCTTGGTGTGACAATCACACATGATCTGAGATGGAATACATACAATAGCAACATGTGTACTAAGGCGAATAGAACGTTTGGTTTCCTGAGGCGAAATCTTCATCAGTGTCTTCAGGATGGGAAGGAGGCAGCATATATTACAAGGGACTTGTTCGTCCAAATTTGGAATATGGTAGTTGCATATGGGACCCCAGTGGAGTTGTCCTTGATACAGAAATGGAAAAAGTTGAGAATAGAGCTTCTAGATTTGTAACAAGCAATTACTGCTTTGAAACTGGGAGCATGACTTGAATACTAGGATAATTAAGATGGGAGTCTCTCAAGAAAAGGAGAAGAGACAGTAGGCTCATACTCTTATAAATACAAAGGTCTAATGGGTGCTGCCAGCACTCCAACAGTTGACCTTGTTCCCGGAGCTAGGCACTGCAGAAATCATCATTCACTGGGGTTTCAGACTCCTACTGCAAGAACTGACATCTATAAAGAATCTTCTTTCCACGAACCATTAAAGATTGGAATGCCCTTCCCAATTTGACCATATCCACTGCTGAAGGTGCAGAGGATAGTGTAGCTAAATTTATCTCTTTGGTGACAGCTAGCATACCTGTGATATCTCCCTCATCAGGAAGGAGATTCCCACATTTAGATGTTAATTTTTGCCCAATTTATGCTAAATTTTAGTAAATTTTGGAGTCTCCCTCATATGAACTGAGAATTTCCCTATATTATATTCTTTACATCTCCCTCATCACAACAGCAAATCTCCCTCAAACACTTCAAACAAGAGCTGTGACAAGGGGTTTTGCTCTTTTGCTGGGGGGGGGGGGGTGGGGGGGGGGGAAGAGATTATGTGTTGTGTGTGAACAGGCTCGGTCTATCACTGAATCAGGGGTTGTGCAGGGGGGATTTGATTTTATTCATGAAATAGCAATATGTACTGGTGCCATATTTTTATTGCAACACAACAAACAGCTCTCTGTAACGGCCTAAGTTGAACAAATTATGTGAGAGTGCTTGCATGCAAATGTGCATGTGTGCAAGTATGCATTTTTGTGTGCATTCATGCCTGAATGTGTGCATGCATACATGCATGTGTGAATGTGTGCATGCATGCCTGTGTGTGTGCGTGTGTGTGGGCACACAAAATATGTGTGTGCATGCATATGTGCATACATGCATGAGTGTGCATGCATGCATATTTGCATCCTTGCATGCATGCATGAGTGTGCAAGCATGCATATGTGTATGTGTGTGTGTGCATGCAGGTGAGTATGTATGCATGCAAGTGTATGTGTGCATGCATGCATGTGTGAGCATGCATGCATACATACATATATCTGTCACTGTGCATGCATGCCTGATTGTGTTCATACATGCAACATGTGTGTATGCATGCATGAGTATACGAATGCATGTATGTGCACATTCATGAGTGTGTGCATGATGCATGCATGTGTGTGTGCGTGCATGCATGCATGAGTGTGTGAATGCATGTGTGTGCATATGCATTGCTGAGTGTGTGCATGAATGCATGCATGTGTGTGTGTGTGTGCATGCATGCATGAGTGTGTGAATGCATGTGTGTGCATATGTATGCCTGAGTGTGTGCATGTATGGATGTGTGTGTGCATGCATGTATGCATGTGTGCATGCATGCATGTGTATGCATCCATGCATGTGTGTGCATGCATGAGTATGTACATGCATGCCTTTGAGAAGCTGTCCATGCATGCATGTGTGTGTGCATGTGTCTGCATGCATGCATGGGTGTGTGCATTTGTGGGTGCATGCATGGCATGCATGTATGTGAGTGCTCTTCCATGCATGCATGTGTGATGCATATGTGCATGCATGAGTGTGTGTTTGCATGTGTGCATGCAAGTATGCATGTGTGCATGCATGTGTGTGTGCTTGCCTGCATGCATGAGTGATGCACATGTGCTACAAACGATGTCATTTCGCAAATGGTTCCCCAATAAATTGGCCATTTGACATGCCAACTGTAGGGAGGCTAAGGTAGTGATTTTCATTTCTAGCTTTTATGTATGTGAGTGCATGCATGTATACATGCATGGGTATGTGCATGTGTGCCTGTGTGATATTGTGTCTGTGTGTGTGCATGCATGCATGCATAAGTGCATGCACGTGTGCATACATGTGCATTCAAGCATACAAGACTGTGTGGGTACATGCATGCATGTGTGATTGCATACATGCATGTGTGATTGCATGCATGCATATGTGATGCACATGTGTGTGTGTGTGTGCATGCATGAGTTAGGGAATGCATGCATGTGTACATACATGAGTGTGTGCATGCATACAGCATGTGTGTGTACATACATGCATGAGTGTGTGAATGCATGCATGTGCACATGCATGCCTGAGTGTGTGCATGTATGGATGTGTATGTATGTATGTATTTTAATATCCCCACCCCCTAACAACTTTTTTGTGCAGGGGGATATGAATTTTTTATGCATTTTAAAAAGAAAGAAAAATGTTCCTCGACTGGAATTTGAACTCACCACAGGGCTTTATCCAGGTATTTTGGGAAAAGGCCCCTGGGCAAAATTGGGAAAAAATTACCAAAAAAATACCAAAATTGGGAACACAATTTCATCAGAGAATTGCCAGAATGATGAATTTTGCTCATGATAGTCTTATGAATTTGATAGCTGATTATTCTGGACTTCGAGAAGGCTTTTGACACCCCTCCTCATGAACTACTTAAATCTAAGTTATTTGGTTATGGAATTGGGGGAAAGACCCTAAAATGGATAGATTCCTTTCTTTGCTACAGAAAACAGCGGGTTGTTGTTAATGGTGAATCTTCGGAGTGGGCTCCAGTTTTGTCTGGAGTCCCGCAAGGGACCGTTCTTGGTCCACTTTTGTTCTCCCTGTACATCAATGATATTTCCACTGACATTGACTCAGAAATAAGACTGTTCGCAGATGACTGTGTTTGTTACCGGGAAATTAGAGATACAGATGACTCATTGAAACTTCAGGCTGACATAGATAGATTAGGATGTTGGGCACGTAAATGGGGCATGAGATTTCAGCCAGTTAAATGCAATATTATGCAGATAACTAGGAAGAGATCTAATAAAGTTGAGGCTTCTTACACCTTAGAGGGAACGGTCCTCGAGAATGTGGACTCCATTAAATACCTTGGAGTGACAATCTCACACAACTTGAGATGGAATACTCATATTAGCAACATGTGTACTAAGGCAAATAGAACGCTTGGTTTCCTGAGGCGAAATCTTCATCAGTGCCCTCAGGATGTAAAAGAGGCAGCATATAAAGGTCTTGTTCGCCCAATCTTGGAATATGGTAGTTGTATCTGGGACCCCAGTGGAGTGGTCCTTAACGATGAAATTGAGAAAGTTCAGAATAGAGCTGCTAGATTTGTAACAGGCAATTACTGCTTTGAAACTGGGAGCATGACTGGAATACTTGGAAAATTAAAATGGGAGTCTCTCAAGAAAAGGAGAAAAGACAGTAGGCTAATCCTTTTATACAAAGGTCTAAAGGGTGCTGCCAGCATTCCAACAGATGACCTTGTTCCCCCAGCTAGATACTGTAGAAATCACCATTCGTTGGCGTTTCAGACCCTTAGCGCAAGAACTGACATTTATAAAGAGTCGTTCTTCCCCAGAACCATTAGAGATTGGAATGCCCTTCCCGATTCGATTATTTCGACAGCTGAAGGTGCTGATGATTGTGTAGCTAAATTTACCTCTTTGGTTAGAGCTAGGGACTAACTTCCCACATCACAGGTCCTGGTGTATGAATGTCATTTGACGTGTCACCAGTAACAATTCTGATTCTGATTCTGATTAGTGCAATACAGCTGTAGCTTCTTCTTGACTATCCAGTGTTAACCTCTGATGTTAAGTATTGTTTTCTCTGTTCCTTTTGTTGTGTCTTTAATTTTTTGGGGGAAAAATATGGTGAAATTGGGAAAAATTTAGGCTATTTGGCATTGGGAATGGGGCCGAATTTCGGCCCAGCAAAACAGGCAGAAAATGCCCTGCACCACCCTTTGAATAAGAGTCCTAAGCTCTGTCCGTTATACTACAGAGGATGTAAGTAAACTGATGATCGTTTTACTTCTATTTTTAACATAGGGGAAATAAGGGAGGTAATAGAGGAAATAGTTAACAGTGACCTCTAGTGTTAACAAGGGTTTTCTATGATTTGACCTACTGACCTACTTTTTGACCCCACATGACCCATATTCGAACTTGACAGAGATATTATCAGGATGATCATTCTGAGCAAGTTTGAGGATGATTGGACCAAAACTGTGGCCTCTAGAATGTTACTATGGTTTTTCCATGATTTGACCACTGACCTACTTTTAGACCCGACATAACCCATATTCGAACTTGACCTAGATATTGTCGAGATGATCATTTACTTGCTAGAAACTGGGGATCCACAGGCTAACAGGACAGGTCAGACAAATAATATCTGTTTCGAACAAAGACATTTATCTTGATTCTAGGAAGAACAATTTGAAAGAATTGATAATATATTACTGGTACTCTAGCCAGGCTAAAGTGCGGCACTCTAGACACGCAGCGTAGCTTAATGTATGGAAGGTCATGATTTCAGGCTTATTATTGCTACAACTGGGGGCCTCCTGCATCACTCAGAGCTAATAGCACTAACTACTGAGCTATCATTTCCCATCCATAGCATTGACATTACCGTGATTGCTTATTGAACTTTAAGTGATTACCTTTTAGCAGGTTTACAGCAAATCAGCAGGTAAACATGCGTCCACTGACCTCGATCATGCTTTCTGCAAATGTACCCCTCGAAATTTTAAAACAAAATGACAATTGTTTCCATGATGCTCACATCTGGAATAAAAACATAGACAGTTGGATTTCACATGAAGTTGCAGCCTTTCATTTAAAGATAGAAAAAAGCATCAGAGAAACTTACGGTCAATGACGTTAAAAATAATACATGTACTAGTTGGCAACTACATGAGCTGGGAACCAATCCTATAAAAAAGTGTGTCTAAAAGCAGTATCTAGCTACTGCGACCAATAGACACATCCAAACACTACGACATCACTCAATAATACTATTTGCCGGGACTTACCGGTAGTGGGCAAAAAAAAACGTTTTTGGCCGTTTGTCGCCATTGTAAATGCGATCTTATTTTCTGTAAACGTGTATTTTGTTTGGAATCGAAACGACAAAATTGACCTTTAAATTTTTAAAATAGACATGTCTTAACTAGTAATAATTGGTTTCTAGAATATTTGAGGATGTTTTGATGATAATTACCCTCTTAAAATTATGCAGGTAACGAGTCGGGATGGTCTTAATTATTTGTAATAAAAATGCGCAAAACGAATGACTAAAAATGCGGAAGATGCAGGAATGAAGTCTAGAATATATTCTTCTACTCATTTAAAGTTTAATTCGATCGATTTTCTGTAACAGTCAACTAAAATATGCCCGTAATATAAAACCTATTTACAATGTGTTGATATGGAACCAGCGGCTTTTTGCCAACCACGAAAGATCGTTATCAAAAGGAAAAGTAGTTTTGCGCATGCGCAGTGACAAGTAAACAAGGTCACGTGTCAAAACATTGGATCCGTCTATACATACACTCCATCACTTGATATGAGCTATATAATATGAGCTTAGGCACAGCCTAGGTGCAGAAATGAGCATTGTTATCTAAGTATATAATACAAGGCCTTTGACAAGGTACCTCTCAGAAGGCTATTGTATAAATTGGATTACTTCAGAATCAGAATTATTACTGGAGACACGTCAAATGACATTCATACACCAGGACCTGTGATGTGGGAAGTTAGTCCCTAGCTCTAACCAAAGAGGTAAATTTAGCTACACAATCATCAGCGCCTTCAGCTGTCGAAATAATCGAATCGGGAAGGGTATTCCAATCTCTAATGGTTCTGGGGAAGAATGATTCTTTATAAATGTCAGTACTTGCAGTAAGGGTCTAAAACGCCAAAGAATGGTGATTTCTACAGTGTCTAGCTTGGGGAACAAGGTCATCTGATGGAATGCTGGCAGCACCCTTTATACCTTTGTATAAAAGGATTAGCCTACTGTCTTTTCTCCTTTTCTTGAGACACTCCCATTTTAATTTTCCAAGTATTCCAGTTATGCTCCCAGTTTCAAAGCAGTAATTGCCTGTTACAAATCTAGCAGCTCTATTCTGAATGTTCTCAATTTCATCGTTAAGGACCACTCCACTGGGGTCCCAGATACAACTACCATATTCAAAGATTGGGCGAACAAGACCTTTATATGCTGCCTCTTTTACATCCTGAGGGCACTGATGAAGATTTCGCCTCAGGAAACCAAGCGTTCTATTTGCCTTAGTACACATGTTGCTAATATGAGTATTCCATCTCAATATGTGTGAGATTGTCACTCCAAGATATTTAATGGAGTCCACATTCTCGAGGACCGTTCCCTCTAAGGTGTAAGAAGCCTCAACTTTATTAGATCTCTTCCGAGTTACCTGCCTAATATTGCATTTAACTGGCTGAAATCACATGCCCAATTTACGGGCCCAACATCCTAATCTATCTATGTCGGCCTGAAGTTTCAATGAGTCATCTGTATCTCTAATGTCCCGGTAACAAACACAGTCATCTGCTTACAGTCTTATTTCGGAGTCAATGTCAGTGGAAACATCATTGATGTACATGCAGGGAGGACAAAAGTGAACCAAGAACAGTCCCTTGCGGGACTCCAGACAAAACTGGAGCCCACTCTGAAGATTCACCATTAACAACAACCCGCTGTTTTCTGTAGCGAAGAAAGGAATCTATCCATTTGAGGGTCTTTCCCCCAATTCCATAACCAAATAACTTAGATTTAAGTAGTTCATGAGGAGGGGTGTCAAAAGCCTTCTCGAAGTCCAGATAAATGTGTCCACCTGCCCCCCCCCCCCCCCCCTTTGTCCAAGATTTTTGCCCAGTCATTGATAACTGTACTTAGCTGAGTTTCACAACTGTGCCTTTTCCTAAATACATGTTGTCTGTCTGACCAAAGTTTATGTTCGTCTAAGTGGGCCATGATGTTTGAGCAGACTATATGTTCCAGCAATTTACACGGAACACAAGTCAGAGACACAGGGCGATAATTACGGGCAAGAGCCCTATCTCCTTTTTTGAAGAGTGGACAGATGTTTGCTAAGAGCCATTCGTTGGGGGATTTCACCCGTATCAACAGCCTGTTGAAACAAGTGTGCAAAAACTGGACCCAATTCATTTGCTAGTTCCTTTAGGACTCTAGGATGTAGCTCATCAGGTCATATATAAGGCCGTAATTGGGTTTAAGCATTGAAGTAACTTGATAACTCCTGCAGCTGTCACAACAATATTATTCATGAAAGGGGCAGAGCTTTCAGTCAATGGAACCTCCGTGAACTCAGTTATATTAAACGCATCATTGAATTGATCATCTAGTTCCACTGCCCTTTCAGAGTCTGATTCAGCAACCCCGTTCCCACCTCTTTTATTAAGGGGCGGGATACCTTGCCAGTCTTTCTTCTGGCTATTGATATATCTGTAGAAGTCTCTGGGATTTGCGCAGCCCCCGCCCATGGGGGCTTGAAGAAATATATGGGCTGCAAGATGCTTCCATGCAGAGCTGAATCCAGCCCGCACACTAGTACTGGTAAACCGCTTAGTGGATCTAAGCCTGTCCAGGAACCGCGGTGCGAGGCGGACCGTCCATGATAATAAACCCTATTGGTTTCATTGGGCGACAGGGCTTGAGATGTAATTTCATCTCAATGTCGGGTAAAAGTCCCACAAAATTGGAAGCAACATCTCCAAAATGACCTTTACAGTGTTGACGGGGACGTTTAACCTCAAATCAAACAAAACAAACTCTGGGATTTGCCTTTACATCAACTACTAAGTTATTCACATACAAATCATGCTGATTTTTTTATATCAGTCTTGATCTCACGTCTCGAGTTTTCGAATTTTGTCCGGAGTTTACCACTTCCCATCTTTTTTGCCTTTGCATGAATCTTATTCCTTCTGCGAATTTTTCTTCTTATCTCTGGAGTGATCCAGGGAATAGAAGATACAGCTCTAATAGTTTTTGAGGGGATATGATTTTCGGCCGAAGTATGAATGAAAGAAGTTATCAAATCAAAATTCTCCTGTACAGTCCGGGCATCTGAATGACCATTAAAGTATTTCTCCTTTGCAAATCTGAGTGCATCCTTCCTCTTAGTTTCATAGTCACCTTTCTGATATGAATACACCTTCCTCCGAGGTTTCTTTATTGGGAGGATGTGAATTTTTAAATATCCGGAAACAGTATCGTGGTCATTTAGGGCGTTTTTGTTGTACAGAAACCAGTTTCGGTTCTGACCTGGTTTCAAAAACTATCCATTTGTTGATCGAAACTTTTTTGAAACTGAAACCGGTATGCACATTTTTTTGGCTGAAACCGAAACCAGTTTTTGAAACTAACGAAACCACCTCAGGAGATGGTTTCGCCGATTTCGCTCTGTCCGAATATATGCACAGTCAGAAAAAAATGGCGGAAGGTGAAGACCGTGCACAACTGAAGCTCGCCATCGATACATATATGAAATAAGATATCTTATATGGTATATTTAATATCTTATATTTTATATAAGGTAACTTATTTAGCATATATTATATCTTATTTAGTATGCTAAATAAGGTACCATATAAAAATATAAGATATTTAATATACCATATATGATATCTTATTTAATATATGTGTCGATGGCGAGCTTCATTTGTGCACGGTCTTCAACTTCTGCCTTTTTTTATTTAGTACGGCCCCGCCCAAAGGGGCTTGAAGAAATATATGGGCTGCATGATGCTTCCACGCAGAGCTGAATCAGGCCCGCACACTAGTACTGGTTAACCGCTAAGAGGATCTAAGCCTGTCCAGGAACCACGGTGCGAGGCGAACCGTCCATGCTAATAAACCCTATTGGTTTCATTGGGCGATTAAGCTTGAAAAGTCGTTTCATCTCAATGTCGGGTAAAAGTCCCACAGAATTGGAACCAACGTCTCCAAAATGACATTTAAAGTGTTGACGGGGACATTAAACCTCAAGTTGAAACAACAAAAAATCTAAATTAGTATGTTAGATATCTTATTTGTGCCAATATATATGATATCTTATATATATTATATAAGATATCTTATATATTAAATAAGATATCTAATATAGTATATATGATATCTTACATACTATATAAGATATATGATATATTTGAACATGTAAGATATATATTATATTAGATATCTTATATGTTAAATAAGATATATATTACATAAGATATCTAATTTAATATATAAGATATCTTATATGCAGAATTATATAAAGATATCTTAATTACGATATTAGATATCTTATATAATTTGGAGGGGGGGATTAAAATCATTGCAACTTATAGTCGCTCCCTGACACTCCGGGGTCATCAAATGCCCGACGGAGCTAAACTGAAACACAGCTTATGAGGAGACTTCATTAAATTTAGTGAGATATAAGATATCTTATATGCCATATTGAAACTGAAAAAAAAGAAACCGTGTATTTTGTGCATCAGCTGAGACCAGTTTCGGTTTTTGCAAAACCCATTTTGGTTCTTGTCAAACCGCTGAAACCAATAAAACCGAAACCGAAACCAGTTTGTGTATAACAAAAACGCTTTTAGTTTATCTGGGGAATGAATGTCTTCGAATTGTCCTGGCAAAGTCGTAAGGATCAGATCCAATGTGTTCTTATCACGAGTGGGGAAGTTAACAATTTGTTCAAGGCCATGATCGTTCATAATGTCAATTAATATTTGTCCTTCGGACTGACTCAGCATTGTGCCTTGTTTGCTGAGCCTGTCGGGCCAAGCAATGTCTCTGAAGTTGAGGTCACCTAGAACATGTACAGCCGGGAGTTTTTTACCCTTATGCTGCAATTTAATGCAATCCAGTTGGTCTTTAAACAACTAGAAGTTTTCGACCTTACCATTTGGTGGTCGATACCAACTTGTTACAAAGTGGGAAGTTTAATTTGCAAAAACCTTAACCCAGACCGGTTCGGTGTCATTTTCCAGTTCCATGAAAGGCATGTGAGGGATGTCTCTATGAATGAGCAGCATCACCCCACCGCCATGAGAGTTCCTATCTTTTCTGTAAACACAGTACTGACAAATTTCAGGGAAAAGCTCAGATGTAGTAATTGAAGTGTCAATCTTTGTTTCCTGAATAGCAACAATATGAGGTTGAGATGTATCGAGGAAAGCTAAAAGTTCAAGAATTTTTCCTCTTATTCCATTTATGTTTATACTGCAAAGTTTCAAACCTTTCACAAAATTTGACTTAGTATCATCAGCAGTCGAAGATTTGCCTCTCTTATCCTCTGACAGAGGTTCAAACCTGTTTGGCTTACTCAGTTCTATATATTCATCAAAGAAGGAGCCTGAAAAGTTACAGACCTCACATTTTGGGCATATCCAGTGGCAGCTTGAGTTAACCAAAGTGTCATATTCTGCATCTGAAATGAAGGAACATTCAGTGTGTATCCACATTTCACACTGATCACACTGAACGGCTTTGTGGCCATTAAGGACAGCACCACTGCAAAGACCACAGTCAGCTATGCAGTCGTTGCAATACCAAGTTCCAGCTCTAGATTCAATTTCTAACAATTGACTGTTATCCAAACCAGAACATGAGGAGTGAAAGGGCTTGTTACAGTCCTCACATTCTATCCATTTCTCGGAACCTTTGCAATACTTTTTGCAGAGTCCGCAGCGAAACCTTGGACCGGGATTAGTTTCAATGTCTCCGGCCAAGATTAGAAGTAAAGCCAAGTTTGTACCGCGTGAGGACTCGAAGTTTTGCCTTCGAACGCCTTCCGAACGCCTTCTGTGCCCATTCTTCCTTGAAAATGCCAAGTACTGGGAAATTCTACTCCTGCTCTCATTATTTGTAAACTTTCACTCCTGATTTCCATCATCTGGATGCATTCTATAAGTTGTTTTCCAAAGAGTGAACCCAAGAATTAAGAACATGGGAAACAGGGAGACCTTCATTCTAATATACCGGGTTGTGATTTGATGATTTCGAATGATTTATGATGGGTGTCAAGCGAGAATCTGACTGATTACTTTGGGATAAGAGGATCCACACATAGCCCAGCAGTCAAATGACATAATTGTGACGTCACATCAACGTCGTTGCGACATCACGACGTTTATGCAAAGTCACATCAATGTCGGGACGTTGCACCGACGTTGATTTGACGTTGCCCTAGCGACGGGTGTCTGCTGGGAGGTGGATTAGCGTATGGTTCTCAGGGCGCTCACAACAATTTCAGTTGTACTTTATGGCCAAGCATCTAATCCTGTCCCTGTTTCATCTGGTGTCCCCCAAGTTTCTGTACTTGGACCGGTCCTTTTCTTGATATGCATTAATGATCTCCCTGATAATATCAAGTCAACTGTCCGTTTGTTTGCTGATGATTGTGTTCTTTATAGGAATATATATTCTCCTCCTGACTGTCTTGTTTTACAAGATGACCTGAGTCGACTAGTACAGTGGGAGGCCGATTGGCGGATGAAGTTAAATGTGGCAAAATTAAGTTTGATTATACACTTCATCAGCAAATTGTGGAATAGGTTCAATCCGCCAAATACCTTGGAATCGCAATCACTGATGATCTTGATTGTGGTCAACACATTTCACAGATAACATCGAAAGCAAAGTAGGACTTTAGGATTTCTTAGATGTAACTTGGCTTTTGCACCTAGGCAGACATACATGGACTGCATGATGCTTCCACCTAGAGTTGAAATCGACCCGCACATGATTACTGGTAAACAGTTTAGAGGATCTAAGCCTGCCCAGGCAAAGCGGTACGAGTCGGCCCGTTCATGCTTATTTATATACCAGAAATGTCTAGCAATAAAAAAATGAATCTTTTATTGAATGACAACGCTTATTTTTCCATGAGTTTTTATATTTATTCTTTTGCTCAACATTACATTCTATTAAAAGTAAATAGCCTCGATAGCTCAGTGGCTAGTGCATTCGACTTACAATTTAAAGGTTGTTGGTTCAAATCCGGCACCCAAAAGAATGATTGCATTGGCGAAAAGTCCTGAAAAGCTGCAGGGCAAAGCATTAAAATATGTTTGAGATAAAAAAAAAACTGTTATATGGGAAAAAGTGCAGGATGAAGATTTAGAAAATATTCCTCATCCAGCTGAAAATGAGCTTAGGGATTTGACCATGGGCATAAATCAGCTAAAACAAGCTCAGTCTTACACAGATAAGCATTTCGATTAGAATGGGCAGTTTGAAATTTTGATGCATAAAGAGGAGGAAGGTATAATTAGGGCCCAGATTCGTTCGCGGCATACTTCCAGCAAAACTTATAGTTTATGGATCGAGTACAGTCAAGGACTAAATCCAATTAGTGGGTTGTACTGTGGGTGCACGCACAGTTGGTTGCTGTGCCCATATAGCATCTGTACTCTGGTACTTAAGTTTCTTTAGCCACAATACAGAAAAGAATGACACGAAACCTAACAGAGCTCACACAGACCATGTCGTAGATGCAGCCATAGACACTTGGAGTGCATCAAGTGAGTCTGATGAAGATGAATAGAAAGGATAGATAGTTATCGGGTATATACGAGGGTTGTTCGGAAAGTTCGTAGAATTTTACTATATCTTTGACATTCGTCATTCAATATACATGAAATTTGGTGTGAATAATCTTAAACTTATTCTGAACATATATGTAAACATACAAGGGTATACAGCGACATTAACCGGATTTACGGATTGTCGTGGCAACGTAAGAAAGGGACCCCGGAGCAGCCCGAAAAATGTTTTTATTCAGGCAGATTCTTGAAGAAAAACCCTTTATTTCCGTCTGATCGCGTTACGTCAAAACGCCGCACAAACGTCAGATGATAATTCAACGTAATTTTCTGAATATTTCAAAACAATCACTGCTTTTCGAAGAAAATCACAGCGCATTTAATAAGACCTGCGAGACTGCGAGTTGGAAAACCATGACGTCAAACGACGATATTGAGTTGCGGAGTGTAGTGAAATTCTGTGTCGCTCTTAATAAACCACCAACGGAAACGCTGAAAATAATAAAATCAACAGGGAAATATGATTAATGTAGTCCAGCTGTCGTCTACAAGTGGCACTCAAGGTTCAAGAGCGGAAGAGTGTCGATTTCGGACGATCCAAGGAGCGGCCGACCAGCCGTTGTAGCGTGTTCCAATAGGGACTCAGTCAAGGATATGGTTTACAAGAACAGGAGAACAACGGTCAGGGTTCTTGCTGATGAGCATGGGGTTTCGAGCTCCACAGTACATGCAGTATTGACAGATGAACTTGGAATGTCTAAAGTTAGTGCGAGTTGGGTGCCAATATTATTCACGGACACGGAAAAGGAGCGCCGGGTGCATTGTTCGCGGATGTTTCTCAGACGTTTCGACTCTGAAGGTGACGAGAATTGGATAGGATCATCACAACGGACGAGACCTGGTTACATCATTTCGACCCTGAGACCAAAGTTATGTCATCCGTTTGGAAAATCCCCAAGCCTCCACTTCAAAGAAGGCAAGGGTACAGAAAAGTGCGGGGAAACACATGTTCATTTTCTTTATGGATCGGCACGGGATGATCTTGCAACACAGATACCAGACGGACAGACTGTCACTGCAGCATACTATTCGAAGGTAATTGTTTTTCGCCTTTGTTTAAAATTTGTTTTCTATAATGGACGAGGAACTGATGTTCCAGTGTTTAACATGCATCGCAGTCTTTCAAGACTGGGTCATTTTGTGGTTGCGTTTTGCTTTTTCGGGTCCTGAGGCGAGATCTCGTAAATGCGATAAGAAAGAAACGCCCAAATATGGATCTTGAGAGAGTAATCTTACACCAGGATAATGCTCCGGGACACCAAGCGGAATCTACTCAACTGGAGATCAGTCTTCTTGGTTTTGATGTCTTGGAACATCCGCCGTACAGCCGAGATCTTGCTCCTATGGATTTCCGGGTTCTTCCAGAGTTGAAAGCGAGCTTGCGTGGATTAAGATTTGATTCGGCAGAAGAACTTGCAAAACCGAGTCAGTTAATAGTTTCGTCATTCTCCGAAGACTGGTATGTAGAAACCTTCAGTAAATGGGTATGCAGACACAAGAAGTGCATAGACATTGCTGGGGACTATGTGGAGAAAGTGAGACGTTTGCTGGACTTGAATAACGTTTTACGGGTTCACGACGTCATATTGACTTTAGCGTGCCCCGGGTACGTGTTTCAAACCTTCATATAATCAATATAAAATTTTCATTTTTAAGTATATCGTTATCATTTTCTCAGAAGTTGTAGCAGAGATGTTAAATAGCGTGCTCCGGGTACGTTTTTCATACCTTCATATAATCAATATAAATTTTCATTTTTAAGTATATCGTTATCATTTTCTCAGAAGTTGTAGACGAGGTGTTGAAGTTTAAGTAGATATAAAATTCTACTTGCTATTATGGTCATTGTCCGTTTTATAACAAAATTCTACGAACTTTCTGAACAACCCTCGTACATAGCACTAAATTCATTTGTAACAGTAACATCCTTCTCGGTCTGATAGAGAACAGGATAGAAGACAAACGCATCAAAGTCAAACATCAGACTTGTGAACCCCTTAACGTAAAAAGGAAAGGTTCAGGGAAAGTCACAATCACAAGATGTGGCCAAAGCAAGGACAGACAAAACACATATAACATTCAAAAAATCAACAATCAGTTCCTCACAAGGGGTGATTAAAATGTGAAACAAAATACACACAACAAATGTAACACAAAAAAGGACATCAACAGGCCAAAGTATTACATGAACCACATCAGAACCACTGCCTTAGAATGGTCTGGAGCACAGACTACCAGTGGGATGGAGGACCCTCTACATTCAGCCAACATTCACCATTGGTTCAGGTGTAAAATATTGAATGTTTGTTTCGTTTACTGGATTTCTACCATAACTGTCGGTGTCTTAATCAGGATCTGTGTAGTGATTCTGCTTCCTGTTTAATCCCTAAGCAATTGTTGGTCAGCCGAAACTGATAATCTATTGAAGATTGATGGTAATTAAATTCATTCAAAACACCTAACAGTTCGTCGACCATGTATGTACGTGGCGTCAAGAGCTAAATGAAAGGCTCAAAGAGTACCAGAATCAAAGGCCAGAGACTATCGAAGGCTCCAAAATGATATACAAATGAAGGCACAGAGTAAGCAAGTGCTTGATAGGCTCTGCAAGCAATCATTTCTTGGTTTCTTGGTTTACCTGAAAGCATATATGAAGCCTTAAGCTGCTGTGGAATCTGGACATGATGAACCACAATTTTCTACTAACCATTTTGGTTGCAAAATATGAAAAGCTTCAAAATAAATGCTGTGATGTAATTCAAGATTTATTAAGTTCAGTAATATTTCAATGTTATAGGTAGGTATGAACTGAAATGAGACTTACTCTAAATTTTATGAGAAAGTTTAGGTTATTCTAACTTCATCTAAATTATCAGTTAGATAGATTTATGAAGATGAGTTGACATAAAGCCAAGGAATTTTTGCAGTAGGGTGTATTTAACCCACCCATATTGTTTAAGTCATTATCAAAGAAAATATTTACATATCACCAAATAGCTTCATTGGATCGACAGAAAATCATTGTTTGATGAGTTTTTGACTGTTTTGAATAATCTTTTTGCCATATATTTACAGATTTTAAATAGGACTAAAAATATGACAAAAAAATGGATTCAGGGGCAGCTAACTCTATAAGTTATTACAGAAGAAAGAAATGCTCATTAATTGGCAATGCCTATTATATCTTAATTAACCCTGTCAAGTACTTTTGCAATAGCTTAGGAAGTAAACTTATGTTGTGGTTTTGCGTAAAGACGGTCAGTAAATTTAGCCGAAATTTAGGTACGACTTTTAAAGTGATAAAGTGAAGAATTTTTTCACAAAACATATACATTAAGTTTTACATCTCTAAAGGTCTCAACAATACTAAAAAGACCCACTTGCCAGGATGCTTTGTGCTAGAGATAATAGCGTAAGAACCACAAGTCTCTCAATGGGGTAGAATTACGTCACCCAATTTGGTTACTCATAGATCCAATGACATTACATCTGCGGATCTGAAATTTCACCACATTACAGCAAATACATCCTATGTTGAGTCTGCAAAGTTTAAAGAAAATCAAAAGTGGCCATAAAACGGGCCTTTTATTATAGGGACTGCCCCTTTATTATTATCATTGTTATCTTCCATATTATTGTTTATACATAACATAATTGAAATTGAAACCAGTGTAACTGTCCTTATGGCCTTCCTTTGTTTAGGTTTCCATTATGGTCTGGTCGCTTCATGTTTGTGTTTCTTTCCTTTTGGTGTCTTTGATGGGTGGAGTTAATTAATCGTATCGATTCCTGATCTTTGTTTTACTTCTACTTTGTCGCGGTTGTAAAAATGCTTATTGTGTGCTACAAACAACCTGTTACCTGATTGAGCGGTCGATCGACCTGAAAGACATCTTAAAGGCTACAGATCCTATTGTCATTCAATAATCATCGCCAACGCATCACACACTTCAGTTTTCTACTCAAAACAACCAAATCAATTATTTAAAATTACTTAATGCTGTCCCTAAAAGTTCTGCTGTCATTACCTCACGATGGTTCAAAGACTTCACCAAGGTAAAACATTCGAAGAGTGAATTCACATTGAATTGATCAATATTACCAATCAACGTAATTACCAAATGCGTCAGTGATTTTAAAGCCCACACAATTAAGTATCTAATACTTGCAAAATAATAATAAAAATAATACTACTACTAATAAAAATAATAATGATAATAATAACCATAACATTGCGAGTTGCTAGTCATCATCATCAACGGATTTTTGTTCAATTTTAGCAGTTGCTGATATACACAGTTTCAAAATCATGTGAAGTATTCACCCTTGAGGCGATTTTGCAGTTGTTGATATACTTAGTATACATACCATATTGCGTATTCTCTCCTCCAATATCGTTGATAATTTTAGATATTATGTCAGGTAAATGTTTTCTTTCTTTAATCCATCCTTAGTATGATGCACTCTGGCGGATATAGCTATCAAATATTGCATTACCGGCACTCTAACCTGGCCACATATAGGAGTGGCTAGAGTGCCGGGTCCGTCACTTTAGCCACCGAGTCTATAGTGCCGGACCCGGCACTCTAGCCTCAGAGTCTAGGATTCCGGTACCGGCACTCAAGACACTTCCAACCAAAATATATAAGCGATACACAAACTCAAAGACAAACCATAACAAAAATAAACCGCAACTGCAGAACGCAAGACTTTGTGAATAGCGCACATGCTATCAAAGCTGTGATGCGCTGGGTCATTTTTAAACATTCAATTACAAGAATTACATGTAACCCCCTAACCTTTATCCTGCTGAACACCACATGTTCCAGTAATGTTTGATAATTGTCAGTTATAGTTTATTTGTACATTTTGTACGGTCTTATTATCTAGTTTAATGACACACATTGACAGACTTAAATAAAATATTTTAAAATTAATTTAATATGATTATATAATTCAAATATGATAAAGGGATTAAAGAAATAAAGATATTACCCTGTAATGGCCAAATATCACCGACTCAGTGTATGGAGATAGATAGGTAGTGTCTAAACAAAAATCATACAAGATAAAAACTTTCAGCGGCATTTTTTTAAAATAAATTATATTGTTTTACATTTCATGTGAAGCGGTTGTTTAGTATTTTATAATGACAAAGGCAGCAGCATCAGAAATGATTAAAAACAAAAAGGTAATAACACTCCTGGACAATAAAGAAGAAGTACGGGAGTGTAAACCACAGGGGAAAAAAGAAAAAAAAAGAAGAGATAGGAACTTTTATGGCGGTCGGGTGATGTTACTCATTCATAGAGACATCCCTCACATGCCTTTCATGGAACTAGAAAATGACACCGAATCGGTCTGGGTTAAGGTTTTTGCAAATAAAACTTCCCACTTCGTAGCAAATTGGTATCGACCACCAAATGGTACGATCGAAAACTTCCAGTTGTTTAAAGACCAACTGGATTGCATTAAATCGCAGCATAAGGGTAAAAAACTCTCGGCTGTACATGTTCTAGGTCACCTCATCTTCAGAGACATTGCTTGGCCTGACAGACTCAGCAAACAAGGCACAATGCCGAGTCAGTCGGTAGGACAAATATTAATTGACATTATGAACGATCATGGCCTTGAACAAATTGTTAACTTCCCCAATCGTGATAAGAACACATTGCATCTGATCCTTACGACTTTGCCAGGACAATTCGAAGACATTCATTCCCCAGATAAACAAAGTGACCACGATGTTGTCTCCGGATATTTAAAAATTCACATCCCACCAATAAAGAAACCTCGGAGGAAGGTGTACTCATATCAGAAAGGTGACTATGAAACTATGAGGAAGGATGCACTCAGATTTGCAAAGGAGAAATACTTTAATGGTCATTCAGATGCTCGGTCTGTGCAGGAGAATTTTGATTTGATAACTTCGGCCGAAAATCATATCCCCTCAAAAACTAGTAGGTCTGTATCTTCTATGCCCTGGATCACTCCAGAGATAAGAAGAGAAATTCGCAGAAGGAATAAGATTCATGAAAAGGCAAAAAAGATGGGAAGTGGTAAACTCAGAACAAAATTTGAAAACTTGAGACGTGAAATCAAGACTGATATAAAAAAAATCAGCATGATTTGTATGTGAATAACTTGGTAGGTGATGTAAAGGCAAATCCCAGAGACTTCTACAGATATATCAATAGCCAGAAGAAAGACAGGCAAGGTATCCCGCCCCTTAATAAAAGAGGCGGGAACGGGGCTGCTTAATCAGACTCTGAAAGGGCAGAGGAACTAGTTGGTCAATTCAATGATGCGTTTAATAAATCTGAGTTCACGGAGGTTCCATTGACTGGAAGATCGGCCCCATCCATGAATAATATTGTTGTGAAAGCTGCAGGAGTTATCAAGTTACTTCAAGGCTTAAACCCCAGTAAGGCATTATATGACCTGATGAGCTTCATCCTAGAGTCCTGAAGGAACTAGCAAATGAGTTGGGTCCAGTTTTTTTTCACACTTGTTTCAACAGTCTTTTGATACGGGTGAAATCCCCAAAGAATGGCTCTCAGCTAAGCACGGTTTTAATGACTGGGCAAAAATCTTGGACAAATGGAGACAGGTGGACCCATTTATTCTGGACTTCAAGAAGGCTTTTGACACCCCTCCTCATGAACTACTTAAATCTAAGTTATTTGGTTATGGAATTGGGGGAAAGACCCTCAAATGGATAGATTCCTTTCTTTGCTACAGAAAACAGCGGGTTGTTGTTAATGGTGAATCTTCGGAGTGGGCTCCAGTTTTGTCTGGAGTCCCGCAAGGGACCGTTCTTGATCCACTTTTGTTCTCTCTGTACATCAACGATGTTTATACTGACATTGACTCAGAAATAAGACTGTCTGCAGATGACTGTGTTTGTTACCGGGAAATTAGAGATACAGAGGACTCATTGAAACTTCAGGCTGACATAGATAGATTAGGATGTTGGGCCCGTAAATTGGGCATGAGATTTCAGCCAGTTAAATGCAATATTATGCAGATAACTAGGAAGAGATCTAATAAAGTTGAGGCTTCTTACACATTAGAGGGAACGGTCCTCGAGAATGTGGAATCCATTAAATACCTTGGAGTGACAATCTCACACAACTTGAGATGGAATACTCATTTTAGCAACACGTGTACTAAGGCAAATAGAACGCTTGGGATATGACTTTCGGACGAAGCTTGAATGAAGGACTTTATCAAATCAAAGTTCTCCTTGACAGACCGAGCGTCTGAATGACAATTAAAGTATTTCTCTTTTGCAAATTTTAGGGCATCCTTCCTCATAGTTTCATAGTCACCCTTTTGATATAAGTACACCTTTCTACGAGGTTTCTTTATGGGTGGTATGAAGATTTTCAAAACTCCAGAGACAATATCATGATCACTTAGTTTGTCCGGGGATTGAATATCCCCAAACTGTACTGGCAAAGTTGTAAGAATCAAATCCAAAGTGTTTCCATCTCGAGTAGGGAAGTCAACAACCTGTTCCAAGCCATGATCATTCATGATGTCAATCAACACCTGTCCCTCTGACGGACTCAGCATTGTGCCTTGTTTGCTGAGCCTATCTGGGCAAACGATCTGTCTGAAGTTGAAGTCACCTAGGACATGTACTGCGGGAAGTTTTTTACCGTTATTCTGAGACTTAATGCGATCAAGCTGATCTTTAAATAACTGGAAGTTTTCGACAGTGTCGTTAGGTGGTCGATACCAACTTGCAATAAAGTGGGAGGTTTTGTTTGCAAAAACCTTAACCCAAACAGATTCTGAATCATTTTCGAGTTCCATGAATGGCATATGAGAGATGTCTCTTTGAACGAGCGACATCACCCCGCCGCCGTGAGTGTTTCTGTCTTTTCTGTAGACACTGTATTCACAAGTTTCAGGGAAAAGCTCCGAGGTCATAATTAAACTGTCAATCTTTGTTTCCTGAATAGCCACAATATGTGGTTGGTGAGTATCAAGGAAAGCTAAAAGTTCAAGTATCTTTCTCTTAAACCGTTAATGTTTATACTGCAAAGTTCCAAACCTTTTACAAAATTCGGCTTTCTCATGTCAGTAGTCGGAGATTAAACTCCTTTCTCCTTTTACAGAGGTTCAAATTTATTTCTTTCTTCTAGTTCTATAGGTTCGCTGAAGAACGAGTCAGAAAAGTTAAAAAACTCGCACTTCGGGCATATCCATGAACAACTCGAGTTTACCAGTTTGCCATACTCGGCATCCGAAAGGAAAGCGCAATCAGTGTGAATCCACATTTCACACTGGTCACATTGAACGGCCTTATGTTGATTCAGAACATCACCGCTGCATAGACCACAGTCTGCTTTGCAATCTTTGCAATACCAAGTTCCAATTCCAATTTCAAGCTCTAGCAATTGGTTTTCATCCAATTCAGAACACGAGGAATGAAAACGCGTTTCACAGTCCTCACATTCTACCCATTTCAGAGAGTATTTGCAATATTTTTTGCACAGCCCACAGCGAAACCTTGGACCAGGGTTAGTTTCAATGTCTCCGGCCAAGATCAATAAAATCACCAGATTTGTTCCACGTGAGGACTTGAAGCTGCGAAAGCCCTCTGAACATTGTTTGTTTCCTAGCTTTCTAGTTACAGCCAAGTACTGAGAAGTTTTATCGCAGTGTTGCTCTTTTGCAATCCTGCACTCCTGATTTCCATCATCCTGTTGCATTCTGCTACTTAATTTCCAAATGGTGAACCAAAGAATCAATACCACCAACTAAGGTCATATGGAGACCAACAATCTAAGTTATATTCCCAACTGCAGCCAAAACAGGCATCTATTAAAGGTTAACATTATTTTTTTAGTATTTCTTATAAAAGTCATGTCAGACAATTAATACGCACTTTACAAGATTGCAAAGTACATGTAGCCGTACGGATATTTTGTTACTTGGTTTATGAGTCACTTTGTCCACTGGGCGTGGCTCTCATTAGTCTTCTTTTGAAGGAATTACCGCTCGGTGCAGTGACTATGTTGTTATCCAAGGAGTTCCATGGAAATACTACTCTGTTTGTAAAGAAGTGCTTCCTCCCGTCTCTATTTATATAACCAACCACATAGGGGCTAGGAATGGCTAGTCTTTCATCGCCGTACGATCAGCTGATTTTTCTTACCACCAACAGTATCACTTTCTCGGTACCGAACTAGAATGGCCGTACGATTAGCCAATATAGCCTTTAGGCATCAGGGGACAGTTAATCGCAGCACTTTTTTGTCCGCGCCACACCAAGTTTTTGAATCGTTATCAACAACTCTTGGAGAAAGCGATAACTTCTGTTTTGGCTTCAAATTGCTCCACACATGCATGAAATCAAAACAGAATACCAAAGAAACACTTCTCTGTTTGCATAGGCTGACAGCAGCAGCATTTCACTTACCCTACGCACTAATTTTTACATACAAAAAATCATGACTCCACCTCACTTTGGCAGATCCTGTGAATTTACTCCCAAAAACACCAGTACTTGGCACCTGTTGAAATGTCATGTACACTCAGTCACATGCAAAGAAATAGACAGAAAAGTATACCATAACCAGTAAACTTTTTCAGGAATCCTCTTTGAAAAACAGCCACTTTTTAGTGCCAAAGCTACCTTCGTGAATTCAGATATGCCGCTGCACCTTGAACTTGCACAGCATCCAGACAGTCGGGGTGTTAGTTTCGTATTCCATTTCATAAAAGTACAGATACTCAGCAAATAAGCCCACATTGGGAAAAAATATCCACACATCACAATTTCTATGAGCAACCATGCCATTATTGACTCTCCTACTATAATATTTTGAAAAACGTCCACTGTCCCCTGATGCCTAATTGGCTAAAATTACGAGGCCGTACGATTAGCCAATACAGGCTATTCGTACGGGCCACTGCCTTTATACAAATATCCTAGATTGGTTCCCCTTCGTTATTACCTCTCCTTCGATACGCACATAACATGTTATGTTGTAGCCACCTAGCGGAGACATTTACGACAAGGGAACCAATCTAACAAATATCCTAAAAATAAAGTAGAAACCGGGAGGAAATTGGTCCGTTCCGGTAAGTTTACGCACCCATATTACTTGATAATTATAGGTCCTTGTAGACATTTTGGAGTAAAAAGTTGGTAACAAAGATAGATGGTCATTTTCAGGCATAAATTTTTCGGTCAGTCTGAAAGCCCCAAGACACCACATGACACTCCAAGACACACCAAGACACCAAAATTTATTATTTATTTCTTGCCAGAAGTGTGTTAGAAGGCTTTTCAATACCTAGATGTGTTTAATAAACCAAATTAAGTCGCTTTTTACGTCCTAAAATGTTACACAATGCACTTTATATACTCTTGTAGCTATCATTGAAGGCAATTCGGCAGTGTAATAAACAGCCCCAAGACACTAATTTATGGCCTTTGTTGTTTATTGCCATATACCATCTAAGACATTCATAACATGAAAAGTTAAAACCAGCACAATACTAAGAAGTTATAGAGATAAATTGGTATTCTCTGTTCTATATTCTGGAGTTTGGGATTATCAAATAACTGTTCCAGTACAAAAAGTTCAAAACCAAAGCCTTAATTGTATCTTAGGATACATGTTATCATTGCCTATTTTCCCCTTTTTTGTTCGTAATTAGTTAAAAAAAATAATACTGTCAAGTAACCCATCCATCTATTTGTTCCGATCCTAGGATAAAATATATCGAATATGTCATTTAATTATCTCATTTATGCCGGTCAATTACTAATAGCTGATATCTATGCATGCAAACGGCCACTTGTTTACCGATTACGTAATTGTTCGCTTAGTCCTTTTCAACTGATAATACTTTTCACACCTATTGAATAGTCACAAGCTTGCGTGTCTCTGCAAAGTGCCGGCGACCGATATAATATCAAACCTTTAAAGTTATTTCTAATGTTTTATTTTCTTACTTTATTTTTACAGTATTGAAAATTTTACCTAATAAATAAATACGTAAATAAAAATAGAATATAAATTTTCTGGTTAAAAAATGTGATATTTTTGCATATTTCTGCTCTAAACATAGATTGTGGGCACTCATCAGGGTGCCAAGGTGGTTCTAATGAGTAACCACAACTTATGTCTTAGAAGGAGGTCTTCATGTGGACTGAACAGATTATTTGTCTAAATCCCGACGGAAGTAGAGGCTGTGCTTGTGGCCACGGTGGAGTTCGTTTCGCTGTCTGTTCCGGGCGGTTCTTCTGTCGTGGTTTACTTTTGTTATGGCTTGTCTTTGAGTGTCTATCGCTTATACATGTATTATTTTGTTTTGGATAGCCAATTGGCCATTTTGTGGCAAAGTAGCTGTCCTTTTGGTTTCCGCTAGTGATGTTTCCATTAGGGGCCAGTTGTTTCATGTTTGTGTTTCTTTCCCTTGGCGTCTCTGATGGGAGCTGTGTGTTAATTGTATCCTGATCATTGCTTTCACTTCTATTAGAGCAGGAATAAGGAAAATAATGTATAACCCTGAAAAATAGAAGTAAATGCTACGAATCGACTGACTGTTTAAAACAATGTGTATATATCTGTATATACTGCTATCTGTATGTACTGATATCAGGGATTTATGGACATCTCGGCCCCTAACAAACTCGGCCCCTGACAAACCCGGCCCCTGACAAACTCGGCCCCTAGCAAACTCGGCCCCCATTCTAAACGTGGCCAAATGTAAATCGTTTTCCGAAAATCGCTTCAATTATAACATAATATATATAAAATAATAATAAATAAGTAATAATAAAGGTGTCTTGGGGTGTCTTGTGGTGTCTTGGGGCTTTCAGACCGACCCTAAATTTTTCATCTTTACGCTACGTTACGCTACATTACGCATCATTACGCTACATTACGCATCATTACGCCACATTACTGTTTTAAGGCAGACCCGTTGGACTAGTTCGGCTTTCATCGTAAAACGAAAGTACTTGACATTCATAAGATGGGTTCAGACTTTGGCGCACTTATTGGGTTTGCAGTGGACACAGTTGCATGTCTGACATTCCTTAAACTGTATAACTGGTGTAGATCCAACACAGAGAAAGTCAAGGTGACTTTTTGGGAGATCTAGAAAATGATGCCATACCTGAAGCAGTGATATTGCTTTGAGTTTGACATCCATTTATCAACTGCTGTGAATCAGAAATAGAATAGTTACTGTTGACACGTCAAATGACATTCATACACCAGGATCTGTGATATGGGAAGTTTGTCCCTAGCTATAACCAAAGAGGTAAACTTAGTTATACAGTCATCAGCACCTTCAGCTGTCGAAATAATCAAATCAGGAAGGGTCACCGGAAAGACTGAAATCACTGAAATCCATCTAAATGTGGAGCGGTTTGGTGCAGTGGTAACGCATCGGATTTGTGATCGAGAGGTTGCGGGTTCGAGCCTCACGCTGACCAAAGTGTTGTGTCCTTGAGCAAGGCACTTCATCCACATTGCTTAAAAAAATAAAATAATAAAAAAGTACTGGTTACCACCCAGGAAATCCTGCTCGTAATGCTCAGATGTGAGCGAGTAGCAGTAATAGGAGAAAAAAAAAAGAAAAGAGAAAAAATCACCAAAATCACCACAGAAATCGCCCTGGGAAGATCAGAAATCCTGATTGTATGATATGGGACAGGGTTGGGAAAGACATGGTAGGGTAGGGTTTTGTTGGATTTGGTCAGGTTGGGTTTGGAAGGGGTGGGTTTGGTCGGGGAATCGTCATGGAAATCACCGAAATCACCAAAGTTGGGTAGGATACGATATTAAATTTATCATTGTATTTATTAATTAAGGTTCATATGAAGTAGGAAGATAGTTATAGTTTGTTAAATTGTCTAGTTAACAATTTTTTTTATTTCCTTAATTATTTAACTTTAGTATATTTTTAAAACAATAATCGTCATATAATTAAGTATGCAAATCAAAGTCGCCGATATCAGACTAAGCATTGGCAGTATGTATTATTAATCAAATCAGTATTGTTATTACTAAAGAATAGCTTAATTATATTGATTTAGTATATACATTCAGAAAAAATATATACTTGCAATGACTTCAGCACCCTTTGCTTCCCTCTTTAATTGCACGCGGGTGGGTCAGGTCTCAGATTCTATGACGGTTCGAGCGTAAAGGCTTATTGAGAATTGAATTAGAATTTAATTTTATGTAATGTGGGTTAGTGGCTAATGCTCTGTCTCTGGTTGGCTCAAAGAATCGCTTCTTACCAACATTAACAACCTATGTTGCACTCACAACTTCTGTTTGGAGTAAAAATAAGAAAGGTGTCAATGGTTTTCACCAGAAAAGTAACCTTTTGTAGAGTATGCCCTATTTCACACGTTTTTTTTTTTTCAGAAAATATTCATATTTTGTGTGCAAAAGTTTCATTATATTTGAGTAGGGTATCCACAATGTATATTCTGAGCAGAAATAAGAAATATACATCCCTTCAAACCCCACTTTTTACTGATGAACATGTTTTCTGGGCCAGACTAACGTGATTATTGATAAGCAGATTATCCAGATATGTTTACTGAGTGTGCCATATTTACCACCGACAGCCTTTAGTTGAGGGTGACTGATGAGGCCTAATTGGCCGAAACTATCTAGTCTGGCCCAGAAAACATGTACACTTCATAATTTCCAGTTCTGTGGTGTATTCCTTGCTTCCAAAGGATAACCCTTTTATAGAAAATGACAAGCGTTTTAAAATTACATCAACTTAACAAGCCTATGGGATGAAGACATAGAACAGGGAAAAGTGAGGTTTGCAGGGGTGTAAATTATTTTTTCATATTTCAGCTTAGGTTGTGCCTATTTCATGAATTCATAGGAATATCAAATTACAATGGCCACACCCGTTTAGACTATCAACCAAACAAATAACTGATGTATACATCAGTAATTTGTTTGGTTAATAGTCAAAACGTAATAATAATTAATTCTTATAAGGAGAGAAATGTTAGTTATACAAACTGAATATATTGCAGGGTGCTACAGATGTAGAAATAGGACCTGAGCTTCTGAGGAAACTCCAACAAAGTACAGATGGCTGTATACCCTATGCCTGTGTACAAGGTGTAGTTAAACCTGTTGATCGAGCGTTGCCAAGTCAGTTTAATCCATGGCAGGAGGGTGTTATACAGCGTAGTATCCTTACAGAGCACAAGTCAAAGAAAGTGCAAGGATTCTGGTGGGTAAACATGCTTCCTTGTTGTTTGTTTTGTTTGATTTGAGGTTTAACGGCCCCATCAACACTGTAAAGGTAATTTTGGAGACGTTGCTTCCAATTGTGTGGGACTTATACCCGACATTGAGATGAAATGACATCTCAAGCCCTGTCGCCCAATGAAACCAGTAGGGTTTTATTAGCATGGACGGTCCCCCTGGCATTGCGGTTCCTGGACAGGCTTATATCCTCTAAGCAGTTTACCAGTACTAGTGTGCGGGCCGGATTCAGCTCTGCATGTACAGAGGACCCTCGTTATAACGACAGTATTTGTTCCCTAATATTGTGGCTTTATAAAGAATTTGCCGTTATAAAGAATCCCAACTAGGAGTGTGATAGGTAATAAAATGCCCTTTTCCCAATTATTACTCCAAGAAACAAATGTTATAGACATTTGTTAGAATCGCCTCACCGAGGCGATTCTAACAACACCTACTCCAAGAAACAAATGTAATAGACATTTGTTAGAATCGCCTCACCGAGGCGGTTCTAACAAATGTTTATAACATTTGTTTCTTGAGTAAGGTGAGGCGATTCTAACAAATGTCTATAACATTTGTTTCTTGGAGTATTAGATTTCAAGAATCTTTAATGACTGTGGGCTCGATCTGTGTATTTCCAACTCGAGAGAAGCCCACGCTGCCCGTAACCGGGGCCAAGCCTTTAGCTAAGAAGTCGTTCCACTGAAATTGCCGTTATAAAGAATTTTGTCGTTATAACGAATGTTGGTATAAAGGGGGTTGTAGTAACCTATACCAAAGCCATATCATTACGATAACACATCCTTGTGGCATAGCGCAAAATTTCATTTCTTCAAAATGGTCATTTTTCTGAGGAAGTTTTCTGACAGTGTCCTTATTTGCACTCCAAACATAGATTGTTGTTGCAAGATGGTTCTATAAACCATGCAGAGCTGAAACCGACCCGCACACGAGTACTGGTAAACCGCTTAGAGGATCTAAGCCTTCCCAGGCATAGCGGTGCGAGTGTCAGGCTGTCCATGCTTATAAACCCTATTGGTTTCATTGGGCGACGGGGCTTGAGATGTCATTTCATCTCAATGTCGGGTAAAAGTCCCACAAAATTGGAAGCAACGTCTCCAAAATGACCTTTACAGTGTTGATGGGAATGTTAAACCTATAATCAAACAACCAAACACAGCATACACTTTATAGATTAAATAAGAAAAATATCCTCATATATTAATGTATCTATTTTCTAGAGACTCAAAATCAAGTTCTAACGACAAAGGTACACAAGCCATCGGTGTTCAAGCCATCGAAGTTTCACTGTTCGAAGATATTTAGTGGGTACTAGTTAGAAACACTTCAACAATGTGGTTCGATGAGGCGATTCTAATGAGTACACACGACATACATGTATAATTTGAAAATAGTGTTTAATTTCAGGTATACCCTTATAAACTCCGTACATTGTCCCATTATGATGCAAAGAAATTTCCAGGCTTTTGATTGGACAGCGCAGGGGCAATTATTTTCCATATACTCCGTGAGCAAATATTTATAACCCTTTCGCGCTCGCCTTCGCTGAATTGCCATTTCCCCATCTCGGATTAACGGCAGTTGATAAAAATATAAGCAAAATAATTTCATGCACCACAATACAATAAAAACTTTTGTTTTGCATTCATGCTGTACTTTATTTCACTGTTTCCATTATAAAAAATAGAAGTGAAGGCAATGATCAGGAATCGATACTATTAATCCACAGCTTGCATAAGTGGCACATAAAGGGAAAGAAATTAAGGCGTAACTATACCTAATTTAGTGACACAGAGGCCTTTCTGATATTTAATCTTCATCAGTGTGTCTCAACCCCAAAGTTCTGAAACCAAAACGGATGATGGACAAGACCCGGCAAACACAGCACATCCCCCTCCGAGCACACACCGACCGACGTAGCTCGTGAGACAGGTCAACTGGAGGCATCAGGCAAGAGACGCCCACCCGCGGAATTATAGGCGCCCCCACCGAGCCAACATCAGCAAACATGGCCCACGCTCCACGAAAGAAACACAGACATGAAATAACTAGGCTCTAATGGAAATATCAGTAACGGAAAGCCAAACGGACAGATACTTTCCCCACAAAATGGCCCATTGGCTATACGAAACAAAATAATATAAGTGATATATATACTCAGAAGACAAACCATAACAAAAATAAACCACGACAGAAGAACCGCCTTGGAACGGTCAGAGAAACGAATTCCACTGCAGGGCTTAAATCGATTTTATGCAGCTGCAATCCTTGCCCTTACTTCCGATGCAATTTATACAAATATTTTGTTCAGTCCGCCTGAAGCTCTCCTAACTCATCAGTGCAACATTTTCGAGAACACAAAAATCAAACAACCACAGAGATGAAACAATGGTTCAACAGCAAGAAACCACTGAAATGCAGGAGCAAAAGAAAACCAACAGTTAGACTACGATGGGCCCGACCAGAGACAAAGCATCAGGCACCAACCAACATTACATAGAATTAGATTCTCTCTAATTCTTCTCTAATAGACCTTGTTTCAGAAGAGATTTAAATCTAACAATGTATTTTGAAATTGAATCGGAATGACGTCTATAAAATTTTGGAAAGGCTTTTCATAGTTTATTATACCGATAACCCTGATTAAGAAGTGTAGCAGGTAACAATTTCTTACCGGTGTTGAAGTCAGTTACATGACTAGACACACTGGCAAATCGAATTAATTGCAAAATATAAACACCGTAGGATGCCAAACGAGGAACATCACCATCCAAGAAAAGAAAATTTACAATATCAAAATCAAAATCATCGCGTTTATCATAAATTTTGTAGGAAACAAACCCATCTACAATAGATAGAACTAAATCCAAAAATGGGGCCTCGGTATCAGAAGTATTTGCTTTTTTTAACTGAAGTTCTTGGGGGTAAATCTGACTGATCAAACCAACAAAATAGGAATCGTCAATATTTAATAAATCATCCAAATATCTAGAAGTCGAGCAAAAGGCTTTAATGATTTCAGATTGGTTTTCAACGGAAAGGGACATCATGAAGTCTCTTTCATAACAAAACAAGAACAGATCAGCCACAAGGGGTACGCAATTGGTACCCATCGGACCACCCACAACATGTCTAAATGACTTAGTACCAAATCTTATGTATTGTCAAGTAGAAAGGTGAGAGCTTCACACACTTTCTGACATGACCATAAAGTATAATTTTTATTTCCTTCAGAAGTGAAAAAAACATTTCTTACTTTACAAGCAAGATAGAGGGAGTCTTCGTTATGAATGTCAATTCAATTAAGTAAATTGATTTACAATTAATCTAAGTTCTTCTTTTATAAGGTTATAAGGAAGTGTAGTGTTAAGGGTGGAAAGATCATAAGTAGACAGACTGTCGCGGTTTATTAGCTCACCAGAGCCGAAGGCTCCGGGGGAGCTTATAGGATAGGCAGTTGTCCATCGTCTGCGTCGTCCGCGTCGTCTGTGTCTGGTGACGTCAACACTTTTAAACGACATCTCCTCTGAAGCCGCTAAGCCGATTGGGCCCAAAATTCATCTGTAGCATCCTTGGGTTGGGGGATTGAAAGTTTGTGTTTTTTATGAAATTCGGCTCATTAGTTTGGTTGCTATGGCAACTTAGAGTTTCCATAGACTTATAATGGGGAAAATTGAAAAATGGCATTTACTGCCAAGCCGCTGCAGATATTTTGACAAAACTTTCATAGAAATATTCCTTAGGCAATCTACTATCTTCCATGTGATTTTAGGCCTACTGCTCATTTGTATTGGTTGCCATGGAAACCAAATTGAAAAAAATAGAAAAATAAAAACTTAAAAAAATCATCTCCTCAGAAACCGTATGCTCTATGAGGCTGAGAGTTTATGAAAATATTAACCATATTTGCCTTTACTGGTTTTGTGTTTTTTTATGAAATTCGGCTCTTTAGTTTGGTTGCTATGGCAACTTAAATTTTCCATAGACTTATAATAGGGGAAAATTGAAAAATGGCATTAACTACAAAGCCTTTGCAGATATTTTGACAAAAGATTCATAGAAATGTTACTTTAGTAAACTTCTCTCAACAATATGCTTTTACATGTATGTCAACCTGGGGGTCCAGTAGGTTGTGCCGGGGCCATTCCCTGCACCCAGTACTTCATAAAACGCCTTATATCTCAGGAACCTTACAGATCCCCACCCCTAAACCATATATATTCTTGTTCCTTATGATAAGGTGCATTAAGTGACACCAACCTGGGGATCCCCCCGGATGTGCCGGGGACATGCCCCACCCCCTGCACTTCATAAAATGCCATTTATCTCAGAAACCATTCAGATCCCCACCCGTAAAGCATATATATTCTAAATTATTCTTGTCTCTTATGATAAGACGCACTCAGTGACACCAACCTGGGGGTCCCCCAGGATGTGCCTGGGTCATGCCCCACCCCTCCATTTCACAACAGGCCCAATATTCCAGAAACCTAACAGATCCAAACCCCTAAAAGAAATATATTTTTGTTCCTTATGATAAGTTGCATTCAGTGACACCAACCTGGGGGACAGCCGGGATGTGCCGGGGACATGCCCAACCCCCTCCACTTCATAAAAGGTGGATTCCCGCCCATAGGGGCTTGAAGAAATATATGGGCTGCATGATGCTTCCACGCAGAGCTGAATCCGGCCCGCACACTAGTACTGGTAAACCGCTTAGAGAATCTAAGCCTGTCCAGGAACCACGGTGCGAGGCGGACCGTCCATGCTAATAAACCCAATTGGTTTCATTGGGTGGCAGAGCTTGAGATGTCATTTCATCTCAATGTCGGGTAAAAGTCCCACAAAATTGGAAGCAGGGTCCCCGAAATGACCTTTACAGTGTCGACGGGGACATTAAACCTCAAATCAAACAAACAAACAAAACTTCATAAAAGGCCAAATATTCCAAAACCTTACAAATCCCCATCCCTAAACCATATATATTCTTGTTCATTATGATAAGAAGCATTAAGTGACACCAGCCTGGGGGTCCCCCCAGATGTGCCGGGGACATGCCCCACCCCCTCCACTTCATAAAATGCCATTTATCTCACCTAAACCATATATATTCTTGTTCCTTATGATAAGACACACTCAGCGATACCAAGCTGATTGTCCCCCGGGATGTGCAGCGGTCATGCCCCACCCCCTCCACTTCATAAAAGGCCAAATATTCCAGAAACCTTACCGATCCCCACCCCTAAACCATATATATTATTGTTCCTTGTGATAAGACACATTCAGTGACACCAACATAGGGTTCGGGGCTTGAAGAAATATATGGGCTGCATGATGCTTCCACGCAAAGCTGAATCTGGCCCACACACTAGTACTGGTAAACCCCTTAGAGGATCTAAGCCTTTCCAGGATCCGCGGTGGGAGGCGGACCGTCCATGCTAATAAACCCTATTGGTTTCATTGGGAGACAGGGCTTGAGATGTCATTTCATCTCAATGTCGGGTAAAAGTCCCACAAAATTGGAGGCAACGTCTCCAAAATGACCTTGACAGTGTTGATTGGGACATTAAACCTAAAATCAACCAATCAACCAACATAGGGTTCCCCCAGGGCTGGCCCAGCCATGCTCCATTCATCAACTTCACAAAAGACCATATATCTGAGAAACTGTTCTGAGCCCTACCCTAAGCCATATATATTCTTGTTCCTTATGATAAGATGCAATCAGTGACACCAGCATGGGGTGCCACGGGCCATGCCCAACCCCTTTACTTCATTAAAAGCCATATATCTCAGAAACCGGTCAGATCCCCACCCCTTAACCATATATATTCTTGTTCCTTATGATAAGACCCCATAATAGGCCATATATCTCAGAAACTATTCAAATCCACACCACATAATCACATATATTCTTGTTCATTGCCACTAGACACATTCAGTCAACCCATCTTGTGGGGTCTGCAGGGGCCATTTCTCTCCCATCCACTTCATAAAAGGGCCTCATATCTCAGAAACTGTTCAGCATTAGGTTGCAACAATCTTGGGCTTTTCTGGAATCCGCCATGCCCGAATCCCTCCATCGCTTAAAAGGCCTTACATCTCAGGAGCCATACATATCCCACCGCTAAACCATATATGTCTCTGTTCTTTTTTATAAGACACATTTAGTGACACCAACCAGGGCTCCATTGGGTTCATGCCCCACCCTCTCTACTATATAAAACACCTAATATTTCAGATACAGTCCACAATGAAGGCTCATTTGGGAATTTGGAGACTTCAGGCCTCAGATTCTATGACGGCTCCAACGTAAAGGCTTATTGAGAATTAGAGATCTAATTCAAGGTAATGTTGGTTGGTGCCTGATGCTCTGTCTCTGGTCGAGCCAATCGGAGTCTAACTGTTGGTTTTCTTTTGCTCCAGCATTTCAGTGGTTTCTTGCTGTCGAGTCCTCACCGTTGTCTCACCTCTGTGGTTCTTTGATTTTTAGTGTTCACGGAGATGTTGCACTGATGAGTTAGGAGGCCTTCATGCGGACTGAACAAATTATTTGTCTAAATCGCGACGGAAGTAAGGGCGAGGATTGTGGCCACGTAAAATCGATTTAAGCCCCCCAGTGGAAATCTTCCACTGACCGTTCCAAGGCGGCTCTTCTGTGGCGATTTATTTATGTTGTTGTTTGTAACTTACTGTGTGTATCACTCGTGTCTTTTAATTTTGGATGGCCATATGGCCATTTTGTGGGAAAGTGACTGTCCTTGTGGCCTTCCTTTGTTTGGGTTTCCATTATGGTCTGGTCGCTTATTGTTTGTATTTCTTTCCCTTTGGTGTCTTTTATGGGTGGAGTAAGTTAATTGTATCAATTCCTGATCTTTGTTTTACTTCTACTTTGCTTCCCTCTTTGGTTGCACGCCGGTGGGTCGGGCCTCGGGTTCTGTGACGGCTCCGGCGTGGGGGCTTATTGAGAATTAGAGAGATCTAGTTCGGGGTAATGTTGATTGGTGCCTGGTGCTCTGTCTCGGGTCGGGCCCGTCGGAGTCTAACTGTTGGTTTTCTTTTGCTCCAGCATTTCAGTGGTTTCTTGCTGTCGAGTCCTCACCGTTGTCTCGCCTCTGTGGTTCTTTGGTTTTTTGTGTTCGCGGGGATGTTGCACTGGTGAGTTGGGAGGCCTTCATGCGGACTGAACAAATTATTTGTCTAAATCACGACGGAAGTAAGGGCGAGGATTGTGGCCACGTAAAATCGATTTAAACCCCCAGTGGAAATCATTCCACTGACCGTTCCAAGGTGGTTCTTCTGTGGCGGTTTATTTATGGTGTTGTTTGTTACTAACTGTGTGTATCACTCGTGTCTTTTTATTTTGGATGGCCATATGGCCATTTTGTGGGAAAGTAACTGTCCTTATGGCCTTCCTTTGTTTAGGTTTCTATTATGGTCTGGTCGCTTAATGTTTGTGTTTCTTTCCCTTTGGTGTCTTTGATGGGTGGAGTAAGTTAATTGTATCGATTCCTGATTTTTGTTTTACTTCTACTTTTTATAATTGGTAGATTAAAATCATACCATGTTAAAATACATGTCTGCCATTGGGCAACGCCCATCTGAGTTCCGGTTTATGAAATTTGACTCTTTGGTTTGTTTGCCATGGCAAGTTAAGAGTTTCCATTGACATATAATGAGCGCCCCCGCCCATAGGGGCTTGAAGAAATATATGGGCTGCACGATGCTTCCACGCAGAGCTGAATCCGGCCCGCACACTACTACTGGTAAACCGCTTAGAGGATCTAAGCCTGTCCAGGAACCGCGGTGCGAGGTGGACCGTCCATGCTAATAAACCCTATTGGTTTCATTGGGAAACAGGGCTTGAGATGTCATTTCATCTCAATGTCGGGTAAAAGTCCCACAAAATTGGAAGCAACGTCTCCAAAATGACCTTTACAGTGTTGACGGGGACGTTAAACCTCAAATCAAACAAACAAAAACAATTGACTTATAATGGGGAAACTTGAAAAATGACATTTATGCCTTTCAAGACATTTTGTCAAACTTACATAGAAAAGTTCCTTTAATATTGTTCTTTTAGGCCAATTGGTTGCCACAGATGGGAAATTGTCAGTTGTCATCTGTTGTCCTGCAACAACACATTCAAGCGTCATCAGACCTCTGAAAGCCACTAGGCTGATTGGGTCCAAATTTTATCTGTAGCATCCTTGGGCGCAGGGCTTCCATGGTTATTGAAAATACTTTGCTGCCAGTCGGTAGTGCCCGCTGAGCACTGATGAGCATAGTGGCCCATGGGCCTCTTGTTTTTGTTATGGCTTATCTTTGAGTGTATGTGCCGCTTATATTATTTTGTTTTGGATAGCCAATTGGCCATTTTGTGGGAAAGTGACTGTCCTTTTGGCTTTCCGCTATTGGTGTTTCCATTAAGGTCTAGTTGTTTCATGTTTGTGATTCTCTCCCTTTGTTGTCTCTGATGGGAGTTGTAGGTTAATTGTATCGAGTCCTGATCATTGCCTTCACTTCTATTTTGAAGCACGAAAACGTCTGGATTTCAATTACTTACAACTTCATGTGGTCATCAACTACAACCCTCCCTGCAGCCAAAGGCTGTAGCCTGTAGTTCATAGGCCTTAATACCACCAAGTTCTTGGCCAGGAGTGTTAACATAGTAGAGCCGTCAAACAACGACCACATTGTTAGCGGCCTTGTCTGCTGGAGCCAAAACAAACTTCTAATGAAATTTTAGAATACCCAGTTTAAGGTGACGTATAGACGTCTTAGGTTTTGGAGGTAATAAGTCCGTATTTTGAGAGTAGAAAGAAATGCGTTTGTTGACTTGTTTCGGAATGCTTAGTTTCAAAACTCTCATTCTGACATGACGTAAATATTTTCCCACTGAGCGGTGCATGCCGAAGGGTACGTTTGATGACGTCAGATGTAAACATCTACGTCTCACGTCATCCGCTACAAAAGGAAAACATTGAAACGATGTACATAATGTCCTGGAAAGGTTTGGCAGTATAAAAAATTCGTTATGGGAACATGAGATCACATTCTCCGCCTGAAAGCGATATTTGCCCTCGCCTAACGACTCGGGCAAATGTCGCTCTCAGGCTGCGTATGTGATCCCATGTTCCCCACCAAGAATCGAAATTACTAATAATATAAAGTGGGGTTTACAAGAATATTTATTACACAAACTTGTTCAAATGATGTGCGTTTTCCAGGTCTGATGTAAAGAAGGTAATTCGTGACAGCACTCAGGATGTTCCATTCTATCTTCGTAAATTATTCTGGCAAGAAGAAGATGGTGCAGCTCATGTCTATGTTATGGAACCAAAGGAGGCGGATTATCTTATGGGAGACCTTACCTCAACCTATGACAAATTTGAGCCAAACAAATCAAGTTTTATGCAGCGTATGACGGACAGAATATTTGGTGATGTCCATGAAGGCACACAAGTTTCGGAACAAATGCTGCTGTGTGATACACTATTGTTAGGCATCGGTAAAATTGCTTTAGTTAACGGTAAAATGCATCTTCGTCCACCAGAATCAGGAGAGAAGTACATATTGACACAGCTGACAAAATCAGAGGTCATCAAGAGATTTGAAAGAAAAACTACAGCGTTTAAAGTATTAGTTTATGTCACTGGTTTTGTTGGTGTTACCATCATTGTTTACTTAATACGTAAACATTATAAACTGTGGAAATTGAAAAGAGAAAATGAAAGATTCCTCACTGAAATGTGAACTGTTCGTTCTGAGAGAGCTGAGGCAAATCTTAACCAGAATGTTGGGTCGGATGAAGACGACAACACGTGTGTTGTCTGTCTTGCAAACCCAAGGGAAGTAATTATGCTCAATTGCGGTCATATATGTGCCTGTGCTGAATGTGCGGTAGCTTTGCCGAGGCCTATTTTGTGCCCTGTTTGTCGACAGTCTGTTGAGAGATACCTACCGGTATATAACCCTTAGCTTAAAGTGAGTGACTGCAGTCCCAATTTTTCCATCATTTTTACAAAACAGGCATATACTGTCATGGCTGGATTCAGGAGACTGAGCCTCTTAAAGCAAGAGATCTACTTGTAAAGGAAGGAAATTGTTCCGAAGTAGCAAATTCTTTCCTTTAAGTGTAGACTGTTGTTAATGATGGCGACATTTTGAATGACTACTCAATTTTCTTTCTCTCAGGTACCCATTTATCTTTTATAAAATGAAACATTTTTTCGTGTAATATATTACCTAAGCAACAGCATTTATCATATGACGTCGCGTCTGAGAGTGCAATAACGTCATGTAATAAATTCGATAATCCACTAGTGGATAAAATATGCAAATTAGTTAGATTCGCCCGATAACGTTACATGTTCGACGTCCTTAAGGACGTCGCGTTTACTAATGGCGGAATATTGACATTTTTGTTAAACAATCGTGAATAAGATGCATTTAAATGTCATATGATAAATGAAATCTTGCATTCGTGCTCATGCATTATTGAATTTATTAAACTCCTTGAAGAAAAGGGATAAAATGCTCGGCGAAGCCTCGCATTTTATTTCTTTTCCTCAACTCGTTTAATAAGTTCAATAATACATGAACACTAACGTAAGATCCGCTATATAAAATGAAACATTTTTTTCATGTAATATATTACCTAAGCAGCAGCATGTTGCTGTCATATAGTGTACTTTGAAAACAAAAAATCTCAGTACATATGCTGAACCCGTGTCATCAAATGTGCAAAGTATTTTTTTTTTAAATGTAATGAATGTGTGTTTTTATCTTCTTTTAAAAAATGAAGTAGTCTTCATATCTAATAGATTTATCTGTTATATGTTTATGTGTATAAAATATATAACATATTTACATAATACTTCATATTTGTTAGCTTTGTACCTAAAATGATCCCGTTTTACACACACTAAAGAAACACGTCTTTGTATGGGCATAGAGAGGTTCAACCAGTGCTTCATTATAGTATGTTCACAGTTCGCTGTGAGCTGCATATATGGTCCTTGATCCAGAATTATGCCATACATTTTTGTCTGTATGGTTCAGCAGGCTGATTTGCACGCAGTGAGAGATCTTTAAGCCCCGCTTCAGGTAGCTTGTGCTGCCAGTTGTTCTAAGGCGGTGGTTCTGGTGGGGTTCTTTATTGTTGCTTTGTTGTATTTCAAGGAAAAAAAACGTTATGCAATTTGTGCATGATAGTGCATTAGCTATTAAGTGCTTTCTAGCAGTCTAATAACCCTGTTTCATAACGATAGCATACTCGTGCAATATAGTGCATTTTTCACATTTCCAAAATGGCTATTTTTCTGATGCCGCAAATCTGTGATATTTTTTTTATCCATACCGCAATCATAGGTTGTGGATGCTTGTTAGGACCGCCTCATTGAGGCGGTTCTAACGAGTACCCACGGCCTATGTCTAGTAGCAGAAATAAGTAAAATAACGAATACCCCGTAACCCACAGTTTTCTCTATATAAAGGGGGGTTTAGGGGGTGTTTATTTCACCGACTTTTTAACGTGATGTTGAGGAAGAGATTGCTGATTGTTCCTCTTCTTAAGCGCTGATTGTTGTTCTCGTTCCTTCTGGTGTCAAGGATGGGCTATTCCTGGAATTAGATATATCTGATAGCGATACAGGGATATATTGTTTCGCACTGCATGTTTGTTTGTTTTTTGGTTTGATGGACAATTTTAGCATTGGTCATAACTTTCGAACTGTTCAGATAGAGCCTTCATACTTGGCAGGTAGGTTCCTTGTGACAATGGTTTCCCTTTGACACAAAAAAGTTTGACCTGTGACCTTGCCCATCAAGACGAACTTTAAAGAAAACATCGACATTGGCCATAACATTTTGTATCGTTTCTGACAGAGCCTGCATCTTTGATGTGAAGGTTCCTTGTGACAAGGGTTTCCAACTCGTACAAAAAATGGACCTGTGACCTTCACCTTCACCTGTAACCTACGTTGATGAAAATATGACATTGGTCATATGTTTTGAGCCGTTTCAGATAGAGCCTCACGTTCGACATTAAGGTGCCTTGTGGCAAGCGCTTTCCACTCGTACAAAACATTGACCTTGGCCTACTTTAAAGTATAAATGATCTTGACCCGGAGACATGTTCGTGTTTCACAAATCTTGTTATTTTAACTTCTACGGTGTGCACAGTCTGAAGATATTTTTACTTGTCGCAGCCCTTGTGATAGATAATGTTCCATTGTTATCACTGACTGTTGATCATCATTGTCCGTAAACACTAACAGTATGTGTATGGTGGGCAGGCCTCGTCATCACTGGCTATCAATCGTCGACCGTAAACACTATCGGTGTGTGTGGTAGGCAGGTCTTATCATCAGCACTGGCTGTCAATCGTCATTGTCCGCAATGATGTGTGTGATTGGCAGTCCTCCGCGTCCTCACTGGATGTCAATGGTCATTGGCAATAAACGTTAATGGTGTGTGTGGTATGTAAGTCATTGTTCATAAACACTAATGGTGTATGTGGTAGGCAGGTCTCATTGTCATCACTGACATTCAATCGTCTTTGCCCGTAAACACCAATGGTGTGTGTTAGGCAGGTCATGACTCATCGTCATCACTTGCTGCAAACGTTCATTATCCGTAAATATTAATGGTGTGTGTGTGTGCTTGACAGGTCTCATTGTCATCACTGGCTGTAGATCGTCATTACTCGTAAAAATTAGCGGTGTGTGTGGTAGGCAGGTCTCATTGCCATCACTGGTTGTCTAACACTTACAATACCTGTGTTAGATAGATATTACAGGCGGGTGATCATTATTGTCCGTAGCAGGTCTCATTGTTACAATGGTTGTCGATTACCATTGTCCATAAACAATGTGTGTGGTAGGCAGGTCCCATTGTCATCACCGGCTGTCAATCATCATTATATGTTAACACAAAACAATATGTGTGGCAGAAAGATCTCAATAATTATCATCACAGGCTGCGGGCCATTATTGTCGGTTAAAACTAAACCATGTGTGTAGTAGGCAGGTCCCATTGTAATCACTGGCTCTCGATCATCATTGTCCGTAAACAATGAATAATGTTTGTGGTAGACGGATCTCATTGTCATCACTGGCTGTCGATCTTCATTGTTTGTAAACACTAAATAATGTGTGCGGTAGGTAGGTCTGATTGTCACCACTGACTGTTGATCATATTGTTCATAAACACTAAATTATGTGTGTGGTAGGCAAGTCTTATTGTCATCACTGTCTATCGCCACAGTCAATAAACACTAATCGTGTGTGAAAGGCAGATGTCAATGTCATCACTAAATGTCGATCATCATGGTCCATAAACATGAAAAATGTTTGTGGTAGGAATGCCTCATTGTCATCACTGGATGTCGATCATCACAGTCCATAGACTAAATATTGTGTTTGGTAGACAGGTCTCATTGTCAACACTGCCTGTAGTCATTGTCTGTGAACACTAAATAATGCTTGTGGTAGGCAGGTCTCATTGTCATCACTGGCTGTTGATCATGATTGTAAACACTAAATAATGCTTGTGGTAGGCAGGTCTCATTGTCATCACTGGCTGTTGATCATGATAGTAAACACTAAACAATGCATGTGGTAGGCAGGTCTCATTGTCATCGCTGGCTGTTGATCATGATTGTAAACACTAAACAATGCGTGTGGTTGGCAGGTCTCATTGTCATCACTGGCTGTTGATCATGATTGTCTGTAAACACTAAACAATGCATGTGGTAGGCAGGTCTCATGGTCATCACTGGCTGTTGATCATGATTGTCTGTAAACACTAAACAATGCGTGTGGTAGGCAGGTCTCATTGTCATCACTGGCTGTTGATCATGATAGTAAACACTAAACAATGCGTGTGGTAGGCAGGTCTCATTGTCATCACTGGCTGTTGATCATGATTGTAAACACTAAACAGTGCGTGTGGTAGGCAGGTCTCATTGTCATCACTGGCTGTTGATCATTATTGTCCGTAAACACTAAACAATGCATGTGGTAGGCAGGTCTCATGGTCATCACTGGCTGTTGATCATGATTGTCTGTAAACACTAAACAATGCGTGTGGTAGGCAGGTCTCATTGTCATCACTGGCTGTTGATCATGATTGTAAACACTAAACAATGCATGTGGTAGGCAGGTCTCAATGTCATCACTAGTTGTTGATCATTATTGTCCGTAAACACTAAACAATGCATATGGTAGGCAGGTCTCATTGCCATCACTGGCTGTCGATCATGATTGTTTGTAAATACTAAATAATGTATTTGGTAGGTAGGTCTCATTGTGGAGCGCTGTGGTGCAGTGGTAAAGCATCGGGTTTGAGATAGAGAGGCAGCTGGTTCGATCCCCGCAAGCGCCAAGTGTTATTTCCGTGCGCAAGAGACTCTATCCACAATGATCATTGCTGGTTCCGACCATGGGATAGAGGGCCACATGGAAGATTAGTACTTGTGTTCAATGTGTTCTCCCCCCCCCCCCCCCCCCCCCCCCCCCCCCGGGTTTATAGTTTTCGTGTGTGTGTGTCAACATTTTCGTGTCCGCTCCATAACTTTTAAACTGCTTGGCATATTTTCATGAAACTTCACATAAATGTTAAACACCATGAGACGACGTGCAGAACACATGAACCGTAACTCTTGCTTTCCTACTTTCATAGTTATTGCCCTTTAAATATTGAAAATGGCCATTTTACCATTCACTTGTGTCCGCTCTGTAACTTTCAAACCGTTTGTGATAATTTTATTAAAAATTAAAACAAATGTAAAGCACAATAATAGGATGGGCAGAATACAAGAACCACAACTCTGGTTTGCATGCTTTATGAATTATTTCTCTTTGAGCATACTTGAATTATTTCTCTTTGAACATAGTAAATTATGTGTCTGTTAACATCTTCGTGTCCGCTCCATAACATATGAACGGCTTGACATATTTTCATGAAACGTCACGCAAATGTTAAACACCATGAGACGACATGAAGAACGTATGAACCATAACTCTTGTTTTCTACTTTCAGAGTTATTGCCCCTTGAATATTATTACAATTTTACCATACACTTGTGTCCGCTCTGTAACTTGAAAACCGTTTGAGATAATTTCATGAAACTTCAAACAAATGTAAAGCAAGATAATAGGATGGGCAGAACACAAGAACCATAACTCTTGTTTGCATATATTATAAATTATTTTCCTTTGAAGATAGTAAATTACAGTAGAACTTCAATGGCTCGAACACCTTTGGGACCTCGAAAATCTGTTCGAGACAGGGATAGTTCGAGCCACCGAGGGTTACTGCCAGGAGGCATAACGAGATACTTTAAGTCATCTTTTCGGTGTCCTATAATGAAAATGTATGCTGTGTGTACTCATTAGAATCGCCTCGAGGCGATTCTCATGAGTACACACAGCATCCATTTGCAAGATAAAAGACTAAAATCTCCTTAATTATCCCCCACTATTTCTTATGTAGAGGTAGAGGATTTCGCTTAGAGCTCAAGAATGGGTGCGACACATCCATGGTAAACGAGCCATCGGTGTTCGAGCCATCGAAGTTCTACTGTATGTGTCTGTTAACATCTTTTAAAAGGCTTGACATATTTTCATGAAACTCTACACGAATGTTGATCACCATGAGACGACGTGCACAACACATGAACCATAACTCTTGCTTTCCTACTTTCCGAGTGATTGCCCTTGAATATTGAAAATGGCCATTTTTATCCATACACTTGTGTCCGCTCTATAACTTTCAAACCGTTTGAGATAATTTCATGGTTTCTATATAAGATTGTTCAAATTATAGCCCTGAGACCAAAAATGTCCCAGCTCCGGGGCCCTTTGGTTTTACATGGACTTATATAGAGAAATCTTAAAAAATCTTCTTCTCTGAAACCGCTTGGCCCAGGACTCTGATATTTGGTATGAAGCTTCATCTGATGGACCTCTACCAAGATTGTTCAAATTATAGCCCTTGGGCCAAAAATGCCCCTGCTCAGGGGTCCTTTGGTTTTACATAGACTAATATAGGGAACATCTTTAAAAATCTTCTCTGAAACCACAAGGCCTAGGTCTTTGATATTTGGTATGAGGCTTCATCAAGTGGACCGCTATCAAGATTGTTCAAATTATAGCCCTGAAACCAAAAATGCCCCCGCTCCGGGGCCCTTTGGTTTTACATAGGCTTATATAGGAAAAATCTTCTGTGAAACCACAAGGCCTAGGTATATTTGGTGTGAAATTTCATCTAGTGGACCTCTATTAAGATTGTGCAAATTGTAGCCCTGGGGCCAAAAATGTCGCCGCCCACAGACCCTTTGGTTTTACATAGACTTACAAAGGGAAATCTTTAAAAATCTTCTTCTCTGAAACTGCAAGGCCCAGGTCTTTGATATTTGGTATGGAGCTTCATCTAGAGGACCTCTACCAAGATTGTTCATATTATAGCCCTGGGGCCACAAATGCCCCCATCCCGGGGCCCTTTGGTTTTACATAAACTTATATAGCCCCGGGGCCACTTGGTTTTGCATAGGCCTATGTAGGGAACACCTTTAAAAAATCTTCTCTGAAACTGCATGGCCCAGGTCTTTGATATTTGGTGTGTAGCTTCATCTAGTGCACCTTTGCCAAGATTGTTCAAATTATAGCCTTTGTTGATGTTTGGTATGAAGCGTCACCTTAAGACCTCCCTCAACATTATGCACATTAAAGCCCTGGAGCAAATAATGGCACTTGTTACACTATGGATCAAGTGAGCGATCCAGGGCCATCATGGCCCTCTTGTCGCACCTGCTTGTAGCAGGGTGCGACATAGGCGTCCGATTTTCCGTCCGTGCGTCCGTTCGTCGGTGCGTCCGTCCGTCCGTCATTTAACATTTACGTCGAAGTTCGACATTTACGTCAAAGTTTTTATTTTACAAACCTCAGCTACCATCAAACCTTACATGAAACATCTCAAAGACCTTCTCACTTTGTAAGCACCTTGACCTGATGATTTTGACCTATATTTTGCGCTCCAGTGACTTTGACCATTACGTCAAGTTCGACTTTTACGTCGAAATTCGACATTTACGTCAAAGTTTTTATTTACAGACCTCAGCTACCACCAAACCTAAGTTACCTTACATGAAACATCTCATAGACCTTCTCACTTTGTAAGCACCTTGACCTGGTGTCTTTGACCTATATTTTGCACTCCAGTGACTTTGACAATTACGTCTAAGTTCGACATTTACGTCAAAGTCCGACATTTACATCAAAGTTTTTACTTTACAAACCTCAGCTACCATCAAACCTTATATGAAACATCTCATAGACCTCACTTTGTAAGCACCTTGACCTGGTGAATTTGACCTATATTTTGCGCTCCAGTGACTTTTACCATTAAGTCGAAGTTTGTATTGTAATCAACTATAAGACTAAACAACCATCAAAACTTTCATGAAACATCACCCTGAGCTCCTGACTAGGCAAGCACCTTGACACGGTGACCTTGACCTATATTTTACGCTTCAGTATGAAGCCTCCGTGGTGCAGTGGTTACGCTACTCGCCTTGTATACCAGGGATCGCAGGATCGATCCCGGGCTTCTCCAGACTTTCGGATGAGTCTTTAAACCGAGGTCCCGTCTCCGTATGGCCTTAGCTGTTGGTTGGACGTAAAACTAAAACTCACTCACTCACTTTACGCTTCAGTGAGTTTGACACAAATTACGTCAATGTTCCAGATCTTCTCAAATAAAAGGCCTACACCAATAAAATCTTGAATAGTGTTTCTCCTAGATGTATTGACTCTGCAGGTACCTTGACATGGTGACCTTGACCTATATTTTACGCTCCACTGACTTTGACACATTTTACGTCGAAGTTCCAGATCTCCTCAAATAAAAGGCCCACAACCATCTAATCTTGCATAGTGCTTCTCCTAGATGTACTGACTCTGCAGGCACCTTGACCTGGTGACCTATATTTTACGCTCCAGCGACTTTGAAAAATTTTATGTCGAAGTATCAAATCTCTGCAAATAAAAGGCCTACAACCATCAAAGCTTGCATAGTGCTGCTCTTGGATGTACTGATTCTGCAGGTACCTTGACTTGGTGACCTTGACCTATATTTTACGCTCCATTGACTTTGACACAATTTGTGGCAATGTTCCAGATCTTCTCAAATAAAAGGCTTGCAACCACCAAATCTTGCATAGTGGTTCTCCTAGATGAACTGACTGTGCAGGTACCTTGACTTGGTGACCTTGACCTATTTTTTGCACTCCATTGGCTTTAACACATTTTAGGTCGACATTCCATATCTTCTTAACTATAAGGCCTACAACCACCAAACCTTGCATAGTGCTTCTCCTACATTTACTTACTCTGTGGGTACCTTGACCTGGTGACCATAACCTATATTATGCACTCCAGCGACTTGTACGTCAATGTTCAATAAGTCCTAAAATAAATGGCCTACAGCCACCAAACTTTGCATAGTACTTCTCCTCATTGTACTGATTTGGCACGTACCTTGACCTGGTGACCATGGCCTATATTTTTGGTCCAGTGACTTTGACACATTTTACATCACCTATCAACTGCTATGAAATTTACTTAATTAGTAACAACATTATGATTGTGGCTTCTGTGACTTTTGCCCCCAGCAGGAGCGACGCCGCCTTCTGCGGAATTCTTGTTTGATAAATTGATGAAGTGCCTTGGTCTGAAACACTTCCAACTAAGTAAGGCCATTTACTTGTCACGGGCTATATTGCGCCGTTTGCGGAGCTCTTGTTCAACAATGCTGTAGTAGAAATTAACCAATAAATGCCTAGCGCCCCAGCAAACAATGTAGGCACATAACGGATGCCGTAGAACATTTTTCATCTGATGAAGCTGAAACTTTACGTATAGTTGGACTATGATCAGGGGCAGCGCATATTATTTCAAGGTTACAGTCCACCACTTATTGCCAGAGTTATGCCTATATTATTTTGAGGTTATGGTCCACCAAATATTACCGAACATGAAAACTTGTTGGAGACAAATAATTTGAGCCATTGAGGGTTATTAATAGTGCCAGGTAAGAATATATGGAGCACATATTGTTCCTTGGTTATGTTCTGGGTCTAGGTCTATACAGTTTCCTTAGAAACATGCATTTTATACGCCCGTTTGAAAAACGGTCGTATTATGTTATGCCCCCGGCGTGCGTCCGTCCGTCCGTCCGTCTGTCCCTCCGCCTGTAAACCTTTATATTTCCGGATAACAACTCCTACAATTTACGTCCGATCAAGCTGAAACTTCATACATATTTAGACCATGGTGTGGGGCAGCGCATATTGTTTCCAGGTTACGGTCCACCAAATAGTAGTAGAGTTATGCCCCTTTGATTTGTTTTATAAACATTTCGTTTCCGGCTGACTTCTCCTACATTTTACATCCGGTTTAGCTGAAACTTCATATATACTTAGACCATGCTATGGGGCAGCGCATTTTGTTTCGAGGCTTTGGTCAACCAAATAATAATAGATTTATGCCCCTTTGAAAAACTCTGTACACAGTTTGTTTCCGTATAACTCCTCCTACATTTTAGATCCGATTATGTTGAAACTTTAGACACAGTAAGACCATGATATTGAATAGTGCATATTATTTTGAGGTTGCGGTCTGCCAAATATTACCAGAGTTATACTCCTTTAACAGATTTTTCTAAACATTCCGTTTCCGGATAACTCATCTTACATTTTACATCTGATGAAGCTGAAACATATAGTAAGACAATGATGTGGAACAGTGCATATTATTTTTAGGTTACATTCCCTTTTCACATATTTTTCTAGAAGCCTCCGTGGTGTAGTGGATTCGCTACTCGCCTTGTAAACCAGGGGTCGCAGGATCGATCCCGGGCTTCTTCAGACTTTCGGATGAGTCTTTAAACCGAGGACCCTGTTACAGGTGGGTTTACGGCGTCCTGCAAACCCCCATGCTGACAAGATAACCGAGCGTGATCTCTGACAGGTGTACGGGCAGCTGTGGGGTAAGGCACAAGAAAGATATTAGATGAATGACATGAATTATTTACAGTATCTATATACAGCACTTACTAACACAAAACATCACAATTTGTTGCTTCTGTAGCCAACTCACGACGTCCGCTCCGAAGGCAAAACAATGTTCTGTGCTCGGAACGGGTGACGTGAATACCTACAGAAGCAAACAACAAAAACAACAACAAAAACAAAAAAAGAAACAACTCAAGACGCGACTGGCCAGTTTATAACTTAGGGTGAATCCCCCTCTCGCGTGAATCTTCCTCTCGCGAACTAGTGTTAACTAGTCTATCGACATTGTTGCCGATCACAGGTTGATCTGTATTATTACGCGATCGCACTAATCTGATTCGACTGAATCACCTGCAGGTATTTAATTGACCTCTTCCATTTGAAAGGTCTCACATTTGTTCACAATGGACAATGGTATGCGCTGCTCACGGTGGTCTGTCCGCCCTTGCTGGACCCTAACCCCCAGCGTCGTACCAGTACCTGCTGCTATATTGCAGGGAGCAGCAGGTCACCACACATTGTTGTGCCTGCAAATTACGATAACTGGACTAAGACACAAGTCACAAAACATAAATGCTATATCATGATCCCCCTCCCAGAGAAGTAAGAATATATTCATGCATATACCGTTATTGCGCATGCGCCGACCAGACACACAGGCTGATTAGTGCATGCGACAAATAACCGTACAGCAGAACTCATCTTGACTGTGCATCAAATTATCAGCACCCAGCGCTTGACACAATAATACTCAAAGTTCATGTTTCCTTACTGAGCACTACAGAAATCAATTAATGCTCATTACTACCTAGCATAATACTCATAAAATTTGTGCTCACTACATTATCACAAGTAAGAGGCAATCGAACAGACCACGCCTTTGCGCTACCTGGTCAGCCGCCAATTACAGGAAACATAACAATCTCTATTTCATATCCTTCTCCGCGACACGGCTCACAAATATAGCTATTCACAAATTCATTACATTAATAACAGATAGAAACTACAAACAGAAGATTTTCATCTATAATCCACAACATTTGTTAGTGTCTCATAAGAGCCAACACTGTTTGCCGTAAATTCTCTCTGTATGTGGTAGGCACCCCGTCACAACCGTCCTCGCGACGCCGATGACGCAGCTGACGTCATCCCCGCCGCTCAGGCCGTTATGACGCGTGGCGACCAAATACTCCCACTTATCATCATCACGTTCTTTATATGTACATACATGCACAAACTGAGTTATCAGACAAAACCGGCATCATTACAAAATGAACTTATAATTCTTCTTGAACAAAATCATTTCTAATCAACGTGAACACGCTTGTAAAATAAACTTCATTACGGTTCATCATCACGGATAACCCGACAGGCTCTTGTAAGAGTTTGCCCTGATGATGAAGATATGGTTAAACCCGTCTTAAGTTTACGTCCCCTCTACACCTAATATCATATAGAGACGGGACCACGGTTTTCTAACCACAGCTAGTCAAAAGTGATTGATCAAACAAGTGACCCGGCGTTTATTAATTACATTCTACAAAAGGGGTCTAAAAGCCTAAATGAATCTAGAATGAGCGGGTGTCCAAAGTTTACGTCTCACCAACATCTAGGGTCAGAATGAGACAGGACCTCACTTAGAAAGACTCATTCTACTACTGGAGAAGCCTGGGATCAATCCTGCGACCTCTAGCTGGCTGTAGTGATTAGGCTACTAGCTTTGCCAGCAAGACGTCGCAGGATTGATCCCAGGCTTCTCCAGTTGTAGAATGAGTCCTTCCTTTGTTTAGGTTTCCATTATGGTCTGGTCGCTTAATGTTTGTATTTCTTTCCCTTTGGTGTCTTTTATGGATGGAGTAAGTTAATTGTATCTATTCCTGATCTTTGTTTTACTTCTACTTTCTAAGTGAGGTCCTGTCTCATTCTGACCCTAGATGTTGGTGAGACGTAAAGTTTGGACACCCGCTCATTCTAGATTCATTTAGGCTTTTAGACCCCTTTTGTAGAATGTAATTAATAAACGCCGGGTCACTTGTTTGACCCATGACTTTTGACTAGCTGTGGTTAGAAAACCGTGGTTCCGTCTCTATATGATATTAGGTGTAGAGGGGACGTAAACTTAAGACGGGTTTAACCATATCTTCATCATCAGGGCAAACTCTTACAAGAGCCTGTCGGGTTATCCGTGATGATGAACCGTAATGAATTTTATTTTACAAGCGTGTTCACTTTGAGTAGAAATAATTTTGTTCAAGAAGAATTATAAGTTCATTTTGTAATGATGCCGTTTTTGTCTGATAACTCAGTTTGTGCTATTATGTACATATAAAGAACGTGATGATCATAAGTGGGAGTATTTGGTCGCCACACGTCATAACGGCCTGAGCGGCGGGGATGACGTCAGCTGCGTCATCGGCGTCGCGAGGACGGTTGTGACGGGGTGCCTACCAAATACAGAGAGAATTTACGGCAAACAGTGTTGGCCCTTATGAGACACTAACACATGTTGTGGTATATAGATGAAAATCTTCTGTTGTAGTTTCTATCTGTTATTAATGTAATGAATTTGTGAATAGCTATATTTGTGAGCCGTGTCGCGGAGAAGGATATGAAATAGAGATGGTTATGTTTCCTGTAATTGGCGGCTGACCAGGTAGCGCAAAGGCGTGGTCTGTTCAATTGCCTCTTACTTGTGATAATGTAGTGAGCACAAATTTGATGAGTATTATGCTCAGTAGTAGTGAGCATTAATTGATTTCTGTAGTGCTCAGTAAGGAAACATGAACTTTGAGTATTATTGTGTCAAGCGCTGGGTGCTGATAATTTGATGCACAGTCAAGTTGAGTTCTGCTGTACGGTTATTTGTCGCATGCACTAATCAGCCTGTATGTCTGGTCGGCGCATGCGCAATAACGGTATATGCATGAACATATTCTTACTTCTCCGGGAGGGGGATCATGATATAGCATGTATGTTTTTTAAACATCGTCTTAGTCCAGTTATCGTAATTTGCAGGCACAACAATGTGTGGTGACCTGCTGCTCCCTGCGATATAGCAGCAGGTACTGGTACGACGCTGGGGGTTAGGGTCCAGCACGGGCGGACAGACCACCATAATCTGCGTATACCAATGTCCATTGTAAACAAATGTGAGACCATGGAAGAGCTCAACTAAATAACCTGCAGGTGATTCGGACGATCGCTAAACCTGTGATCGGCAAACCTGTGATCGCTAAACCTGTGATCGCTAAACCTGTGATCGGCAACTATGTCAATAGACTAGTTTGTACTAGTTCGCGAGAGGAAAATTCACGCGAGAGGGGGATTCACCCTAAGTTATAAACTGGCCAGTCGCGTCTTGTGTTGTTTCTTTTTTTGTTTTTGTTGTTGTTTTTGTTGTTTGCTTCTGTAGGTATTCACGTCACCCGTTCCGAGCACAGAACATTGTTTTGCATTCGGAGCGGACGTCGTGAGTTGGCTACAGAAGCAACAAATTGTGATGTTTTGTGTTAGTAAGTGTTAAATGTAGATACTGTAAATAATTCATGTCATTCATTTAATATCTTTATTGTGCCTTACCCCACAGCTGCCCGTACACCTGTCAGAGATCACGCTCGGTTGTCTTGTCAGCATGGGGGTTTGCGGGACGCGGTAAACCCACATGTAACATTCATACAAAGATAATACTAAACATAGATTTAACATACCTTTCAATATACTTTCTTCTTCCCGACACAATGTTGTTGATACTCGTTACAACTTGACCTGCTGCTAAAGTGTTCGTTTTCTCAGGGTTTTTATATCTATGAATACTACCGGAAAATCATGCCTACTCATATTACCTTGCTTAAATCGTGTCGAGGTGGAGATACCGTCCACAATTGAAGCTAGATAGCAAAAATCGAGTAGATAATGGATTTGCATTCAAATAGTATATTTCCCATAGGAAAAATTGATGAAACGACCCTATAAATCCATGCCATGACTCCTGTCAAAACGAACACCCACACAACACGTGACGGGAATGAAAATCATATATGGCACAATTTGGCGGTTGGCGTTTTTTAGGCAAATTTTATAGAACTCAGCCGTATAGCGGCCCCCTGTATTGTTTGATTTGAGGTTTAACGTCCCCGTCAACACTGTACAGGTCATTTTGGAGACGTTGCTTCCAGTTTTGTGGGACTTTTACCCGGCATTGAGATGAAATGACATCTCAAGCCCTGTCGCCCAATGAAACCAATAGGGTTTGTTAGCATGGACGGTCCGCCTCGCACCGCGGTTCCTGGACAGGCTTAGATCCTCTAAGCGGTTTACCAGTACTAGTGTGCGGGCCGGATTCAGCTCTGCGTGGAAGCATCATGCAGCCCATATATTTCTTCAAGCCCATATGGACTGTTTTACAAGTTTCGGTTTGTGGAACATAACCAAGGAACAATATGTGCTCCATATATTCTTACCTGGCACTATTAATAACCCTCAGTGGCTCAAATTATTTGTCTCCAACAAGTTTTCATGTTCGGTAATATTTGGTGGACCATAACCTCAAAATAATATAGGCATAACTCTGGCAATAAGTGGTGGACAGTGTTGACGGGGACGTTAAACCTCAAATCAAACAAAATTGTACAACCGTCAGTATATATTTGCTCCAACTTACTAATTGCCACGGATGTATAATGCCCCGCTTGCGGAGCTCTTGTTGTAAGACTTAATTGTAATTGCAGTATGTTTCCTCTGGCTTTCTTTGCCGGATCATTGCAGGGTCACTGATGAGGCTTTATTAGCCGAAACTACGTAGTATGGCCCATCTTCTTTCTTATGAATGTTTTCATTGCTCTTAAAGGAACTCATTTTTTATTTTTATTTACCACAAAAAAACTGATACCCCTATAATGGACCAGTCCAATGGTTTGAGGTGCAATTATCCATTGTAATGTATGGGTTGATGAAATGTCAAACTGTAAGAAAGTTCTCATATTTAGGTTCTTCCAATGCACCTGCACAGCCAATATCGTTAGGTGCATGGTTTCTTGTTAATGGCTGCATCAAGGTATCCTTTTATGGGGAAAAGGCATATAGTGTTACGTGTCCGCCCATCTCCGTCCGCGTCAGAGATGGCGTTAGCAAGTAGGGGAATGGAAGCACCTGTTAGATTTTTCTGCCATTTTTCAAAGGAAGACAACTTTCGGGACTTCCAGTTCGCTTTTCTATAAGCCCTATGCCCTACATCTAAAGGAAAGAATTTGCTACTCAGCTGAGCAAATTCTTTCCTTTAAGAGTTGACCCCTATCGACATGGGAGACAAAAATACTTTTGTAGGAGTTGCCTCCCCTGAAGGAGTACCCATTTCAAAATAAATGTATGCCAAAGTGACCTGCTTTATTGGTAAGAATTTACACAGCCATCCACTTTTTAAATAGAGGATTTAACACGAGTGGTCATTTCATATAAAGTTTATGAAACGAGCCTTTCGCGACTTTCATAAATTCCATGTGAAATGACCACGAGTGTAAGATTCTGTTCATTATATGACCCTTAAAATTGGATTTAAACGCCTTTAAATTTGGCAATTTATTCACAAAAGAAAAAAAAAAAAAAAAACATGGGCGTCATGACAATAACACGTGTGGTCATTGTGATCAGACACGACGTTATCCACTGCTTATCAACGACGTCATATGATTAATAGCGAGCTTTAGCGAGCCCCTATAAAATTGTCGGGGCGAACCGATTATATTTTATTATTAAAGACACTAACCATGCATTTAGTTTATACCGCAGTTCAAAACAATCAAGGGGTTTTGCAATAATTTAGCAAATTTAAACAAAAATGACAACAGACAGTGCGGTATGTTTAACGACATTCAGTGCCATGGCGCGCACACGTAGTATAACGTGACGTCAACGAGTGCAAAGTTTCTGACGTCACCGCGCCACAAAGACGTAGGAAACAACATGAACGCTCGAATAAAAGATTCTCAGCGCTTTACTTTCTTTATAAAAATCTCCAAATAAATAGTTTATTTTAGCTTTAAAACTTATTTTCGCGGTTAAAGAGCAACTGCAGTTACATTGCGCAGTTATTCCAACGGGTCATTTAAAGTAGAAGTAAAACAAAGATCAGGAATTGATACAATTAACTTACTCCACCCATAAAAGACACCAAAGGGAAAGAAATACAAACATTAAGTGACCAGACCATAATGGAAACCTAAACAAAGGAAGGCCATAAGGACAGTTACTTTCCCACAAAATGGCCATATGGCCATCCAAAATTAAAAGACACAAGTGATACACACAGTAAGTAACAAACAACAACATAAATAAATCGCCACAGAAGAGCCGCCTTGTTTTCCCGCGTATAAAAGGTTGCATGTTATTTTTTTACACTTGTAAATTAGGGACCAGAAAAGTAGATCCGGTCTATAAACGGTTACTAGACGCATTATTGGTCAGTAGAAGGTATCTTTCAGGGGGAACAACCTACGTCAGAGCAGTGACTGGGGCGAAGAATTTCCCGATTTTGGAAATAACAACAGAAATTAAGTCCTGTATCCATATTCCAATTTACTTTGATATTTTGGCCCATACGAATACACACAACGTCTTCTAGAACCGACCAAGAAAAACCCATCACCCTTGGTAACGGACGTAACGTAACGACGTACCGCAGGGATACGTTTTACGTCACACCACGTTAATAGATAAAGCTAACATTTAAGTAACGTTCCCAAATACATGATGTCATATTGCCAATTTATCTTTTTCTCCATTTTCTCCTCCTCAAAATGATATTCATTTTGAAGATGATGTCAATTAAATGTTAGCCCTTAATAACAGTTTATACCAAATTAAAATCGCGCACCTGCTTTTATGCTGTATTTTAATATGCACTTAACAATTTATTTAAACATTCAAACATTTTACCAATCAGAAAAACAAAATTATCAAAACACTTTATCAAAGACCTAAATGGAGCAGGTATAAGTCTCTTGTGTAACGTTTAATGTTCCAGTTCCAGTGGACACAGTTTGTTAACTGGCCTAATTAAAGTCCCTTGTCCAACTTGAAGTTTTGCCACGCGCACGTGGTCGTCTTGCCCTGGATAGACCTCGATCACCCGTCCTAGTGGGCAGCTCCCCCTCGATGTGTCGGGTGATATAACTAACATGACGTCTCCGACAACGTGGCGATGCGTCTGGAACCATTTCTTCATAGCGTTGAGCCCGGGTAGCCATTCTCGCAGCCATCTACCCCAGAAATGGCGCACCAGCTCCTGTATACGGCGCCATCGTTTCCTCGGGCTGAAATCGGTCTCGTCGCATGAGGCTGGAGCAAATTGACCCCCTACTTCTCCATGGAGAAAATGGTTTGGAGTCAATGGGATTCCATCAGCTGGATTCGCCGACTGATATGTTAACGGCCTCGAGTTTAACAAGCCCTCTGCTCCGATCATTGCTGTCGCTAGTTCCTCGTCGTTGATGCCAGCGTTCCCCAGTATGGCCTGCATTGCTTTCTTTGCCGCCTTAATCATGGTGTCGTGGACACCACCGAAATGTGGCGCTAGTGGTGGGTTAAAGTGCCATGCGCCCCCTTTGTTGGCTGTAGACTGGTTGATTCTGTTCGGATCGAGCTCCCTGACTAACGACTTCAGTTCCGCATTCGCGACTTTGAAGTTAGTGCCGTTGGCAGAAAAATTTCCTCTGGTAAGCCCCTTCTACTCGCCATCCTGTAAAAGGCGTTCAGGAATGAATCCGTGTCCAGTCCGTATGCCATCTCTAAGTGAACAGCCCTTGTGGATAGACAGGTGAACAGGCAGAGGTAGCGTTTCTCCCGCCGTTTTCCACGACCTTGAACTGTAATGAACGGCCTAGCAAAGTCAACCGCCGACCTTGCAAAAGCTCGCAGAGAAGGCTTCAGTCTCGATGTTCGCAACGGTGCCATTATTTGTGAACACGGCTTCGACTTCCGCCGTCGACACTCCGCACATTCCCGTTCCCACTCACGTATAACTTCTCGCCCAGAGGGTATCCAGTAGCGAGTGGATAATGCTGCAAGTGTCTGGTTTGTTCCTGTAGCGTGGTTACCCTGTTCATGATAGTGCTTCACGATAAGCCTCGTTACCCAACATTGACGTGGTAGAATCACAGGATATCGCACATCGTAGGAAAGAAATTTAGCATGTTTAAGACGTCCATCAGCCCGCATCAGTCCGTCGTCGTCTAATGTGGGCTTCAATCCCAACAGCTTACTGTTCGTCGGTAATGGCTTGCCGAGAGAAAGAGACTTATATTCCTCGGTAAACTCCGTAACCTGGGCATGCTGAATCAGTTGCACTTCTGCTCTGGTCAGTTCTCCACTTTGTAACTCCCCAGATGTTCTATATTCTATCTGCTTTCTGCTGTTGTCCACGAAGCGATTTACCCACGCCAACACTCTCTTAAGGCGGATAAGTCTTGAATAGTTTCTTGGATTCAAAGGGAAGTCTTCTTTATTTGTGACAGTGATAAATGCAGACTCTGAACCGTTTTCCAGGCAGGGCGATTCTGAGGGATTAGCATTCTGTAGACTGGAACGTTTTTTCTCGTCATACCCTGTATGTTTCTCGCTGATAACTTTCGTTGGCCAGGCATCTTCTGGCTCCCACAAGAACTGTGGTCCTTTCCACCATTTGTCGCAATTTTGAACATCACCTGCCTTCATCCCTCTGCTTAGAATATCGGCCGGATTTAAGCTAGTTGGCACGTATCTCCACTGCTCTGGATATGTACTCGTTTGAATTTCCCCTACCCGGATAGCAACAAACGGTTTAAAGTCTCGACTACGTCCACGAATCCAATAAAGAACATTCTGGCTGTCCGACCAGAAGACTGCTTGACTCATCTGTAGCTCGAGAATCCTCGCTATTCTCGTCGATAGTCTGACTCCGATAACTGCACCCATGAGTTCTAGACGTGGGATACTTGTTGCTGTGATAGGCGCGACCCGTGTTTTGGCGGCCACGATGTGTGTTGAGGTTTTCCAGTCAGCGTAAGTGTACCGTATATACGACACGGCTCCGTATGCGTCTTCAGAGGCATCTGTGAATTTGTGTAACGATACGTTATGTACCCGTTTGTCTTAACAATCAAACATCTTGGTATCTGTAGCCGTGTTAAGTCTGACAGTTCATGAAACCACGTGCGTACAGAGCTGATCAATGGCTCACTCAGTACCTCATCCCAGCCAAAACCGACCATCCACATTTGTTGTAGCAATATTTTAGCCCTTACGGTGAACGATGCCAAAAAACCAAGTGGGTCGAAAAGTGTGGCTATCTTTTTCAAGAAGTTCCGTTTGGTGTAGCTCATCTCGTCACCTCGTGCGTTCTCCTTGAACGTAAAAACATCTTGGTTAGCTAACCACCATACTCCTATAGTCTTTGCACTCGGTAAGTAGCCTGTGTCTAGGTCTACTTCAGCCTTCCGATCCTGGGGTGGTACCTCTTTTAACACCCGAGGAGAGTTAGACAGCCATTTTCTTGCATGCATTCCAGCCTGTATCAAAAGTTGCGATAGTTGCCTATGCAGTTCTATTCCCCGCTCCTCATTTTCTACCGAATCCATCGAATCATCCAGATACGTAGATCGTAGAACGGTTTCTGCTGCCAGGTATCTGCTGTCGGATATTGGTCCATGTACGCCCTCGCATGGTGTTGTAGCACAAACTGGGCTTGAAACGGAGAAGAGCTAACCCCAAACACGACTCTGTCAAACTCGTAAATGTCTGGTCGGCTGCTGTGGTCTATTCCCCTCCATAGGAACCGGTGATTAGGCTTGTCATGCGTGGCAATACCAATGCGTAGGTACATTTCAGCGATATCGCACATCAATGCTATTGGCTTCCGTCTGAAGCGTAGTAATACATCGAACAGTTCCCGCTGTAGCTTTGGTCCTTGCAATATTTCGTCATTTAGGGCCTGCCCTTTGCATTTCGCCGATGCATCAAATACTATCCTAACCTTTGTTGTATCCTTGTCTGGACGTATTACCGGGAAATGTGGGAGATACCATTTTGATAGCGCTCTGTTGTGCTCCTTAACTTTCGTGACGTAACCCTTTTCTATGTACTGTTCAATGCATTTGCTGTATGTAGTCGCAACTTCCGGTGACCTTTTCAGCCGCTTCTCCGTGTTTCTAGCCTGCTCAGAGCCATTTCATAATTATCTGGGATAACTCGTGCACTCTACTTCCACGGTATGCCAACTCTGTACATTTGATTCTCAAATGTTAATCTGCTTTCGACCTTTTTAATGCCATTTGCTCCTCGATTCGGACAACCGGCGCATCATGTGGTGACTGGACATTTTCGATCTCCCAAAATCGTTTTTACGTCGAATTTATCTGCTCGATTTCGGCCTGATTTTTCACAAAGTACGTGTAGGCAAAGTTCGTATGACATACCTCTTGAGACGGTGCCTTGGTATTCCCAATGCATGTCCATCCTAGCGGTGTTAGTCTAGCGATAGGCTCTCCTGGTTTGCCCCGAACTTCCTGGATGGCATAGAGCAGATCGGCGTGGTCCAATCCCAATAACATGTCAACGATTGGTCTTGTAGCTGACGTAGGAAAGTCAATGCTTCTCAGATGAGACCACTGCTGTTTAAAGTTGTTCCATTCTATTACCGGCATGTTACCCGTCACCCTGTCCACTGTGCACGCCCTAACCATTGTGCTAACTTTGCCTGTTATACTTTGGAGCTGAACATTGACAGGTTGGGTTTCAAATGTCTCTACCTGCCCGTTCAAAACATTCACAGTCATTTTCTCCGTTGTCCCTCGTAGACCAAGTTCAGCTGCGACGTCAGCATTGATGTAAGATTTTGTACTGGCGTGATCCAGCAAGGCAATGATTTTTAACGAACGTTCCCCATTCTTCACGATAACTGGAACAGTCCGAACCCCGAGAAAGTTTTCCGAACGCTGTTTTGCGTAACCATAGTTGTCTGCTCTTTCCCCTCCGTTAGGAAATTGTCCTGACCTGCTGCTCCATGCTGCCTATCGCCCGTGGTGGTAGCACGTGCAACTTTCGAATCCTCTCCGCGACGTTTTATCTCCGTGCTATCTAGCGTTGACTGACTTTGTTTTGAGGGTCCTTGCTTATGCAGCAGTCTGTGATGGTGGTCCGTACATCCGTCTAGCCC